>CM046888.1:23337096-23444081 GCA_025688845.1 Cucumis hystrix
CTCCCACTTCCACTCTGGCACACCCAAGGGTTGTAACAAACCTGCTGACTTCCGTCTTGGTGCCTTCACCTGCTGACATACCAGACATTTACTAACAAAATCTGCCACCTCCCTCTTCATATTTCTCCACCAGTAAACTCGCTTCAAATCCTGGTACATCTTTGTACTGCCTGGTTGCATAGAAATAAATGTTAGAGAAAGAAAAGTAGAAGATAGAAAGAACAGTAACTAAAAAAACAAAAGGAAAAAAAAAGGTTGAAATCCAAAACTCTAAACTCTCTTTTTGTTTAAAGCATGAATCATTAGGACCTAAGTTCCTACCATACACTTTCAATTAAGTTAGAGTTTTTCTTTCGTGATATTTTTTGTATTGTAGAGAGCTTTTTGAAAAAAAATGAAGATTTAGAGGTTTGCTAGAAAAGAAAAAAAATAGATGTTGTAGATTTTTTTCTTTAAGAAGAGAGATAAGGTTATAGGGAGGTTAAATCTTTGGATGAAGAAGAGGGGATGTGAAGGTTGCAAAATTCTCTAGGTTTTTTTTTTGTGCCATAGATGAAGAAGAAGAGATTATTTATAGCAAAAAAAAAAAACTTCTTCAAATGGCTAAAAATTCAAAATAACTAACTTTTTTGAATTTGAAAATAATACTAACATTAACATTTATCTTAAAATGACATGAAGTCTTTAAAAACCAAAATCAATTTAAAAAAGTTACCAGTAATTCCCATCTATCATAGTTAGTCTAATTTAGTTACTCTAACTAAACTACCCATAAAACTTTATAAGTAGTTAATTAACATTTTTTTTACAAAAGTTGGTTAATCACAGAATTAAAAATTAGCCAAACTAAAGTAAAAATTAATATAGCAATTGAATTAATTTTAAATAAGATCGGACAAAATTAGATGACTACAATTACAGTGGTATATAAAAAAAATCTCTCTAACCCCAATTACAAAATCACTATCTCAAGCTCTAGTAGTATGTATTTGACAAATATAAAGAGGAAAAACTGCAAATTGGAAAAAAAAAAAAAACCAGGACCAGAAAAATTATTACAATCACATGGAATAATAATCTTTCCATTACCCCAATTACAAGATTACTCTGTCAAAACTTTTGACAGCTCAGGTCCTCTTTTTCCACTCTCTCAAACTAGAGAATATGAAAAAGAATTTAACTAAAATTAACATAGTTCAACTTAAAGTGTTTTCTAATCGGAACAATTGAAAACTAAAGACATAAACTCTTTTTAATGTTTGGTGTTCACGACTTTTTTTTAACATTTTCGATGTAGGACAACAACACTTCTAATATTTTGCAAATCAACTAAATAACTTTAACTTTCCCCAAAACTTTACCAAAGAGTAGGGTGAGAAAAATTCTCACATCATTTATCCCAAGTAGTGTAATATAATAAAAGTAATTATGAAAAGTCACTCATGTTTTTTCTTAAATAATGAATAAATCGTTGTTAAATAAAATTTCCAACATATTTTTCCTCAAACATTAAGTTTATCACTCATATCATTAAATTTCTTTTATAAACATGTGAAGATTTTTGCATTAACAAATTTAAATTGAAATTAAAATCTAAAAAATATTTAGATTTTTATCGATCAACTTAATAATAGAATATATAACACAAAGATAAAATAATTGCATATATTATATATATCACAAAAATGAGTGAAAGACTCAAAAACTCATATACCACCATCATTTTAGGTGATTCTTGTTTCTCAAATTAAAAAATATCACTGATAGCTTTAATAACTTTCTATTTGCCACTATTACAAGAGCATTTTACCTAATTTTTTCAAATTGAAAGTTATTGTTATTGATTGATATCAATTATTAGTAATAGCAATTGATAGATGCTATAAATTATTATCACTGATAGATATTATCTGTGATAACTTTCAATTTGAAAAATGTTTTCTCAGTTGCTATCAATGATATCAACTATCAATGATAGAATTTTTTTTTGTTTATCAATGACAGCTACTAAAGAACATACTTGACATTTTAAAAAATTTAGCAGTTGTGTGGTCAGCATTTTCAATTATTTTTATAAATATTTTATATTTGTACTAATATTTTTAGTTTATTTTCTAAATTGTGCTTTATTTTTCCCTCAATTTTAAAAGCTTTGATACACCAAACATGGTACCATCGATCCTCTCTTATGTTTCTCCCTTTTATCCTACAAAAATAGAATAGACCGCCTTGTAAAATTATGTATGCTTTTTTTTCTTTTCTTTATGGTACTAGGTTGTATGATGGGATGGGCCAAAAGAATATATCAAAAACACACTACATAACTAAAAGAATAAATAACAACAACAACAAAAAAAGGGATTCTCCCTTTTTTTTTTTTGGAGTTATTTTTTGAAAAAAAGAAAATAAAAAAATAAAAATGAAGAACTATAAATATTATAATTGCTATGAATAAAATGAAAAGCACGTGTTACTAAAGTTATGGTATGATATGATATATAGAACAGCTCATTTTTTCCTTTTGATAATACTTTTGTAAGAACATATTTATCACTATCTCAATTCTCATATATCTAATTAATTGAGGTGATTGTGTTGGCTCAACCGTGTGTGAGTTTTTTCTTTTTTCTTTTTTCTTTTAGGCAAAACCCTAAATCCAACTGTTCTGTTTTGTTTGTTTTAATTACCTACGAATTTCCCACGCTTTAGCTTTTTCTTTATATAAATTCTCTAACTTTGTCTCTTTTCTTCCTTAACTCCTATACTTCACTTCTCTCTCTCTCTCTCTCTCTCTTTCTCTATCTACCTACCAACCTCTCTCTCTCTCTCTCTCTCTCTCTCTCTCTCTCTCTCTCTCTCTCTCTCTCTCCTCCCTTAAACCTTTAGTAAATTTACATTTCTCTTTTACACTAATTCTCTGCTTTTGAGAATTAAAAGGTTAATCCCTCGCCCACAATTTGTATTAGACAACATTTCTTAAAAACCCCTTTTAAACCCCACTCTCTCCTATTTCTACCATACTTTTCTCCCAAAATTCCCAATTGAATATTCTCTCTCCCTCAAAAATTTCTCAAAAAAAAAAAAAAAAAAAAAAAAAAAAAAAACCATTAGTACCCTCTCTCTCTCTCTCTCTCACATAATGTATATGTATATAGGAGGGTGACCCAAATATACCTATAAACGTATAGGCTAAAGTAGGCTCAATCATCACTATCTTCTGAACTACTTTTCTCACTTCCTAACACTCTCAAATTTCATACCTTTTTTTCCTTTATCCATCAAACCAAAACCCTTTACCTAAACTCATGGCCTCTACATCCTCCAAGAGACATGATCACTACAAAGGAATCCGCTGCCGGGGTGGCAAATGGGTCTCCGAGATTCGTGAGCCACGTAAGACTAACCGAATATGGCTCGGCACCTACCCTACACCCGAAATGGCTGCTGCTGCCTACGACGTAGCCGCACTCGCACTCAAGGGTTGCAATGCCGTTCTCAACTTTCCCAACTCAGTTGCCTTCTACCCGGTTCCTGCTTCCACATCTCCCACTGATATCCGTATTGCTGCTGCTGCTGCCGCCGCGTCCAAAAAGGTCGATGATCAAGGAGAAAACAGTTACCATAACTCTCACTACCAATCTCCACCAACCAATGAGTTTGTCGATGAAGAAGCGCTGTTCGGAATGCCAAATCTTTTACATGACATGGCTGAGGGAATGCTGTTGTCGCCGCCACGAATGAACTCGTCGCCGTCTCGACATGATTACTACTCATGGAATTCAAGTGGAGATGGAAATCTTTGGAGCTACCACTAGAGAAAAAACAAACAAACAAAAATTAACCATAAAAGAGATAAATTAAAACTCCATGAATTGGAACATATTTATTTTACTACAATCTTGGGGAAAAATTAAGGTAATCAAACGGCAAGGATTTGGAAAAAAAATTAGAACTATGAACAATGTTTTTTGCTTCGATGAGAGGTGTCTGGAACAGTAAAAAATTAGACTGAATGTGGGATTTAGATTTGGATAGAGAGACACGGTTTTGGTTGGAGAAAGAGATTTTGAATTAGATTTTGTCTGTTTTTCTCTCTCTCTCTCTCTTTTCTTAATTATTTATTATGAGATAAAGTAAGAGAGAGATTGTGTTATGATGAATTTTGATTGGTCCACAACTTTTTTTCTTTTCTCTTTTCGTGTTGAATTTATGATTTTGGTTTGTAACAAATCTATCTATGAACTGCAGTTGTCTGTAATAATTTGGTTTGTTGATATGTCAAATTACTTGTTTTCTTTTCTTTTCTTTTAATTGTTTTTTCTACTATTAGATTTCACTCATTAGTCTTTGTAGTATATATCAAAGTTTTTTTTTCTTCTATTTAATGTGTTCCCTTTGACTTTAATTAAGAGTGAACTAAACCCAATACAAACTTGGAGAAATGCTTCTATTAATGGGCAGTAAAACACTTTTTATATTTTCAAACTCATTCAATTAAGCTCACCAAAATTGTTTGTTTAATGACTATATAACCCAAAACTAAATTGATTTTTTTACTGTTTTAAAACAAGGTTTAAATTAAAATAATAATGTTGATGGATATCTTTTTTTTCTTTTAAAAAAATGATAAAAACAAAGAATTCAAAAAATATATATTTTTGTTGCTTATTTTTATATTTCAAGTTTTTGTTTTCCTTTTCTCATTCCAATAAAAAATATCAATTTGAAATAAGACATGTAATTGTGAAAAGTATTGAAAGATTTAATATTTTTTTGAAAATGATAAATTATTCAACTTGACTGCTACACATAATTTTGCTCTCTCATAAATAACCGTGAATGTGAGTTCAAAAATCCGCATGTCATCTAATATCCAACCATATCTAAAATTTGTAGTACTTTTCTCATCATAATCCAACTTGAAAAGTTATCAACGACGATATTATTGTAGTAGTCTAATCATATAATGTTGAAAAACATTGTATCAAACCCACCATTTAGCAAAAGAAAAGCTTGTAATAGGAGGCAGACCCACTGAAAAACATCCAATAAAATGTATATGAAAGAAGAGGAAAAAGAGATCAAAGCAACCTTTTTGAAGCAAAAGTTTGAATTTAAAGGCACCTGAAGCTTAGAAAATTTGCTCTTTTCTATGTCTTTAGGGGACAAAGAGATTGAGGTTTTTCTCTATTTTGGGGTCAATAACGTGTAAAAGTAAGGCTTTATTTTTCAAAAATATTATATAGCATAAATGTCATAATCATACATTTTAAATATAAAAAATTAAACGAAACCAAATATTTAAAAAATTTAAATCACCAACTTTTTGATCAAATTATAACAACCAAAATTTTGTTTAGGCAAGGAATTAAAATTACAAATAATAGAAAAAAATGAAGTAAACATTGAGAAACAAACAAGTAATTAGGTTGAAGTACGGATATATATATGATGCTTTCTTATGAAAAGGGATTCAAGCCATCAACAATCTGTATATTGAAATTTTTTGAGTTCAAGTTTGAGCTAGGATTTTCTTTTTGTTGAAAATTATAATTAGAACTATTTTAGTTCAATAAACTACAACAATGATGAATTCAACTTAGGATATTTTGATCTAAAAAAATTATAATTTGGAATTTGTTTAGAAATTCAAAATTGATCTTTTTTTTTGGTTGCAATTGTGAGAGAACGTATATTAATAGAGAGGAAAAACAAACACAAACTATTTCTAGAAATGCACAAGAATTTTTCTTTCCCTTGCTTTGGCAAGGTGAAGAATTGATGATGACTAGTAGCATATCATTGAGTCCCAAAAGTATAATAAAGTTTATTTTATAATTATAAAGTCTAACTCCCCAAGTATGTATGTTGCAGAATCTCAAGAACTTAAAACGTTTATCAACCTTATCGTAATTAAATTTGTTTCGAAGTCAAAGAGTTTGAGGTAACAACAGTAAATTTAAAATTTAGGGAAAAATGAAATTTTTTGGTAATGTCAAGAACTTAGGGATGCAAATATATTTACTTCTATTTTGAAGTCATTGTAGTGAAATTATAATCCATATTAGAGTTTTCAAATCATATATATTAGGTTAGTTTTCTAATTAAATGAGTTTGGACCTGCATTATTTAGCAGACACCATTCATCAAATGGAGAGGCTCAACCTCGACCATGACCACATTATTGGCTAAGGCAAAATAGGTTCGTTTGGTTCTTTGGTCCAAACAACCCTTTCTTATCTTTTCTAATACTTAAAATTCAAATCAAATTACTCTAACACCACAACTCAAATATTTCCTTAAAATTCAAAACACAATACAAATAATTCAAGCAAATTAATTTTTTGGGATTACATATGATGACAGATTACAAATCGAATTCGTACCATGCCATGATAATATGTCACGATGATGAATGATTTTTTATGGCGATTCTAAACCATCATCAAACTATCCAACATCAAATAGGTAGATGGGGTTGTCTATGATGTAATTTAGAAACTTTAACTTTTACACATTAATTTCCAATTTAGTTTGCAATAGTTTTAATTAATTGTTTTAATAAAAACAATATTGTTAATTAACCATTTTTTAAGTTTAAAGGTATTTTAAAATAAATTTTAAAAAAATTAGGTTAGAACCTTGTTTTGGTCTCTATCCTTTGTATCTTGTTCTATTTTGGTTCATAAACTTTTAAAATACCTATTTTGGTCCGCAAACTCTTAGAAAAAACTTACTTCGATTCCTGTCTTTAGAATTATTCATCACATTAACTAAATTGATAAATAACCAATAAATCTTGCTAATTTATTCTATAAATATTTTATGTTAACAGAGGAATATAATCAACACAGTTGAATAAAATAAATGAAATTTAAAAACTAATTCTGTTATTTTTTACTAAAAAACTTAAATCTTTCCCCTCTCTCCTAGCTCCTCACCCTTATTATTTTTTTAAAAAAATTGAAATCTTGAAGCAAATGGAGAATGATATTGAGTATAATAAACAAGATAAAATAACACTGACATATACTATCTATGACAAGTTAAAATAAACTAAAAAAATAAAATAAAATAAACTCTATGAAATTGCAGATAAAGATTCCCACAATGAATCACAACCCTTGCTCCCAAAAAAAGAAAAATGAAAAAATTGGGAGGATTAGAAAAAAAAACATCTAATCACAAAATATCCTGCACTAATTTCTTTTTTTGTATGTGGATGAATTGTATCTAGCATATAAGCTGAGAAAGTGAAATAAAATGATAATGTGCAAAATGGTGTCGATCAAAATCTTGAAGACAATTACTTTTTGAGTTCTCTATTAAAACCAATTTACCATCTAGCCTTTAATTAAAAATTAAAATTGTAAATTATCTTATTTGGCACCCTAATTCTTCAAATTATCTTATGTGGTCACCTTATCACTCTATTAAAGAGTTAACAAAATCTTAATATGACAAAAAGACTAAGATATACCGTTTTTAAAAGTTTAGGGATTAAAATAGAATAAGATACAAAAAAAATTTAGAGACCATAATGTATTTAAATCAAATGCAGAGAGTATAAATAGAAACCTTTTAAAATTTGAGATAGTTTAACTTAGAAATTTTCTATAAAGAAAGAGAATGACATCGATTAGTTGTGGTCCTCTGACTTTTAATTTGGTCCTACAACATTTGACTTTCCAATTAATTATTTAATAGTATGACATTGCCAATAAGTATTTGAATTGATGGGTAAAATCATATATATATATATATATACACATACACATACACACATTATACACAAAAAGTTTTTTATGATCATATAAATTTAATCCACTTGTGTCTAACATTTGCCAACAAGTAAAAGGCTAGTGTAGAAATAATATTGTTTAATCAAATTTTTATATTTAAAACACACATATTTATAAATTTTGTTTCCAATAAATATAAATAATTTATAAATATGTTAAATATTAAAATCATTCCAAGACAATTTAAAGGGTGTAGTTTAAGGTAAAACCACAACTAATTGACTCAATAGGAAAAGGTAACTTAAAAAGTGATAAATGTTTATGATCTTTGATTTCGTGAAGTATATATCAAAGAATATATTTGACTTTTTGCTCTTGAGAATAATATATTATTGGACGACATTGTTAACATAAAATTCTTTGCTTATGATCATGAATAAGTATGTTTGAGTTTGACTATTCTTTTTTAAATTTGCTAAACTTATTTATTTTTAATTTAAAAGTTAAATCAATGTTAAAATAGCAAACCAAAGTATAGCCATCGAAATGATAACTTTTACCAAGAATGAATATTCAAATCTTTGAAAAATATTTAAAAAGGTTTAGTACTTTAGCTAATTAAATTGAGCTATATATTAATTAAAATGAAAGTTTCGACTTTAGAAAGGTGTAGTTTCTATTATTTATATTTGAATGAGATAAAAGAATAAAGAAAGTGGCATAGAAACTTAAAATCTATAATTTGCATTTCAAGTTTGTGATTTATAAGTATGAGAAAGTATAATTTAATAAGATTATGTTTACCCATTGCCTAATAACAAGTTTAAGAGTTTATAGCAACATATAGGAAAATTCATAGAGTAATAGATCAATAAGATATGTCAATGATATACCAATATTTACAACATGGAGATAGTTTTCTTTTGATAAACTCGATTTTGTAATTTTTGTAATTTTTGTTAAAAAATTTATTATATATATTTATATTTTAAATCTAATTTCTTAACCACTATTACTACTCCCCAACAAAACATTGCAAGCTAGACGATGCAGTGGTTTAATTTGCATCTTTATAACCTAATGATTGGTCAAAATCAATTAATATTTAAGGAATAAAAAGGAAAATTTACAAGCAAGTGTTTATATAATATATATAATAGCTAGATTTTTTTATATATAATATCTAGGACAAACAAACCTACATACCAAATATAGACTCGATTTATTAAATCGAAGGTGATTGACACACAATAGTCTTAATTAATACATTCACTTGCAATCATATATGATATTTGAAAATAATAAAAAATCGAGTAGTTAATTAGAAGTTGATGAGTTGAGTTGTCACCAACGAGGACGAACAACTAGGGACCAATATAGTAGGTTCAAGATTCCAGTTTGGAGAAAAATAGAGTGATTAAAAAGAAAAACGGGTGTGGGGTCATACGAAGAAAAAATATAGAATTGTGAAAGAGGTTTCTCTATCAAAGCAGGAGCGACAAAAGTTTCAAAAACAAAATGAAATAATGAGAGACGAATTGTGTATATATAGATGAGAGTCGGCGATGAAAATATTGGAATATTTAATGAAATTAATTTAAACAATAGAAACAACATTTTTTAATATATATACAATATTTTGATCTATAAAATTTGACTAAAAATTGATGAAGTGATATAAGAAACACAGATTTCAAAATAGAAAAAACGAAGATTAATGGAAAGAAATCAAATGGAAAAGGATGTTTGTGGTTTTATTGTGGGGTTGGTGAATGATTTTGATGATAGAGATAAAGAAAGGTAAGCAGCCGCAATTTCTTTTAGGACTTTTTTGAATCTACAAAAAGTTGAGTTTTGACCAAAACTACTTTTGAGAAAATAATAATAATAATAATAACTCCAAAGATGGCCGACATTGCCTACCATTTATTTTCATCCTCACAATCTCTCTATTTCCTCAATATCCATATATGATAATGGTACGTATTCAAACACATGGACAAATCTTTGGCCGACTACATTCTCTCTCTCTTATATTTTGATTTTTTCTTTTTAAAAAAGATAAACTTACCCCTGTTTTTCTATTTCTTGTTTCTTTTTTTCATTTGGTAAGAAGTAGACTTGTTTGATAACCGTTTCTGTTTCTTATTTTCAAATTTTATGAAACGTTTCTCAAATTTATAAATGTTTGATTATTGGATCTTTTATTTTAAGATTGTAGGTTGATAAAAAATTTTGAGATTTACGCTAATTTCAAACATAATTATTTTAATATCGTAGTTTAAAAAAAAAAGTAGATGCCTGGTCTTCAAGATCAGACAAATAAAGTTGTCATGTGAAGGCTTTGCCACTGCAGTGGAGAGAACCTTACAACATGCTACTCGCGAAGACTTTGCCACTGCCGTGGAGAGAATCTTCCAGCCTTCCATTGAAGGGTCTTTCACCCATTGAAGCGTCTTTCAACTTTGCTGTCGGCTGCTATACGTGAAGAAATGGAGGTTTGATATTGCTTTTCTTTCCTTTTAAATCTTCCCCTTCCAATCTTCTTTTTCCCCACCCTAAATAATCTTCTTCTTCGGTTTTAAATCCCCCTCATCCTAAATCTTCTTCTTCATGTTTTATCTTCTCTATTGAAGTTCCAACAAAACGAAGCGTAAATTTTTTCTTCTATTTTAAAATCTCCTCCAATGAAAGTCCGTTAAGTTTTTTTCTTTATTTTTTATTATCATTATTATGGTAATTAATTTTTAGTTAGATTTTTTGTTTAATTAATTGTTAGTTAGATTGTATTTAATTAATTTTTATTATTTTAATTAATTATTAGTTAGATTTTATTATCGTTATTATGGTAATTAATTGTTAGTTAGATTTTTTTAATTAATTATTATTATTTTAATTAATTGTTAGTTAAATTTTGTTTAATTAATTGTTTGTTAGATTTTGTTTAATTAATGGTCAGTTATATTCGGTTAAATTGAAGGGATTTCGCTTTATGTTTAATTAATTATTAAATTTGTTAGTTTTGTTAAACCTAGATTTTTTTAAATAATTAAAAATAATTGTGTTAGTATTATTTTAATTGTGGTTATATTTTTAAATTTAATAGGTTTAGATTTATGTTTAATTAATTAAACATAGTTTTGTTAAATTTTGTTAGTTTCGTTAAACCTAAATTTGTTAGATTTTGTTATTAAATAATTAAAGATAATTTTCTTGTTATTATTTTAATTGTTATTAGATTTTGTTAAATTTAAAGGGTTTAGATTTATGTTTAATTAAACATAATTTTTGTTAGCTTTGTTAAACATAATATATTTTGTTGTTAAATAATTAAAGATCAATTTTTATTATTATAATTTTGATTGTTGTTAGATTTATGTAAATTTAAGAGATTTAGATTTATGTTTAAAATTAAACATAATTTTGTTAGATTTTTTTTTAAGTAATTAAAGATAATTTTGTTATTATTTTTTTAATTGTTGTTAGATTTTTTTAAATTAAAAAAAATTAGATTTATGTTTAATTAGTTGAACATAATTTTGTTAAATTTTGTTAGTTTTGATACATAGTTTTGGAGGTTTAGATTTATGTTTATTCCAGGGGCATTTTTAAAAATAGAAAAATAAATTAAAATATTTACAAGCTATAGCAAAATTTTGGATTCTTCACTATGACTATCAGTGATAGAATTTGCTATAGGTAGTAAATATTTTGTAAAATCTACTATTTTTAAAAATTTTCCTATATTCTAATACTCTTACCCCTAACTTTTGTAGATTGAGACATAAAGAACCAAACAAATTGTCGCATAGGTAAATTGTTTAATTTGTACTTAATATTTTATCTGTGTGCGTTTTTGATAATTTATACTAAATTTCTCATAATATTATATATATATTTTGTATTTTTGTTGGGTCAGAGTAATATATAAAAAAATAGGAAGAATCATCCGCGATTTGAAGAAAAAGTATAATTGTTCCTAGTTTATTTTAATTTAATATTGACCTATAATATTATGATAGGAAAATCATTAAGGAGCATATTATTAGTTTATCTATGGTTTCATTTTGATATTAAATTATGTTATATTCATATTACTTCATTATTTATGGTTATGTATGATTATGTAAATGTTATTATAAGATTTGTATACTATTATATTTGGATGTACTATTGTGTGTTAAATAGTATAAATATTTAAATATTTTTGGGAATAATATATATTTGGTTACCATGAAAAAAATTATTCTTCATTTAAATAATTTTACAAACCTTAATTTGAAAATTAAACTAAATAATCTATTATTCTATTATGAACTTAGTGTACAAAATAAAAATATAAAATAAATTTTAATTTATTTGTAGAGTTATCTTCATAAATAGTAGTTAAGATCGTTTTACATTTTTATAATATATTGGTCATTTTTTTTCATTTTTTTTAAAAGAAAATGGCAGAAAGTTTTTTGGGATTTATGTTGTTTATGAATGTTAATATGATTAATGGTGTTGATGGAGTCGATTATGACCAACCAGCTTGTGGAGGTTTCACCATAAGTGTGAACAGTGGAATTGTCTTCGAACAATTCATTGAAATTGTAGGATCATTAGTTGGTATAGATATACGCATAAATCATTTGGAAATTATATATAGACATCCAAATCTAACTCTCTCGGGACTAATAAGATTTGTGTCATTCCCTATACCAAATGAACAAGCAATGAAAACTATGTTTTCAATTACAATGTCAATCTCGAACATGGTGCATCTATATGTCAATGTAAGTATAGTGAGTTTAGCTATAAACCTGAATTCTGAACCATTTGGTCAGTTCGAAAATCGAACTTAGGTTATTTACCCTGATTCTGAACCAGTTGCATCGTTGACATATGACAATGAAGAAATGGTGGCTAATAACGAATATAGGGACTTTTGAACAAAAAAAGACGGTAAATACATTCACTCAGATAGATATGGATGTAATAGATAGTATTTGTGAGCACGATCCAATTGTAGCCCATGTGGTTGTTGACCAATATAGAACTATATAAGGGAATGATATGTCAAGATAAAGAAACACTGCAACATATGGTAATTAAAATATTTTGCCATTAAGAATCACACAGCATATGAGGTAGTGGAATCACACCGGTTATCTGAGCAATTCGATGTAAGAAGTGGGTGAAGGCTGCATGTGGAGGCTTTGTGCATCGAAGAAAAATCACATGGTATGTTTGAGATTACTAAATTACATAAGCAACACACATGTTTTTATTACGAACTCAGTCAGAATCATAACAATTGGATTCTTCAATGATGGCCAGAGAGTTTTGTGATGGTGTAAAAGAAAAACCATCGATCGACATCGAACAACTACGTACAGTCTGACATTAAAACAAAATTTGGATATCATGTTCTCTATCACAGAGCTTGGAATGGTAAAAAAGAAAAGCGGTAGCCAAAGTGTTCGGTGATCACTGGGATGAATCATATAAACTTTTGTCCAAGTGTCTGTATATGGTTAAGCACACTAATCCTGGAACATACATGAAATGGAGAGTGCGTGACACAAACATTGAAGGGCATGCTATTCTCACTTCTGTATTTTGGGCATTTGGTCCTTGTATAGAAGCCTTCAGCCGATGTCGGTCGGTTATTCAGATAGATGACACTCACTTATATGGTAAATATCGAAACAAGTTGCTAATAGCCACATCCGTCGACTCAAACGGGCATCTTCTCCCACTTGCATTTGTTGTTGTAGATGAGGAGTCTGCAGATTTTTGGGGTAGTTTTTGTAGCACCTCAAAAAATTTATATTCCATGATGAGGTATGTTTAGTTTCAGATTGACATGCTAGCATTATATTGGCCGTAAACAATCCAACAAACGGATGGATAGAACCTCAGTGCCACCATACATTGAAAAATTATATATATCGTGTCGGATGCCAATTCCAAATTAAAAAATTTAGTAAAGCAATTGAAGATACAAGACGAATTAACATCAACTGTTTGAGCTTTTTCGACGACATTGATATTGAGAAATGGACTCAAGCACATGACGGCGAATTTAAGTATGGATGGATGATGACAAATCTATCGGAATGCATGAATGGAGTCCTAAAAGAAGCTCGAATGTTGCTTGAGCAAGAGCATTTATCAACAACATTTTATAAATGCGTCAATTATTTTGAGAAAAGAAGAGAAGAAATTAGAGTTTTGTTGGAGCGTCGTGATAAATACACCCGATAATAATTTCTAACACGCAATTAGTTTTAAATAATTATGTTTACAATACTAATTGAAGTCACTTTGCAGATACGCCCTTGATAAAATCTTAAAATAGGCTGCAAGATCTAGTAAACATGAGGTGCAATCATATGATCGACATGAAGGTTTGTTTCATGTGAAAACTGGATGTCAAAGCCTTAATGCGAAATGAGGAAACATTCAAATATTAAGGTTGAATGCTTTAGAACGATAATGTTCATGTAACAAATGAAAAACTTTTGGTATACCATGCTTGCATTTTATGGCAGTCTGTTCACGATTTAAGATGAACTATGAAGATTTCATTGAGGACTACTACAAACTTTCAACGTATGCTTTGTGTTACTCTCCTCAGTTTCGGTCTGTACCACATGAAGATTATTGGATCACACTTGTTATACCCGTCTTACATCCTGACGGGCATAATGAGATGGATTAATATTGTTCAGAAAACCTGGTCGATCGAAGAGTTCACGATATCATAATGAGATGGATTGAAGGTAACCAAGTGCTCAAGTACAACTTGGATTTTGTGATCAACGAGGTCACAATCGAAGGAAATGTTCTTTGCTACAACGATGGGTACCGAATAATTAACAAATTGTTTACTTAATATTTTTTCTATGTGTACCAAGTGGTTCGATAAATTTATTTTGTATAATCCATTGTGTAGCGTTTTTTTGTACCTACTTTTTTACTTTCTAATTAATATTTTTGTGTAGATTATGGCTTTAAACCCATGACCAATTGATTCTAATGTTCTGTATGATTAATCTTTTCATCGATCTTCAATTGTGTGGAAGGATAGAACGGTAGGTGAGTTGGGTTGTGTACGTAGAGAGGCGGTAGTCCAACACAATATCCCACTTCACCATAACATATTGCATCTACTCTAAGCATCTGGATTTTATGGGGTGGCTAGATTGGGTTCCATCCAGTTAGATTGACATCTTATTACTGCACTCGTTGAGAAATAAAGACCAAAGACACATACATTTCATATGCCTATTGAAGAGAGCACTTTCACCTTGCAGAACATAGAAGTATTGTTAGGGATACCAATCGATGGGGAACCTGTTATCAGTCAAGTGCATGAAGACTGGATAAATTTATGTCAGATGTTATTTGGTGTGGTCCCACCTGCTAATAAAATAAAGGGATAAAGGTGAACTCTCACGTGGTTAGCGATATAATTTCCAGGACTTGATGGTGATGCAGAAGAGGAAATCGTCATCAGATATGCAAGAGCATACATTTTACAATTAATGGGTAGAAGTCTATTTTCTGATAAATCAGGTAGTTTTGTGCATCTGATGTTCTTGCCATTATGGGGTGGTTTACATGAGGTGGGTCGATACTCATGGGGTAGAGCGTGCTTGACATGGTTATATAGACAACTATGCAAAGAATCAAAGCGAGATGTTCCTGACATTGCTGGTTGTTGATACTTCTTCAAATATGGGCTTGGGAACGATTTCCCACAATATCTCCACAACTTAGACATGCAAACATTCATCTAATACCTAGACGAGCACACGGTACACGATATAGTATTTTATTTTAATTTATATCAAACAATAGTTTAATACTAGATGAGCGATATAATTAATTCAAAATCTAAAATATTACTTTATTAATATAGATGGAGAGACCAATTTTCTGTAATCAGATCAGGTACATGTTCGACCTTCTTCAATGTGATCAGGTACGTCGATACTGAAATTTTAGTTTCTTTATACATTAGTAAACATATACTTATTTATTTTTAATGTAATGTGTGATGTTTCAAATTATTTGAGAGCCTTACAAAAATGTGACTGATAGTTTGCCAAATTTTTGTAAGAATGGTCAAGATATATGGCGAACCATCAGTCCTCTCATATGTTTCCATATTGGTGAGTGGCATCGACCTGATAGGGTGCTTAGATAGTTCGGTCTTAAACAAAATATCCCATTACAATGCAATACTGAGCCACTTCTACATAACATTGACTTCAGAGTTACAAATTAGCCAGACAGGCTTGCACATTTAGTAGTGCGATGGCGGTCTCATAGAAGATTTAAGGCAAGAGGCGTTTTGATTAAGCAATTTGATATGGATATGACTCAAGAATTCATCCACTAGTATAATAATATAACGAGGCTCTACATCACTTGACCAGAAGCAGCCGTGGGTCATCTCGTACACAAAGATCAAACAACGCAAGACTTCGTGATGTTGCAGATGATCCACAAAAAATCCTTGATATATGTAATAATAATGAAAGGTACATGGAGGAGATACATAATATGTACGATCTACCTATTTTACCTCCACCAGTTCATAGGGGACGTGTCCGAGTGGAAGAAGCTGAACTCGATGAAATTTACCAAAATGTGGAAGAAGTGTCTCCTATGACACAGACACAAAGCCAAACCGGTTATGGTATTTCAATGATGATATGCCAACATTTGGAGCAGGATATTGTGATTATAAGGTCGGTACAAGAAATTATGATTCAGTGGTCGGTCCATCGTCTTCATACATGGATGCCAGTCCATCAACTTCTTACATGCATGGACAACGGACGTGGCCATGTTGAACATAACAAGTATCTGTATTATGAAGCACCTGTAAAGGTACGTATCAAATCGACAAGAGTACCAACAAGAACCAAAAAACCATGAGGAGCTAGAACAACATAGAGTTCAAAGTCGACGAGGACAACTAGACGTCCGAGTTGTGAACACTTTTGATTTTTTTTAATCTTTTAAATGAATGTAATTTGGTTATTAAAAAATATTTTAATTAATATTTTAATTTACATTTAATTTTTTTCAATTATTGGTCATTATTAAAAAAATGGTTCAAAACTCATTTTTAATAATTAAAAATACAATTATAAATTTTCTCAAAATTAGTGACAAATGAATGAAAGATAAAATATATAATCAATTGAAATTTCAATATGGTTTGATATAATTATTTAATTATTTAAAAATATTCATATCCAAATTTCTCAATAACATAATTTAAATTTTGACAAAAGTATTAAAAAGGAGATACATAAAGAGAACATGGAAATTTAAATAAATAGAATTTAAATTAAAAAAAAAAAAAAAAGAGAAAAGACTATGGCTTGGGTTCAACTCAAGACATAGGAGAGAGAATAGAAGAACTACAATATTTTTATTAATATTTTAAGATCTACAATATTTCAATAATTATTTTTAAAATGTACATTATTTATCCAAATTTACTTGTTTGATTTCATTTCCTTTATTTCTTAAATTTTTTAGTTGGCTCGTTGGTGAGAAGAGATGTTTGAAACAACTTTTGTTCTATAAGTTGATTTTGTATCATTCTTTTATTAATTTTTATATCTATTGTTTATATTTGTAACACCCCAAATTGTGAGGTATTTTAATGTAATCAAATTGTCTTTTTTTTTTTTAAGATTTTAAATTTTATTGGGTGTTGTTATATTATAGGATTGAGGGAAAAGAAAGAAATAGGAACTTAATAACTAAAGTAATAATAATAATAGTTATTAATATTTTTATTATTTTTATTATTATTATTAAAAAAAAAAAACGTTTCCTTCTCCTTCACGCGTGCGAGACCCCCCCTTCTTCCTCTCCTCATAACCTAGCCACACAGTTACCCTAGCCTCACTGCCGCTGCCTGGCTCCCATAACCAAACGTTGTTCGTCGTCTGCCCGTCAAGCCACGTCAGCGCAACGTCGGTAGCCGCACGCCATCGACGTTCGGTCTTCACTCATCATTGAAGCCGAAGCGTCACCGCCTCCTCCAGTTTTCGGTAGCCGCACGTCGTCGGGCGCTAGTTACTCAGATCGGTGTGGTCCATGAAGCGCCGCCACTCCAATCGTTCTCCGGTTGTTGTTCATGAAGCGTCGGTCATCTCCACCGCGCTTTTCGTCCAACCGAGCCGCCCACAAATCCGTGCCGTTTGGTCTCAGCGCAAGCCATCCGTGAGTCGCGCACGTCGAACTTCTTCTCCAAGGTAGCTGTCGGATCTGTTCCGCACATCGTTTTGATTCTAGTCGTACGTCGCTGCGTGACTTTCTGTCTTCTAACCGCAGATCCGACGTTCATGTTGTGAGTTCATTGGTAAGGAGAAATTGTAGGTTTAGTAGTATTGTTCTTAGCTAGCGTAAGCTTTAAGGTTGGTTAATTGATTGGGTATTGTTTAATCTTAAGGTGATTTTTAGAGAGGTGGTGCTTGAATATCTAAGTTTCGAAGCAAGCTTCATTGGAAGTTTTTGCTTCATTCGATTTGGGTAAGTTGTGAATAATCACATTGGGTTGATTTTAAGTGGATGTTGTGTTGGAGAAAATATTGAGTACTTATCTTGGTGTTTAGGTTGTTCGCTGATTTCAGTTCGATCAAGAAGATTAGGTAACCTTAAGGTAAGGTTCTACTACTGAACTCTACCTTAGATTTGAAATATGTTGACTGTATGGATATCTCTGAACAATAATAAACTTGATGATAAAGTATACTATGGTTGACTGGAACATATATAAATGGATGTAGATACGACGACAAATGTAGAGTATGGTTGTAAAATATGTGGATGTGAACTTGTTGACTGTCGTTTAGATTGGGTGAATGATATACTAAAGTATGGACAATGTGCTTGTGAACTGAGAAGGGTGTTATAAATATATAGCTTGATTGTCTGATGTGTTGTTATGCTATCGACTGACACTGTGATAAAATTGAGTATCTTGACTGTTAGTGTGTTAACTGGAATGATTATATGATGAGGTAGTTGGACTGTATTAGGAATGAACTGAATAAATGTTTAGAATAGACTGACGGGAAATTGTTAGCTTTGTTTATTGGGTAGTGTACCTTGCAGGTGTCCCACGAGATCAACACCTGTTGTGCATCCTTTGGGAGCACTAGATTTACATGTGCTTCCTGTAGAGCACTAGACTGATATATGTGTCCTTCAGGGTATTAGACTGATTATGTGTTTCCTACGGGATCACAAGACTGTTAAGGTGAAGGGTACCCTCAATAGAAAGTTAACAGTTTTATTTTTCCTCTAACGGGACTAGTAGTGGGTCTCTTACTAGGTATGTTTATACTCACCCTTTTATGTTTAACTTTTCAGGCAAAGGTGACATGAGGGGTAGACCAACGAGAGACAAGCAAGAGATGTGATTGCCATAGGGGAAATGTCTTTTAAACTGCTTCCGCTTATGGTTTTAAATTCTTTTTGTGATTGAACTGAGTTTATGAATAGTTATTTTGTAAACAGTACTTTTAGAATTTTATTTGTTTGAAATAGGACCCAAACTTAAGTTTTCCTTGATCGTTATGATTTCAAATAAATTTCACCATATTTTGTGTCAATCGAAGTGTTTTGTTTAAAATAATGACTTCGACTTAGATAGAAAAGTTGGGTCGTTACAATATTTATATGTTTAATATTTCTTAATTTCTTTTATTTTGGGTAAAATGCATTTTTTGGGTTTATGTCTATTTGGTTTCTAAGCTCTCAAACATAATACTTTAGTCCCTGTGGTTTTAAAAATAGTTCTAAATGGTTTCTATGTTAAAGTTGACCATTAGTTGTCTAATGGAAGAATGTGTCCGAAACTTTTTTATATTTTTTTTAATTAAATGAATTGAACTTTATTTATTAATTAATTTTGATATTTGTGTCCTCCCCTCTTGTGAGACCCGTTCTTAATTTGAGTATAGAAAATAAAACTCGGCTAAAAGTATTAAAGAAATTGGTGTTTGAATAAATCCGTGGAAAGGATTAAGTGATAAAATCTTTTATGGTTGGTATAAGTTTTGTGATTACAAAATTAATTTGCGAGGAAGTTTTGAGAAAAGAAGAGTTTGCAGTAGAATCTATAAGTCTAAACGCTCTCAAAAGAAAGTCTTCGCGTAAGTTAAGTGGAGTTTTGACTAAAACGACTAGGTGTTTGGGTATTCTTCGCATAAGAACCAAGGGTTTCGCGATGAAGAAGTCTGCGAAGAAGCTTTGAAGTTTAAGTTTGCGATAAGTGTTCTAAGTGAGTAAAAGTTGGTTAGTTCGCGATAAATGTTTCTTGTAAAAGTATAACCATGCTATAAGGTTATTCACGAGAAATGTTAAGTGGTTAAAGTTATTTGTAGTATGGGGTTAGACGAGAAGTAAGGTCTGGCTAAGAAAATGTCAAATCTGATTTGACAGAATTTGTAAGATTAAGAAGTTGAGCATGGCTGGGTTGAGTATTAATTTTACATGTGTAAATTTTTAAGCAGGAGTTGGCAAAATGAGAAGAGTTTAAGCATGACTAAGATAATTTAAAGGCTCTATAAATAGCGGACTTGGTCATTAAGTAGGCACAAAAAATATTTTATATAAAAAAGAGCTAAAATGCTGCTCTTTTGCTTTGGTGAGAAGAAGAAAAACAAAATATTAAGTATGGCGATTTGTTCTGCGAGAAGGCTCCACGAGAAGAGAAGAAGAAGAGGATTTTTGTTAAACTGTGGTGAGTGGTTTTCTTCTTAAAAGTTTTGTTCCAGGATCAGGTGTTTAGGCCAAGTAGAGAAGAAGGTTGAAGGATTTGCGACGAGATGACTCCAAACAATTTGGAAATTATTTTGTCAAAATTTTATAATTATGTATCAAACGTCTGTTATTAATAAAGTATACGTTTTGTAGGTATTTATTATACTTGGCGTTTAGGTTGACCACTGTTGCGTTTTGAGTTTTGTTGATAGTATAAAAGGAGTTGAAAATAAGATTTTGCGATAAGATAATTTCAAAGTTGTAACAAACACACATCCTATTCCTCCTACTTCGGCATTACCGTTGCAGTACGGTTTGAGGTGTGACAATTTGGTTTCAAAGAGATACGTTCTTTGGGAAAGAGTAAATAATTTTGGGTTGAGTGAGTTAAAAGTTGAGTATTTGTTGGAAGATTTGGAACATCGATGAATTCATAAGCTTATTTTGTAAATCCTGACGTTTTATTGCCACTACATGAGGGAAATTTTGGAATAGAAAGGTTAAAAGCATTAGGATCCACTGAGTTTGGTGGAACAACTAAATCGGAAGAAGCTGAAAAATGGTTACGGACGTTGGAGATGTGCTTTCACGTTATGCAGTGTCTGGAAGAAAGAAGGGTGGATCTAGCTGCATTTTTATTACAAGAAGAGGCTAAAGACTAGTGGATCTTAGAATATCAATCATCTATTTTTATTCAGTCATAATACATCAATCATAACATATCGGTCATCTATGGTAGCTATCTTTATCAATCATCCATATTTGTCACATTATGCACCTTAGCTACATCAATGCATAATGGAAATTCATGCAAACTCTTCATTTTATTTTCGATGGTCTAGTAGTAGAATCTTTTACATGAGATATTAGCTAAAAATATTCCTTTGCTGACAATAAAAATTCTCCAATTAATTCAATCCTAATCAAAAAAGGAAATTTCAAGATCTTAATTAATAAAATTAATAATTGGCTTTCATCCAAAAATTCTCCCAAATTAACTTACCCAAAATTGAGGTTCGAACCAATTCAACCTTGATAGAAAAAATTCGTCATTTAAATCTTCAAGATTTGCCAAAGGAACTTTCCAGAGGCATGCAACCAAAATCAATTCCAAGATGAACTTTTTCTTTTTCTGTTTCTCTTTTCAATTTAAACAGCTATTTATAGACCCAAATAATAATCTTTATTATTATTATTTCCTCTTCCTCTTCCTTTTCCTTTTTCATTTTCCTTATATAATACCAATATATACATATATTTTTATTCCCATTACCTTTCCTTAATAAATTTCTTAAATGCACAAAATTTTAGACATTTATAACCATTAATAATTATAATCATACTTTATTATTATATTATTCTCTCATCAAAATATATAATAAACATGTTTATTTAGACCATTAATCTCTCTTTTAATTAAATCCATCATATTTTCTCGTATGATCAAATCAATCATCTCTCTCCTTATTAATTATCTTATTTTCCAAGAATTATATTCCATCATATAATTAACTTTACTTTTCCTTATCAAGTAACATCCACGTTCTTTTTCCTCGATTAAATCTCTCAATCAAATCTTCTTTTTAATCTTCCCAAAATCAATAATAATATCCTTAATAATTATATTATCCTTAATATAGTTATCTTTTTCCACTTCCATAAATTAATTCTACCACAATATAATTTTTTTGTTTTGCTCTCTCCACAATATCCTTTCTCCAAAATATAATTAATCTCCTTCTTTTTCTCAATAAATATCTTTTCTTTACATAATTATCCTTTCACAAATATAATTACCTTTTCATTTTCCATAATAATTATATGTCTATATAATTAAATAAGATCCAAATTATTTAATTAAATTTCAATTTCCATAAAACCAAATAAAATTCCCAGACCAAGAAGATGTTTCACTCTGATACCATCATTCCCCTGTATCCCCTGCGACCTGACAGCATCATTCTTACTATTCTTAAAGGCTTATTGGAGTGAAAGTTCTCCCCATAAACCAACACGAATCTTTTCAGCATGCTTTGTCCTCACTCACATGCATCCTAGGAAAATTCCCAGAAGGTCACCCAACATAGAATTACCCTAAGCTAAGCATGCTTATCTTTGGAGTTCCTATGATCGAGTCACCGAAAAGAAAGGTGCACCTTGTTGATATAGGTATTAACTTTTAATTCTTTTAAGTCTTTCTTAACATTATTTTCATGTCCCCAGGATTCCTCTCATTTTAGATGTGATATCGGTTCATTCATGTCTCCCTCCTAATCTCGGGCGTTACACAATTAAATCAAATTCTCAACACACACCACAAAATCAAATTCTCTAATTAATTAAATATTTATTCAACAAATATCTAATTAACTCCAATGTCCATAAAGTCAAATAATCTTCAAAATAAACATCCAAAAAATTTAAACATAATTAAACAAAACTAAGATAATTAATTCAAAA
Source organism: Cucumis hystrix (assembly GCA_025688845.1). Taxonomy (NCBI): domain Eukaryota; kingdom Viridiplantae; phylum Streptophyta; class Magnoliopsida; order Cucurbitales; family Cucurbitaceae; genus Cucumis; species Cucumis hystrix. Next base: position 23,360,088 of record CM046888.1, read on the forward strand.
AATTATTAATTTTTGGGTTACAACAAAGTCCTTGTTGTTTTGTTTCTTATTTAAGGGAAAGGATTCTCACATTTGTTAATCCTCACAAATTTGAGAACATTTTTCATATTTGGCGAACAAAAAGAAAACAATAATGAGAGGAAAACTGTGAGAAGTTGATCAGTGAGAGATTTGCAGAAAACATAAATTAACAGTGAACAACAAGCAACAAAAAGTTCTAGACCGTTTCCTTACCACTTTCCTTTTGTTCATAAAAGGAGTTGTAGCTTGTAAAACTTAAACTAATAGAGGAATAAATAACAAACAATTAAATCACAAAATTTTTTTTTGACAAAACTCCCGTCATCTTTGAGAACAAATATTTATTGCACAAAGTATTAATACATAATAAATACCAAAAATAGCTTGGGAGCAAATGACCTTTGAAAATTCCAAATTTTGAGAGAATAAAGAACTAAGCATACAAAAAAAAAAAAAAATGGTACTAGTTGAAAATCTATCTATTGCATTATAGTTACTAATTTTGCAATGGAACTTATGTGTATTTGATAATGTTAATGTTCTTATAATTATTTTATTTTGTATTTTAATGAATTTGTCTATATAATTTTTATTTTTTACATAATTAAATTATTTTTAAACTAAAAAATAAGCGAAAATGTTAGGAAAAATAACACAAGAAATGAGAAACAAGAAGTTTGATTCGTGGAGTTAAACTTGAGTTGATGTTGTATTTTTTAAATTTTAATGCGATGTGGTTCGATCTCTAAAATTTGATCCTCTGATTGTCTCTCGGTTCAACGCCTACGCTCGATTTGGAAGAAGCGGAGCACGTGATGTTCTTAAAGTTGGTTGAACGCCTATGCTTGATTTTAAGAAGCGGAGCATGTGATGTTCTTGAAGTTGGAGTCTTGGAAGAAAATTTGTATCTTCAAAGGACCTTCAATTTTTTGAGGGTGGTCGAATTTAGGAGTTAGGAATTCTTAGCTCTCGGGAGAATTCTCTCTAGACTTTTTAGAGTAAAAAATTTTCAACCCTTAAAAATGAAGAGAACTCCGCTATTTATAGAATTCTCTGGTGGGCTTTATTGGCTTGAGCCTGGTTAGTCCATGGACTAGACCCATGAACTCAACCACATGGATTTGGGTCATATTTAGCCTTTGGGCTAAATTAAGCTTATTTTTTAATTGAACTTAGTCTAAATAAATAATATTTAATTGGACCAAAATAATTAACTTGATCTAAGGGTTATAATGAAAACATGTGGCATCATTAGAATTGACCAATTTATGTTTTCAATTTTAATTTGAGACACATGTCAATTTTTTTACTAGTCTCAAATTTAGTTATTTGTATTTTTCATCATTAATTTAGTAAATGATGTGGTAATTTGTGATTGGTATCAAAATTTCCTATTCAACCGTGTTAACTTAGTTCAAATATCCTTATACTTATAAATCCTAATATGTATCTAACTTCTTAAAAAAGGGAAAATTACTTTTCTAATCCTTAAGTTTTGAAAAATATGTGCGTTTGTTGGTCTTCTAGTTTTAATAATTTAACTTTTTAGTCTTTAGGTTTATAAGAATAAACCTATTTCTAGTCCTTGAGACTTTTTAGAAATAGATTTAAAAGGTCCCTCAAATAATTCTATATATACTTTTATTTTAAATAATTATATGACATTTAAAATTAAAAGAATAATTTCTAAAAATTATATTCCCTTTCAAACTATATTATTTTCAAATTTTAAATATCATATAATTATTTTTAAAAAAATCAAACAAAGCATACTTGTACGACATTTTCTAAATCTATTTTTAAGAACTCAAAAACTTAAAAGGTATGTTTTGAAAACTCAGAGATCAAAAGATTCTATTCGTATAGGTTTAGGGACTAAAAATGTATATTTTTAAAACTTAAGGACCAAATACATAAATTCATCAATACTTGAGAACTAAAAGAGTATTTGTTTTTTTTTTTTCAAAAAAGTAGTAAGAAGATTTTGAGTATATAAGTAAAGATTATATAAAGATATCCAAATATGAATATTGGCATTTGGATGTTTTTGTTACGAAATTTTATTAAAATTGTTCTAGTTCTCTAAAACAAGTGTGACTTAACTTATGTGTAAACGTGTTAGGGATCAAGAAGGTTATTGTGGATCCATTCCAAATTTAATTCAGAGTTTTGAAGTATGTAACTCTAAATAGGTTAGGCCAAATAATTAATTAAGCTATGCAACATGGCATTGTGTATAGTATCTAAATATGATATAGGATATTTAACTCAGATAGCCTAAAATTGTATACTATATTACAAGATTGACCTAAATTTCCTAAATTTTTCATAAATGTCCTAAATTGACTAATATTTTACACAAATATAAAGTCCAAATGACTAATTTACCCATATTCATTATTGATAATATATTAAAATAATAGAAAAAAGAAAAAGAAAAGTTGACCATGATTAATATTTGCATTTATTAGATATTCTATGTAAATATGGTAAGTGAATAATTCTATTATGGTAATATTATAATAGAATTTTCCCTTAATTAATTTTATTTTGGTTATTTTGTTCAAAAAATCTTCCCTCTAGATCTCTCTCTCGCACTTTCTAATCTCTCACTCTGTTCATTCTTTCTTTCATTTTGCATTGTTTTCATATATTCCACCTAAGTATAATATATATTGAATAATACGGTGTATATTTTATAAATGAAAGGTTCTTATATCAATTTGTTTATAGAAGATGTACCGACAAGGAGAGAAATCAAGGATGTGGGTTACGGTTTAGAATTTTTTTTTTTTTTAAAAAGGTAAAAGTTTCATTCTTCGAATACGTTGAATATTGATTCCATTTTCTTCAAAAGACGCCGAATAATAGAAGATTAGGGAAAGTATAAACGGTGAAGAAGAAGAACATCAGTGGCTGACTGGTATAGTGATCTTTCGAAAAAAAATTTCAAAAATTTAAGGTTAGTAAGAATTTACATTTCGTATTTGAAATACATTAGGGTATATTGAGTATATTGAAAATAGCATCATTTATGTATTATTGAATATATGAAGTAGTATATATGTAACAAATCACATAAAATATATGTATTATGCAGTAGTATATATGTAAAAATTTTAAAAAAATACTGATCGGATACATAATCTATATATACAGTACTATATAAATGCAGTAAGAGAAAATTACAAAACATGAAAAAAAAAGTGTATGTATTATTGAATGTATGCAATAGTATATATGTAAAAAATCACAAAACATAAGTGAATTATTCAGTAGCATATATATAAGAAATAAAAAAAATACTGAATGGATATATAATATGTGTATATATTGATATATATACGCAATAAGAAAAAATCACATAACATAAAAAATAATATGTGTTTGTATTATTGAATATATGCAGTAGTATATATGTGACAAATTACAAAAGAAATGATGAAGAAGTCCTTGCCAGCACCAAAGAAATTTCTAAGATTCTTAATATGGTGATGAAAAATTTATATAAGTTTATATTTAATTATTACATTATTCCATAGTAGAAAAGATTTCATTTTATATTAAAAAATAAACTATTTCAATAATAAAACTATACATTAATTAATAGTATAAATAAAAAAGTTATCATTTATGTAATAAAATTGTGTTTAACATGAATAAGGAAATAATTTGAAATTAACTTCAAAAATCATATATAATAAATAATGAAAATAAGGTTAAAATTGTCCTAAAAATATACGAAATCCTAATCAAGAAAATAAATTTTAGTTTAGAACGTTTTTTAAAATTAGTATTAAATTTAGGCATTTTTTCTAAATATTTATGTGATATACCTAAGCCCACAAGAGGCCGATGAAAATATTTATAGGGGTACTACATCATAATAAAAGTGAAGTAAAGGAAAATTTTTGAAAAGTTGACAAATTAGATAATTTTATTTAATAAAAAAATAATTTTTTAAATAATAAAACTACTAAAAAATATTTTTAAATATAACAAAATTTTATTATTTATTAGTGATGAATATATAGTAATAGATATCTATTATATCAGTGATAGATAATGTTCGAGCTTTATTGTTGATAGGTAGTGATAGATTTTCTATATTTATAGATACTCGGATGGTTTTACTATTTTACAAAATATTCCTAATTATGTCTCAAAGTTTTAAGGGAAAATATTGGTGCATTAAGCTTGTGTGGAATTATGGAAAAAATCTAGAAATTAAAAAGCATCCACACTCTCAAATAAAAATAAAAAATAAAGTAGTTTAATAAAAAATACAGTGAAAGAAAAGAAAAAAATACAATTGAAGAAAGAAAAAGAAAAATACGGTAAGAATTTCATACATTCGAAAAAAGTAGTTTGTTATGATTTAAACAGAAATGATTTTAAGATTCTAGAATTTTAAAATTATGAAATGATTTCAAATTTTTGTTTGCGTTTATAACAAGAATGATTTGAAATCACTAAAATTAATATTTCTTGTTTGAGAAAAGAAAAGAAAATATGCCATTACTTGAATATAATTATAAAAATCATATTATATAGTGAAAATAAATTTATTTGAAAACTGTTATTTTAATTTGGAAAAATACACTAGAGAGCTAATTCATGGAGTAGGGTTCTATTTGAAAACATTAGTTCATGAAGCACATGCATGCTATAAAATAAAGAAAACTAATTAAGATTTATTCAAGCTTAAATATTACTTTATTATGGTGGTCTTCTATTGTTAAGATTTTAGCTCTCCAATATAAATGGTGAGGAAACTTGAATTTTTGAATGCTAATATTGCGAAATAAATTCATTACAAACGTAAATCTAAGATTTGATAATGAATTATATAGTATAACTTTAAAAGTAAAATTGTGGTGCAAATTTGTTAGAATGAATTAATTTGTAAGCATAGCAAAAAGGAAAGAAAAAACATGTATGTGAAAATTAAGATCATGAAGAAAGAAAGACAAAAAAGAAATAGACGAAAAAGAAGAAGAAAGAAGAAGAAAGAAACAAAGGCAATCAATAATTGAAAAGAAATTAAAACGAGTTTCATACCAACTAAGTAATTAACTTCTCACATACTAACCAACCAACAAATCTCAACTACAGAAAGTATATATATATATACATATATTGAGAAATAGAAAATGTATATTGGGACAAAAGGATGGGATCAAACAATAATGCTTTAGAATCGATCAAGTTGGGAGAGGGTTTGTAAGCATTAAGTCGATAAAATGTTTGGTTTCTCCATCAGCAAATGTGTAACCATCTCCATCCTTATAATAGAAATCTGAAAGTCTTGCAACATTCAACACACATTCAAGGATCACATTTGGGAACTTTAAAGAAGATTTTGTGTAATCTTCTGTCACATCTTTCCATGCTGTTCCAACTTCCTTTTCTAATTCAATTATGGCTTCTTTTTCTGATACTCCATATTCTTTCATGTAACATTCCACTGCAGAAGCCACGTGTCCTCGCTCTTGTTCAAACTAAAAGATAACAATTACTGTTAAACATATAAATAATAAAAGTAATATTGCTTTTGATTAGCACTTAATTAATTAAGTGACATATCACAATATTTATAAGAAAGAAAAATCTATCTAATATTTAGATTTTTACGAGTGATAGGATCTATAATGGATATATTTCGAAAGATAATTTTCCTCTCTTTAATGTACCTTGTGAGAAACTATGTCATTGAGAAGCCTGCCCATTACACCAGTTGCTTTAAGAAGAATAGGCTGAGTTTGAGCCATTCATAAACCTCCTTTGAAGCAACATTTCCTAAAGAAATGAAGGAAATTGAAGCAAAAACATTATACGAAGCAGAAATGCTGGCAACTTTCATATATTCTTCCACTTTTGGTGTATAACCTTCATTGAACCATATAGCCTCCATAAAGTAAGCTTTGCATAGACTTTTCATCTGTATCCAAACATCAAAATCAAATTAGATGATTCTGTACCAAATTTTGAACGTGATATGTCGACAATAGACCGTTCCAATGAAACTATAGAAAAACATTTTAACAATATTATAAAAACAAAATAATATTGGAAAACGAGTTTGTGAGTGGTTTTTCTTTCTTTTCTCTCTGTTTTTCTTTTTAATAAAATGATATAAAAAGGATCAATAGGTGCATCGGAGAATCCCAATTAAGGTTTTCACCCTCTTAGTATCTTCATCATATTTTAACTTCATTCATGAATTTTTATTTGTTATTTTATAAAGCTTCCACCTTCCCGAACATTTTCAAAATTTGGACTTCTTGACCGAAAATACGAAAGGCATCTGATGAGCTAGAGAAAATAGCATTTAGTCACAAAAGAAAAACAAACAAAAGCCTTGATGAGCCAGAGAAATTAAGTTTTCCAATTTAATAGAATAAACAGTGAAATGACCAAAAGTGTGAGTAGAAAAAACGTATATGAAATCACATCACAGAAGAATTTACCGCTTCTTTTGCATAGTCAAACGCAAATGGAATATTATTATCCTTGCAAATATCTTGTTCAATCTCTTCATAAACTTCAAGTATAGTTTCATAAAGTCCTTTCATGTAATTTGGGAGCTTCTCAATGCAACTCACATCCGACCTGAAATATATTCAAAAGTTCAAAATATTAGATTGGAGCTAGAGTGAACTAGGAATGTGATTATTCAGTATAAGATTTCAAGTAATATTGAATAAACTAGGAGTATGAAGAGTGAACCTTTGAATGGCATTGGTGAATAGTTGAAGTTCATCAAGTGTGGCATAGACATCATACATATCATCAATAAGAGATAAAAGTAATAATTTTGACTAATGTTCTTCTAGTATTAGAGTACTTTGGTTCATATTGAATTCCCAATGCCCAAACATAGATCTCCACCACTCTAACTCGTGCAAAAGGTAATAGCTCCTTCAACTTGTGATCTTTCCACCACCTATATATTTGACTTGCTCAATTAAAATTAAATATATTGATGAAAAAAAATATTGTAAGTGATAAAATTGTTAAATTTTTTTTACAAATATAACAAAATATCAAAAAAATATATATCTACAATAGACTACGATATACAACTATTTGTGTGTCTGTTTGTGTCATGATAGATCATAATAGACAGACGATACATATCATGACACAAAAAGTAGTCTATCATGACACAAATATATAGTGTAGTTTATCTCGGTCTGTCGTAGATAGAGTTTAATATTTTGCTATATTCGTAAATATTTTGGTTCATTATTTTTTATAAGTTCTAAAGAAGTGTCGATTTAAGATAAAGCAAAATGAACTAAAATATTTAGAAATATAGCAAAATATTATTAGTAGATGCGGATAGACATTGATAGACTAGTACCAACTATTACTAGTAAATGTTGATAGACATTTGATGTCTATCCGTATGAATTGCCTATCACTAAATAAAGTTTAAAATTTGGTTATATTTGTAAGTATTTGTAGTAGATTTAAAACAATTTCCTTTTGAAGAATCCTAATATAAAACAATTGTCTTTTTTTTTTTTTCCCTAAAAGAGAGTAGTAATGTCAATGAGAAAAGCTTCACCTTGAAAATTCACCCAACTCTTTGTGGTAAAGTTTTTGGATAGAATTGTAGTCCAACTTTGCGAAAGTGAGCAGAACATTATTATTCTTCAATGGATTGTTGCGATAGAGAGAGATATATTGCCTAGCCATAAACCTTGGCACAGCTTTATAAATTGGCCACTTCAATGCATATTTAGCTTCCTCAAAAAATGGAGAATTGGAATCCATGGCCATTGCTTGAAGATGAGTAGTTGTGAAAGCTAATGCTTCATCCAATATATTTTCTCCCTTCGTTCTCAAGTGGGATGCTTCATACAAACTTAATAAACCAACTTCATCCTTTGCAATTGATTCTTTGAATTTTCCCCTTTCATCTGTAAACTTATTGAATATTTTTGTTTACAGAGGTTAACAAAGGTAAACTACAAGTCTGTTCCTCCGAACTTGAAAAGAAAAAGTATTTAATATAGATCAATCTGATCTATGTTTTGAATGTTGTGTATCTTTACTATAATACTTTACTCACTTGTACACGTTAGAAAATCTATGCATGACCCAAAAAAGTGAAGGCCAATATGTTTATTGTGAGAGGCAAATGACACTGTAAGAGATTGAAATTTATGACCACACATGACCCTGCATTCTCCGAAAGCATTATATAACATTAATAAACAAAAACCTAAGCATATATGAAGTGCAATAATAGTTTTAATGATATCAATACTTTGAATAATATCTAAGAAACCTGTAAAGCTTAAAAATCTATTTGCCATTTCTTAAAATTTAAGAACTTTGGATTAATAAATATATGTTATTATAAGTTCTATTTGCTAGTACGAGGTTTCATTTCAAAATTAATTGGTCATGAAAAAAGTAGTCAATCTATTTTATAAAGAGTGTACGAAACTTCTTAGCTTTTTCAATGTAGAATTCTCAACCTATCTTATAAAGTTTCTAAACTTTAACTTATTAACCCTAAGAAAAAAGAGAGTAAAACATATGTATTATAAATAAACATTATATTGACCCAATTAAAGTGAAGATCGCTAATTTATTCTAGAAAAATTAATTCTTTGAAAGAATAGTTTGAGGAACTTTTACCATATCAAACATAGTAACCTTGTTGTCTAAGCAATCGAAATCGAAGAGCAATAATGTAAAGGTTCTCATCAGCATCCTCGTCGTTAACTTTTCTAAACTTTTCAATGTGTTCAAGAACTTCATTAATTTCTTCTTGAAAGTGGTGAGAAAGACCTAAACGTTGGATTGAATCAATTAAACTTAGTCTTTCCGAAGAATTTTCAGCAGCTGCAAACATGCTTCTCAGTTCTTCTTTCACTTCTTGAAATTGTTGTTTCTCCACCGCGTTATCTTCAATCTGATTTTACATCATATTGTATCCCATGTGAAAAAGATATACCTTATTCTCTATGTGTAAAAATACAAAAAAGGGTAAAATACACTTTTGATCTCTAAAATTTAGTATTATTTAGTATTTATTTGATCCTTGAAATTTGAAAACCAGCAAAAAAGAAAAAAACAAAAACAAAAAATCATGATCTTTCTTAACAATCTTTTTCAAACACCAACATGATGAAAAAAAACATCTTTAAAGAAAGTATTTTTATTTTTAGAAAAATACAAAAGAAACTCATTTTACTGTTATTATTCCCTCTCCAATTACTAATTAACTGAAACCATGTTGATGATAGCTCTCATCTTAACCTTCCAAATTTGCATACTCCAATAGCAAAATCATAATTTTTTCTTAACTTCATTTGTACACATATATTTACAATCAAACTTACAAAGATATAGAATTTTTTTTTGAAAAAAAAGTAAACAAAAGAGATGAGACAAAAGAAAAAAGAAAATTACATTAGATGACAAAAAAAAATTTAGAAAAAAGTAATTCATAGCATTTTTTTTTGTATGACAAGTAATTAGATATATCAGAGAGTTATCAAAGAACTATCTGCTTTTAAATTTGCAATTTAAAAGATGTAGTGATGTAAATCTTATTATCATAATTTTTTTTTTCTATTTTTACAAACGTCCCAATTTCCTTTCTTTTGTCTTTTTGTTCCTATAATTTGATTTTTTTAAAATAGATTTTTCTAAATATTTTATTTTTTAAGGAAAAGCTTGTGTGTGGCTTTTGAATTTTTCCCCTTTTGTGCGATGTTAGATTGGAGAAGGGGAAAGAAGACACGAGGAAGGAGAAAAGATGGGACGAGTATATCACCATATAAATAATATAAAATTAATAATTCGCCATATATCAGTTTTTCAAGAGATTAAAGTGTTTCTTTTTAAACTTCATAATTAAATAGGCACTAACCTCAAATCTCATAAACTAAAAGTACATTTTGTCCTAAAACATAATATACTATACATCTCGTAGGCTCTAAATACATACAAGAGTTTTTCTCTTTTATTTTTCTTTTTAATTTATATCTAAAAAAAAAGAACATGTATATATATATAATTCAACTGTCATAATACATATACATGTTGTTTGTTCACTAAAAAAACCTAAGAAATATATATTAATGTATTAACATGTGCATATGTATTAAAATCACAAGTGTTAAAATCGAGTATTATGTAAGCAAATTTGAGGTATGTAAAAATAATACAAGGAAAACGTTTATCTTATTGCTAATAAGATCAAGGACTACTGGTCAAATTGCCAAGTACTTTGATAGTCTTCATATGTTGAAATATAATTAATTTAGTTTAAAATCTACGTACGAAACAAACAAAAAAAAAAAAAAAACCCTACAAAATGATGGAAAAGAAAACAATTAACAAAGAAAATTATATTACATATATGTTATATATATACCAGGTGATTGTTGAAATGAGAGGAAAGAACATCTCCCCATGGACTTGGCGGAAATTCTGCAGCTCGACGAAGAACACCATCATCGAAAGATCCATTATTTGCTGCTATAATTTCTTCATATGACATTTTAATTATTCTTTTAAACACAAGATGATTATATGAATTGAGAATATTTGTACAAAGGGTTTCTATAACTTTCTTTCTTAAAACAACACTTAACTTTACGTAATTTATATTTGGGTGTGGATTATTTTATAATAAGATATGTTATTATTGGACGAGTGTTGCGTAATGGCGCTGTTTTTTTGTTATCGGTCGATGAGTTGAAAATTAAAGGCCCGCAAAAAGATTTTATTCAATCTTATAAAATCCAATAATATATAATGAAATGACCCAATGATGTGAAATGGAAGGGTAATTAAGTTGCCCAAATTGACCCAAAAGTAAAAAGATGATTATTTGTTATGGATCTCTTTTAGAAAACATGTTTGTTTTCTTTATCTTTTGAAGATGTGAAATATCCATTTTTACCTCAATTTTAAATTAATCTTTTTCACTTCTCCCTCATAGTTTATGAATTTCTTCTTATTTTACCAATAATGTTGAGTGTTTTTTTTTTTTTTTGACAAAATAATTAGAATTGTGGTTTTTCATTGCAAAAAAGTTCATGAATTCCAAACATTTGTACTACACATTAATTAACAATGGATGAGGGGATTTGGCTTCTCCAAAATATTATCGGACACAACACACTTCACCACACTCTACCATCATCCACTTCCATTTTCATGAATCACTTTTCTATTCCTCCAAAGTTCCAAACATCCCATGCATAAATCACATAACACAGAATAACTCATTTGAATGCTCTCTTTTGCATCCCCATCCCCATACACCAACACAATGAAGAAATAAGATGATTAACTTAAAATGATAATTACACACTAATTAATCTAAATTAACAACTACGTATTTTGAAAAATCACGTACATCATTTTATTTATTCTTCCCATCATAAATGATATAGCTAAAAATATTTTAAAATATAGATATCTTCATCGAAACAGACAGAAGCAAATTAAATTGAAAAATTCATGCCAAATACTAGGAGACATATTAACTCTCTCTCAATATATATATATAGTTTATAGTTAGCTGATAAATTAAAATAATATGAAACAAAAAAAGACATTTCATATCATGCAAAATGACATAAATAATAGTATTATATTTGAAATCATATATTTATGTGTAGGTACCAAAATGTTGGATTGATATGAAAGGAAATAATCTTCCCCAAGGACTTGGAAGAAAGTTTGCAGTTTGACGAGGAACGACACCATGGCTTAAAGTCGCATTTTTTGGTGCCTTGGAATTTAATAATAATGCAACTTTTTGATATGGAATTTTCTTTTTGTTGTCAAGTGCTCGAGACAACACGGAGCAGTCGACATCTTAGAAAATGGTTGATTTTAAAATTGAAAAAAAAGAGAATCGCCATCAATCATTTTTACGATTTGATACTAAAATAAAGTAAACAATTTTTAACTAAAATCATTAAAAAAAAGTTTGCAAAAACTATAGTTGAGTTCGAGACTTATATGTGTATGGTGAAAATGTGTTAGCACTCCATAACACCCGTTTAGAAAACGGTAGTCAAATTTTATATCTTGAATTGAAATCTTTATTTAAATAAAATTCATTTGAAAAAAATAAGATATTTAAAATATGTCTTATTTTAGTGCTTTATCATTCTAATATTTGAAGCAATGATCCTGTAAAATAAGTGGAGGGCGCATACCATCAAATAGACTTTATTGAGAAAAATTTCGTCACCTTAAGAGAATGAGAAATTATTACAATTTCTCAAAATCCTTCCTAAGGTGGTTTTCAAATGAATAATTTTTTTAAAACATTGATTAAATCATTTTTTAATGAGACCAAATCTTGGACTCCTAAGATATTGATGCCTCATCTCATGGATTTAGAAATAATAGACTCCCACATACTTGGAGGATTTTTTCAGAAAAAACGATGTAAGTTATTAAAAAAGATTGGTTAGGAAACCTTAGGAAATCATATATTTAATTTTCAATGTTTAAAAACATAAAAAAAAATTATAATTTTAAAGAAAAAAAGTTCTAATTGATTTTTTAAAAAAAATTATGAAAGATTTCAAATTTACTTAAAAAATTTTAAATTAATTTTTTAAAAAAAAACTTTGAGAAATTTTAATTAGAAATCAAATAGAAGTAATTAACAATATAATAAGCAAAATCAAATAGGGTTGTTCGCACGAGATTTTCGAAAAAATTTGATTCGTGCATTAAACTTGAGTTGATGTTGTATTTTTGTTGATTTGATGCGATGTGCTTCAATCTCTAGAATTTGATCATCTGATTCTCTCTCGATTAGATGCTTACGCTTGATTTGAGGAAGCGGAACACGTGGTGTTCTGGAAATTGGAGTCTTGGAAGAAAGTTTGTATCTTCAAAGAAGCTTCAATCTTCGAGGGAAGTTGGAGTCTTGGAAGAAAACTTGTATCTTCAAAGGAGCTTCAATCTTCAAGGATGGTCGACTTCAGGAGTTAGGGAATCTTCTAGCTCTTGGGAGAATTCTCTCTCGACCTTTTGGAGTAAAATTTTTTTAACCCCTTACAAATAAAATAACTCCTCTATTTATAGAGTTCTCTAGTGGGCTTTATAGGCTTGAGACTGGTTGGTCCATGGATCAGACCCATGGGCTCAACTCCATGGATTTGGGTTATATTTAGTATTTGAGCTCAATTAAGCTTATTTTTGGGCTTAATTGATCTTAGTCCAAGTAAATAATATTTAATTGAACCAAAATAATTAACTTGATCCAACGGTTAAGATGAAAACATGTGGCATTATTAAAATTGGCAAATTTATGTTTTTTAATTTTTAATTTGGGACACATGTCAATTTTAATTAGTCACAAATTCAATTATTTGCACTTTACATCATTAATTTAATAAATGATGTGACAATTTGTGATTGGTCTCAAAATTTCTTATTCAACAATGGCAACATAACAAATTAAGCAAATAATTAAGAAAAACAATATTATTTCAAAAAGTATTGGGGATTAATCTATCGGACTCCCAAAGAATCGACCCCTCACCTCAAGAATCTAGAAATAACGAACTTCCAGATATTTCTAATTCCGTCGTCGAATTTTTGTAAGAAAAAAGTACAAAGAGAAAAATGACAGAAAAAAAATCAAATTACTACTTATTAACTACAATGTAACAAAGATATATTGAAATAACACTACAATAGCTAGATTGCAAAAGAAATGAGATAGCATCTTGCCCGTGGGGCACAGTACTTATGGAACAGGGTGTGGAGAAGAACTTACAGGGTGGTCTAACCATTGTCTATGCATCAAAGACCTATGTAATCACATATGTTTCATTAACATCAAAGATAAAAAAGGTTTGATTCGATATAATCTGTTGGTGATTATTGTGTGGACAATTTGGTTAGAAAGAAACAAGACACTATTCAAAAACAACCAATCAAGCACAATCAATGCGAAGACATATGTAACCTCATCGGACTTTGGTCTACAAAAAGTCAATTATTTAATAATTACTCTTTTTCTATCATTGTTCTTAACATTAATGTTTTTTTTTTCTTTCTCTGATTTCTCTTTTATGGGCTCATCTCCAACCCCTTTTATATTTTGGACTTTGTATCTCCATGTTTTTATGAATATATTTAGCAAATGATTAGGGTGCTAAAAGGGTGCCTACCTAGTAGAAGATGCTTGGGTGCATCTTACTGATCCAAAGCAAAATGCCAAAGGAAACATGAAATACGTACATATATTTAAGCATAGATGAAGCATAAATAAAATATGAATTTGAGAGTATATGGGTTAGATGGAATACTAAGAATAAGGAAGAAAATGACGTATTGTTTATTAAAATAAAATGAAATAGGATTTCAACTAAAGAAATAAAAGAAAAGAAAAAGGAGAAAAAAAAAAAGAATAGTTAATTAAAAACTAAGGATTATTTTAAAAAATATAATAAAATAGTAAAATATTTATACTGTATATAACCGTTTGAAAAAGGAAAAAGACCACAGTCTCACAATGTGAAAAACCAAAAATGTCCTAGTCAACACACGATTAATCGGTCATACGTCTGGGAGTAATCTTCTTCTAAACGGATTTTAATTCATATTTAAAAAGGATATTTATTAGAAGGCTATTCATATACGATGGATTTTGAGAAATTGAGAAATTGTACTAATTTCTCACTTTTTTGAGGTGAGAATTTTTTTTCTTAATATAGTCTAATTGATGGATTTTCTTTCATTTATTTTAGGGGATTGTCGCTTCAAATATTGATGAAATAAAGACAAAATAAGACATTGTTTTAATAGAAATTTCAAATAGAAATTTTCAACTTAAGTTTTGAAGGAAAAAGGAAGGATAAAACATATGTCACTGTTGGTCTAACACCTTTCCCTTACACAAATAATTCATTAACTTAACTTTAGTTTTCATAGTCCCCTTTTTAATAAAATTAAAATTTTATTTATTTTATTTCAATACTATCACACCGTAAAAAACGAAATTGTGAAGGCTCCTATTTTGTTTTAAAAATTGACTCTTTCTAAGTATATATGTCAGCCGCTTCACATCATCGTGAGCAATGATGACACATATGTTGTCACCAGCGTTAGTGCAAGTGAAAATTGTTGTGATGTATGATATTTTGGGAAAGTAGTTAATAAGCTATTTGAAATTTGTTTTATTGTTTTATATATCCAATTATCCATTCAGAAAAGAGCCCAAGGTTATTTTATTTAACTTGAGAAGTATGTAGTAGACATACATATCACATCTCCACATGAACGATTTAAATAAAAAGTTTGTATAAGATTGAAGACTGCAATGCTTACTCTCTCTTTATAACATCATTGACCAAATATTAACATTTCATAGAATGACCATATATAACTGTCTGCAAACATCAATGAGTTATATGAACTTCTGTCTAAGATGGCAAATCTTTTAACCTATATGGATAAGAGTAGTCAGTTTCTTAATTCCATGCTAACCATTTTGAAAATTTGTTCGAGTAGGGAGAGAAGTATAGCTAGCTACACAAGCGGATGAAATCTACTTCTTTCCGTTTAGGGTAAGTAAATGAATTTCTCCATTAAGAGTTGATTTCGAGTATTGAACAATAAGTACTCACTCTCTCGTTGGCCTAAGATGGGTTTATTTAATTAAAATAAATATGATTTATATCAAAACTATAGGTTAGAGAGAGTTAAGCATTTTATATGATTTAAATGTATGTTTAATTAAATATGTGATACTTAATTGAATTTATAATTACTTAATAGGATTAATTGTTGTTATTATTGTTTGTTGTTTAATTTTATAATTAGTGAATGAAATTAATTAATTATCATTAATTATAATAAAATTAAATATTATTAAATTTAGGGACATTTTTAAAATAGCAAAATAAATTAAAATATTTATAAATTAGTGCAAAATTTTGGATTCTATCACTGATAGTCTTCTATCATTCTAGCATATCAATGACTATCCTTGATAGAATTTGCTGTATTTTGTAAATGTTTTGTAAAATTTACTATTTTTTATTAATTAATGAGATTAAAATTATTTTTTAATTTAATTAATAAGATTAATTAATTATTATTTAAATTAAATTAAATTTGGAGTATGATTTTAATTAACAAAAATATTGTAAATGAGAACCCCTCTAAAATATAACAAAATCCATATTCTATTAATAGACAGACATTGACAGACATCTCAATTATCAATTATTATTAAGACATTTTGATTATCAATTATTATTAACTCATTGATTATCAGTGTCTATCAATGTACTGATAGACATTGATAGCACCGATATAAGTCTTTCAATGTTTATCTTTGATATAATTTGAAACTTTGCTATATTTTGTAAACTTTGCTATAATATCATACTATATTGGAAAATGTCATTTAATTAAATTAAAATTAAATAATATTAAGAGTAGTTATAATGAGTAGCAATTTTCGTAATAGTAATTAAGTAAATAGCAAAATTTTAATAAAATTACAAATACAACATAGTCTATAATAAACTTTGACAGATTTGCTGTATTTTCTTAAAATGTTACTCTATATACTAATATTTTAAATCTAATTGCTATACTTACAATTATATTTTTAAATTAAGCCTATAAACGCATATTCTTTTCAACTTTTTCTCCTTTACCCAATATCATCTTTTCAAACCTCATCTAAATGCATATTATATAAACCCTATGGGATAGGATTTTACATTATGATGATAAATTTAAAGAGAGAAAAAATGTCATTTCAAATACTTGAATGTGATTCCAAGGCACCAAAGAAAGCCACTTTAAGCCATGGTGTCGTTCCTCGTCGTCGAACTGCAAAGTTTCCTCCAAGTCCTTGGGGAGATTATTTCCTTTCCTATGAATTCAACATTTTGGTATACCTACACATAAATAAATATAATATGACTTTGATTTATGTTGTTTTGCATGATCAAATGTTTTTCTCGTTTCATATTATTTTAATTTATCAGAAAACTATACTTTAATTTAGTCTCTCTAATGTTTGGATGTGATTTCTCAATTTTAGTACTTCGTATCTTTCTATTTTTGGACATCTTTCCATGGTGAGGTTTCTATTTTTTTTTTTTTTTGTGATAATGCATCTATTTTGATGTTGGGGTGCGAGATGTGTGAACTTAATTGAAATATGTCGGTGCACCTTCTTATCCCTACTTCCTAGTATCTTGGTTTTTTTTTTCTCAGAAAAGTTGTAACGACCCAAACTTTTCGAACCTTGTCTAAGTCGTTACTTTAACACAAAACAATTTGTTGACAAAAGACATAGCGAAGTTTAGTTGAAATCATGAGAAATCGAAGAAAAACTTTAATCGGGCCCTATTCCAAAATATGAAAATTTTGAAGTACTGTTTACAAAAAAAAATTAGCTATTTGTAAAATTAGTTCAACAAAATATTTATAAAACCGTCAGCAGAAGCAATTAAAAGACAGTCCTCTATGGCAAATCACGATTTCTTCTTGTCCCTCGTCGGTCTGCCCCTCGTGTTACCTTTGCCTGAAAAAGTTAAACGAAAAAAAAAGGGTGAGTATTAACATACCCAGTAAGAGACCCACTACTAGTCCCGTTAGGGAAAAATAAATTATTAGCTTCCTATGGAGTACCCTGCACAGTCACAGTCTTGTGATCCCGTAGGATGCACATAATCAGTCTAACGTCCAAGGGACGCATGAATCAGTCTAGTGCTCCCGAAGGATGCACATATCAGTCTAGTGCTCCCGAAAGATGCACAAAAGGGTGATAATCCTGTAGGGCACCCGCAAGGTAACTACCCACTAGGAAACCAATAATTTACCCCTCAGTCCCTTCTATACATCTTAACAGTCATTTACAACCCAGTCAAACGTCCTCATCACGTAAACTTTTCACTTAACCCCAAACAACCATTTATTTTCCAATTTAACCTAAGGTCAGTCAAAACATATCAGTATATCAGTCAACGAACTAAATACTCATAACATTCTCCTCCAAATACAAGGGGTATGACTAATTAGTCCCCTCCGTCATAAGAACGCAACCCTCAGCCTAAACAACCATCCGTCAGTTCCAACCCATCCCCTATATAAAATACATTTACTGTTTTCAGTCATTCAACAACCATATGTGAATATTTACATAGCCAGTCAGTCACCACATACACTTGACACCAAAACCACATAAATCCATACAAAAATATATATTTCTCGTCGAAATATAATCTTAACTAAACATCCAGCCCACAACCAAACACATGCAGCATATCCATTATTTCTGCTCAATTCCAATATAATTATACAGCCCAACACATCTCAAGACTATAAGTGAGTCCAGTAGGGAGTCCCTTACCTCGCTCTTATGCAAGTTCTTAAATCGAACTAAGTCCAATAAATCAAATCCTAAAATATAAGCAAACATAAAATCAATATCTTTCTACATAATTTCGTTCATCCAATTCACCCCAAGTGTGAATTTGGAAACTTACCCAAGCCGATGGAAAATCGAACTCCACCTCAATCCTCTGGAAACATCAAGGATTCATTCCCTGATTCAATGTGTACCTTAAAAAATTAAGCATTTCTCCAGTGGTTAAGCCCAACGGTTAACATTTAACGATAGGCACTAAAACAACGGACACTTTAACCTTACCCAAATCTATCACCCAAAGGTCCACGGCAAGGCAGAAGCAGAGATAGACGAAAAGTCACGTACGATAGGAAGCGAACCCGCGCGGTTAGGAGGGGGGGGGGGTCGCGCGACGGCGGCCCCTTTGAAGAATGGAAGCAAATCGGGGCAAAGGGCGTGGACGGCTCGTTATGACGGAAGAGACGCACGATTTAGCAAGAGATCGGCTTGGATCCGCGTTGGATTTCGCGAGATGCTTACGTCGGCGGCTTTGCGGACGGTACCAGGCGGCGGCGGACGGAGGAGCGACGGCTGAGGAATGGAGCGGACGGCGGCGTGCGGCTGGGCTGGGTTTTGTCGGAACGGAAAGGAGAAAGGGAAAGGGGGCTTGCGGTCGCGGATCTGAACGGAAGAAAAGGAGAAGAGAAGAAAAGAAAAAAAAGAAAAATGGAGGGGGGGCTGCGCACGGGAGGAAGAAGGGGAGGAAGGAAATTTTAATTTCCCCCCCTTTTTTTATAATAATAATAATATATTATAATAATTATTATATCATAATTATTAATACATTTCCATTTTCTTTTTCTTTTTAAATCCTTTTCTTTTTCATCAATTCATTTTCTTTTCCTAACCAAACTTCAACATACAATACATCCAAAAATAGTTTTAAAAAAAAATTTATCAATTTAAAATAAGATAATTACGCTTTAGAATTACATCAAAACTTTGGGGCGTTACAAAAGTCGATTCCTCCTGGTTCACAATCTTCCTACTAACATGAGAGTTATTCAAACCTTTTACTTTAAGTTATCAATTTAAAAAAAAAATCATTTTTGTTGTTCATATTAATTTTGCTTTTTTAAAAGAAAAATTGTTAGTTATTTATAAAAACCTATTATAGAGATATATTATAATATTGCTCATTTACTCAAAATAGATCTTTTTAAAAAAATATACATAAGTTGATGCATTAAAATGTCTCAACTAGGTTGATACATTTTTAGCACTTTCATCATGCCTTAAAAGCTGATATGTAAAGACATTCGTCTAGACGTGAGTTGATTCAAAAGTCAAAGTTAACGTACAAAACAAGAGTAATTTAATAAAAACTTTATTCTAATCGAGTATAATAGAAGAAATATAATAGCTACAATGATATAATAATAAATAATTGATGAATATAAACAACATACTATTTTGTATAAAATTTAGAGATAATATTGTTAAGATTCCCTGTCCTCATAGCTTTATAAAATAGATGGATTATAATTAATTTCTTATAATCAACTAGTTTTGAGATGAAAGCCATCAATAACATGTCATATGCAATTTTGACTCAAAGATTAGATGTTATTCTATCTAACGCAAAAAAAAAACAAAATATATGCTTGCTTAAAATATAATTTTTATATGTATTATTTGAAAAAATTATAAGTTTAGTATTTAAACATTAAAAGTTTTACATAGGATACTTTAATCTCGTTTGTATTAGATCATTGTTATATTCATTTTTTACCATTTGACACTTGACAAATCTATTAGAATAGAAATGAGAAATTTGAGCAAATAGGATCTTAAATAGTAATTATTTTCTCTATTAGATATCTATGAGTTTAAAAAATGTAGAATAAGTGAAAAGTTAAGAGTCAAATAGTGGAAAGTTTAGATGTATATCACCTATATTATATTAGATATCAGAAAATTATTCACTTAGTCTCAATATAATTTTGTAAATCAAAGTATTTTGTACGTATCTGTATTTTTTATTGGTATCAGAGCCTTCTCAATATACAAATTGTGATTTATGATCTCTACATTTTTCTTTATGTTTATTAGATCCACAGCCAATTAATGGAAAGTTTTTAACTTAACATATATTTTATATAATTTAAATATATATATATGAAACGACCATATCCAAAAATAAAATTGATTTTCAAAAGTGATGTAAAAGAACATTTAAAAAAGTGATCAAACGGTTGAAAATACTTACAAATGTATAACAAAATTTTACTTCATATCTGTGATAGACTAAGACATCTATTATTTTAGCCACTGATAGAATTCTGAATAGATGTCTATGCAGGTCTATCGAGATCTATCATTGATGGAAAGTAAAATTTTACTTAAATTATAAATAGGAGAATTGTAAAAAATAGCAAATTTGATAAAATATTTACAGTAGCAAAATTTTTAGATTTTATCAATAATAGACATTGGTAGCTACTGATATGCTTCTATCAGTAGCATTGCTAGACAGTGATAGAAGTCTGCTATCATTGATAGAATCTAAAATTTTGCTATAGTTTGTAAATATTTTAATTTATTTTGTTATTTTTAAAAATATCCCTTAATTTAAAAACATCCCATATATAAATATCAAAAGTGCCATTGTTATTTGTTTTTTTTGGTCATCCTAATAAATGGTAAATGTTTGTTTCTGGTCTTGTTGTGGAACAACACAAAAAATGAGGAAGAAGAGAATAATGTGAAGAAAGATGTTGAAAAGCTAAAAGAAGAAGTGATAAGAATGTTTCTTAAACATGCCAAACTCTTTTAACCTTGACGAAGACGAAGAAGATATTTACTATACTACCCTTAAATTTCGATTGCTTAGACAACAAGGTTACTCTATTGCGTGTGGTAAGTAAAGTTGATCTCTAATCAATTTCCACGAAATTAATAGTAGTGTTAGTAGTAGTGTGAAAAACTTGTAGGGCTATTTGAATTGAATTAAGAAAAAATGTTTTTAAGAAACTCATTTCTGTTTAAACTTTTTTTTCTAAAAATAGTTTAAAATACCATTTAAAAATTTGTTATGGGTGCCTTTCAAACACTTTAGTTTTTTTGTTTTTCAAAATAACTTAAGAATAGTGGATTTAATAGCTAGTTGAAAATTCATTTTTATTTAGAGTAGTTGTGTGTTTCCTCCACACCATATACCTTCTTGCAACCTTTTTAAGTTTTTTTTTTTCTGAGAAGATTTATAAGTGTATTTTAGGGCATATTTTTACCTTTTTAATTGTCTTTTTCCCTAAAAATTTGATTACTTAGTACCAACTTGGTTTGTAATCTATTTTTAAAATAGTTATTATATATATATATATATAGATTATATAAAGATTAAAAGCAGACATATTGTGAATCTCAAATTTAGAAAAACTAAATGGATCGGATCTCACTCCATTATAAAGATAGACAAGCTACTCTTGAATAAATAACCATTTTAGGAAAAAAAAACGTTCAAAAAAATGTACAAAATAATAGATAACGGGAAGAATTTCATCTCAAAATTAATTAACAATATGAAAAGTATATCATCTATATCTAAAAAGAAGTGAGATAATTTTTTATTTTTCAAATGTAGAGATTTAGACTTTTGAGGCTTGTTTGGTAAGGTTTCTGTTACTTGTTTTCTGTTTTTATTTTTTCATTTTTTAAGAAACATAGGTGTTTAGTAACATTCCATGTTCTCGTTCTAAAAAAAAGTAAAAATGTTTTCCATTTTATAAGAAATTATTGGAAACAAAAAATGTAGTTTCTCCTATTCTATTTCTCAATTATTTTTATTGGTTTACTTTTTCTTTTCCTTTCTCTCAATTCTTTCTATTGGTTTTCTTTTCATTTTTTTCAAATATATTTATCGGTTTCCTTTTTCTTTTCCTCAATTATTTTTATTGGTTTTTTTCTTCTCAATTATTTTTATTGGTTTCCTTTTCTTTTTTCTTTTTTCTCAATTATTTCTATTGGTTTCTTTTTCCTTTTACTCAATTATTTTTATTATTTTTATTTTCCTTTTTCTAAATTATTTTTATTGCCTTCCTTTTCCTTTTTCTCAATTATTTCTATTGGTTTTATTTTTCTCAATTATTTTTATATGTTTCCTTTTCTTTTCTTTTTTCAAATTATTTTTATTGGTTTCCTTTTTCTTTTTCTCAATTATTATTATTGGTTTTCTTTTCATTTTTCTCAAATATTTTTCTATTTACTTTTCCTTTTCCATCTTCCCACCTGATTTCCTTTTTCTTCCTCTTATTTCCATCTTCTTCCCCAAATAACCACTCTCCACTTGGTTTCATTTTTCTTCCTCTTATCTCCATCGTCTTTTCCAAATAATCATCGTCTTTCTCTTCCTCTCATTGTCTTCGCCATCTTCCTCCTCACCTCTTACCGTCTTCCTCTTCGCCGGATCTAGGTTTTTCTCTCTCTTCGCGCGGATCTTAGTTTTCGCTATGGGTTTTCGCCAGATCTGTGTTTTTGTCGTGGGTCTTTGTCTTCCTCTTCGCCGTGGATTTCAGTCCTCCTCTTCATCGTGGGTTTTCGTCTTCCTCCTCACCGACTCTGTCCTTCAGATCTCACATTCTTCATCTTGATCTCCATAAGATTACTAGAAGACCTTTCTATCTAGGTTTGATAAATTGAGTGGTGTAATGTTTAATTAAATTAGATGTGAATAAGATAACATGAATAAAATAAAAAACAAATCTTGAAGAAAATAAGGAAACAAGAAACAGTTATCAAACATATTTTCTGATTATGTTTCTTTTTTCATGAAACAAGAAGTAGAAACAGTTATCAAACACATTTATGTTTCTTGTTCTAAAAAAAAAAAAAACAAGGAACAAGGAACATGGAACAAGAAACATAAACTTTACCAAACGGACCTTTAACATGTCCTCTCAAGATGGTGTTTGATTGACTTGAGAAAAAAGAATTTATTTAAAAAATATATTTTTATTCAAAATACATTTTGAAAGTGTTTCCAAATCCCATTTTAAAGGTAGGTTGTAAACACTTCAATTTCTTTTCAAAATGACTTATTTTAAAAATTGAAAATTAGACAAGTTAAATCAAACACACTCAGAAACTATTGAGAAAGATTTAGAAAATTGCTATATTGAATGTACGAGGATCATGAAGGTTTTCAAAATTGTTGATTAATTTGTTTAGTAAATTTTAAACAGAGATATTCAATAAGTTCACAAATGAAGAGGGAGATTTCAAAGAATCAATTGTGAAGGGAAAAAAGGAAATAATGAGTTTGTATGAAGCATCACATTGGAGAATGAATGGAGAGATTATATTGGATAAAGCTTTGGCATTTACAACTACTAAGCTTCAAGAAATGGCTATGGATGTTAGCTCTCCTTTTAGAGATGAAGCTGCATATGCTTTGAAATGACCAATCCTCAAGGCTTTGCCAACCCTTATAACCAAACACAATATCTCTATCTATGAAAAGGATCCACTGAAGAACAATATTTTGCTCAAGTTTGCAAGGTTGAATTACAATGGCATGCAAAAACTTTACCAGAAAGAACTACATGAAATTTCAAGGTGATATCATGTGAACCTTTTTTCTCACTAAAGATCATGTTTTGTTGAATATTAAATTAAATAATGAAATTTGCACTCTTTGGTTTTCTTTTTGAAACTTTGTAATTTGTATATTCTTTTGTAAATGAATAAAATATATAGGTGGTGGAAAGATTCAAAATGGATGGAAGAACTATCTTTTGCAAGAGATAGGATTGTGGAAAGCTACATTTGGGCATTGGGAATATATCATGAATCTAAATATTCTCATGGTAGAATAATAATGACCAAACTTGCTGCTCTTGTAACTGTTCTTGATGACACATATGATGCGTACGCTACACTCGATGAACTTGAGCTATTCACAAATGCAATCGGAAGGTTTGACAATTTTATAAATTTTAAAATATGTCAACATAAAAATAATTTAACTAAGTCATGTACCATCAACAAAAGGTTAAAGATTTCAATCTTTAGCGCCATCGATTATAGTTCTAAAAAAATCATTTGTAGCTATTAAATGATATATTTGTTTTAACCACGTGACACATCATTATTGATAGTTCTTTAGTAAAATTGAACCAAAATTGTTATTTATACTTATACATATATATACAAGTATTTATATAACTTATTGGACTTTTGATTGAATTTCAGATGGGATATTAATGAAACTTCGAAGCTCCCCAAGTACATGAAATATTTTTATGAAGTTATCTTTAAATATTATGAGGAGATAGATAATAGTATCAACAAGGACAACATTCAATATGCTATTCACTATGTAAAAGAAGCGGTGAGAAGTTCTAATTTTCTCAATGATTAATTAATGTGATAATGTATATTTATAAATTTTCATAAAATAGATCTCTTTTTCTCTAATATTTTTTGTGTATAGATGAAAAGGCAGTGTAGAGTTTATTTTGAAGAAACCAAATGGTTTTATGAAAGTTATGTGCCAACAATGGAAGAGTACGTGAAAGTGGCAACTGTGTCAACTTTTTATCATCTTTTTGTTCAAATATCATTTGTTGGTGTTGAGAATAATATACTCAAGTTCTAATACCACTTGTTGACTATACCAAATTCCCAACTAATTGATATAGTTTATGAACACAATCAGAATGCAACAGCCAGATAATCACAGAGAAAGCGATAATAAGCACACAGCGATATATAGTGGTTCGACCAATTCGGTCTACATCCACTTTGAGAACCAGTTTGGAGGGATTTTATTAAGAGCAAAATCACATACTATTACAGAGTTCAACCCAATTAGCAATCTGTAATAAACCACGACAAATGTAAATTGATTATACCATCAGCCAAACACCAAGAGAGATCGAGAGACCCACGCTAAATTAATGCCGAGACCCAAAATCACCTTTACCGAACGACTTTACCGTCGTACAAGATCTCTGTCTTCGTCGTCTCTCCCTCACTCTCTTCTCCGAACAGCTTCACTGTCGTGCAAGGCCTCGGACAGAACGTCTTTGTCTTCTCCTCCGCAGACGACTTCTCCGTCATGATTCCGACAGCGTCTCTGTCTCTCCGTAGGACTTCACAGTCGTGCAAGGACTGCGGACGCGCCGGAACGGACTCTGTCGTCGCTCTCTCACTCTCTTCTCCGAACAGCCCTCACTCTCTTCTGTCGTGTGTTTGTTGCGGCTGCACCCCCTCTCCCTTTTCCCTTTTTTTTTGTTTAATATAAAAAACTAAGGAGGAAGATGTAAGTAATTACAAATTTGCCATGAAGGCAAATTACCACTTTACCCTTAACTTAAATCCCATTTTACAAACCCTTAAATACTTGTCATTTTTCTACAAATCTCCCTCATGACAAGCTATTTAAGACACCAAACCAATTCTCCCAACACCCTATCATCCAGATTTAACCTTCAGCTCATCTAATAGGTATTTAAACCTATGAGCTGGAAGAACTTTGGTTAACATATCTGACAAATTCTCAACTGTATGAACTTTGACCAGTTCAACATCTTTCTGAGCAATAACATTTCTGATATAATGAAATTTGACATCGATATGCTTAGACTGTTCATGATGAGATGGATTCTTCGCAAGATGAATAGCACTCTGGCTATTACAATGGATGATAGGAATAAACTCCTGCGACAATAACTCACCAACAATTCTTTTCAACCACACTGCTTACTTCACTGCTTCACCCAGAGAAATATATTCTGACTCAGTAGTCGACAAAGCAACAACTGGTTGTAGAGTAACTTTCCAACTGACAACATTACCATACATGCGAAAAATGTGACCTGATAGTGACCTTCTTTTATCAAGATCTGCAGCATAGTCTGCATCTGTGAAGCCTTTCAACAATTCTGACTTATCACAATCCCTGCTAAAACACAATGATACACTGGCACAACCTTTCAGATATCGAAACACCCATTTAACAGCATTCCAATGTTCCTTCCCAGGATTTGACATAAACCTACTTATCATACTCATAGCATAACCCAAGTCAGGCATAGTACAAATCATCAGGTACATAATACTTCCAACAACATTACAATATGGAATATTAGACATCTCTAACCTTTCTTGTTCAGTAATAGGACATTGAGACGAAGAAAGTTTAAAATGAGATGCTAAGGGTGTAGAAACTGCCTTACAACCAGACATATTATACTTTTCAAGCAGTTTAATCACATAACTAAGTCAGCATAACCATACCTTGTAGGAGCATGTCTTTCCCTCTGAACTCTGTCACGTGTAAGCTGATAGTTTTGTAGGTCATTGTTACTTGAGCTTTCTTCACTTAAAGCTCCCTCATCAATCAAATTCCTCTCCTGTTGAGACTGTATACCATCAAATTCAGACAGCTGTGTAGCCTCTGTCTGTGAAACTGGAGAAGAATGATCACTAGATATATCTAGGCCAACTGATGGTCGTACTTCTGAATCAACTTTGACCTCTGTCTCAACATGATCAATAATCTTCTGTTTCTGTTGCTCTTTGACACAATATGGCATTTCTGTTTCATTAAAAGTTACATCTCTGCTGATAATGCATTTATTTATCCTCTCTTCCAAGCACCAAAGTTTATAACCTTTGACACCCTGAGGATAACCAATAAACATGCATTTCAGTGCCCTCTTGTTTAACTTTCCATCTTTAACATGAGCATAAGCTGAGCATCCAAACACTCTGAGATGTTTTAAACTTGGAGCTTTGCTTGTCCATATCTCCTGAGGAGTCTTTAAGTCTAAAGTTGTAGAAGGACTCCTATTAATGAGATAACATACTGTTTGGGCCGCTTCCCCCCAAAATTTCAAGGGTAATGAAGCATTAGTCAAGAGACACCTGGTACGTTCCATAATAGTTCTGTTAAACCTCTCAGCTAAACCATTTTGTTGTGGAGTACGTAACAGTGAAATGTCTCGTAATTCCCTCAGATTTGCAAAAGCTATTGAATTTGTTATTCACAAATTCTAAACCATTATCTGTCCTCAAATACTTGACCTTCCTACCTGTTTGGTTTTCAACCTGCTTCTTCCATTCAAGGAATTTCCCAAAAGCTTCATCCTTTTATTTCAATGGATACATCCACACCTTCCTTGAAAAATCTTCAATGATAGACATGAAGTATCTCGAACCTCCCAAAGAAGGCACCTTCGTAGGACCCTACAAAAATCTGAATGAACATAATCCAAAATACCTTTGGTCGTGTGCTTCCCTTTCCCAAACTTTACTCTGGTAGACTTTCCCATTATACAATGCTCACAAAATGGTAGTTCAACATCCCTAACTCCTTTTAGCAAACCTTGTTGAGAAAGTGCTTGTAAACCTCTTTCACTCACATGAGCTAACCTTCTGTGCCACAACATAGATATATCTGTAACTTTGCCTGATGCAATAGCAGCACTGCCTGAAACTGCAGTACCTTCCAACACATACAAACCATTCCTCAAGGTTCCCCTCAGTTTAACCAAAGAACCCTTGGTAATTTTCATAACTCCATTCTTAGATTTACAAGTATAACCTGATCTATCTAATCACCAAGAGATATTAGATTACGTTTGAGTTCCGGAACATAACTAACATTATGAGAACTCTGATCATCCCGTCATGTGTTGCAATTTGGACCAAGCCAATTCCCTTTACATCACAGGTACCATTATCACCCAGTAAGACTTTTCCCCCATCATTTTTCTGAAAATTAATTAGAAAATCTCGATTAGGAGTCATGTGATATGTGCACCCTGAATCCATGATCCAAGCATCCTGAATATCCCTATGAGACACCATCAAGACCTGAGCTGAATCATACCCATCAATAACATTTCCTGAACTAATCTCGCCTGCATAATGGTTACTTGATGCTTCCTTGCTCTTATTCAAAGGGCAATTTTTCTTAAAGTGTCCTTCTTTATGACATAAGAAACACTTTCTACCTTTTCCCTTTGATTTCGACCTGGAACTCTTCTCTTTGCCTTTTCAGCTCTTTTTCTTACTCCTTCCTCTGGCCATGAGTAACTCTCCATCCCTGCGTTCTTTCTTAATTTCGAGACTTCTAGTCTTTAAGGCATCCAACACTACACTCATGGTCAATGAATCCCGACCATATTTAATAGCTGCTTTAACCTCTCGATATGTTTCAAGTAATGAATTTAAAAGAATCACTGCTTGATTCTCATCCGACATCTTCTCACCGATGTTATTGAGATCAACTACAGTCTTCTGAAATTCATTCAAGTTCTCTTCTAAGCTTTTACTTTGGTCCATCTTATATCCAAAGAATTTCTCCTTTAGATATAATTTATTTGGCAATGACTTCGTCAAGTAAAGACTTTCTAGCTTCTTCCACAACTCCCCTGTAGTAGTAGCCTCATCTACAAGCCTAAGCACATCATCTGACAGATACAGAAGAATCGTTGAATAGGCCATTTCATCCATATCCTTTTTCTCACTTTCTGTAATAGTTTCAGGAAGGTTCTCTTCATCTAAGATGTTAGCTACTTTTTGTTGAACTAAAATAGGTCTAATCTTTTTCCTCCAAAGAGCAAAATCACCCATGCTGTCAAACTTAGCCACCTCAAAGCGTGTTGAAGTCATCTTTACAGAACTGATTAAACCAAGAATATGTAAACAGCAAACTACCACACAAAACCCAATTATTATTTGGATCGAATGAAGCTCTGATACCACTTGTTGAGAATAATATACTCAAGTTCTAATATCACTTGTTGACTATACCAAACTCCCAACTAATTGATATAGTTTATGAACACAATCAGAATGCAACAGCCAAATAATCACAGAGAAAGCGATAATAAGCACACAGTGATATATAGTGGTTCGACCAATTCGGTCTACATCCACTTTGAGAACCAGTTTGGAGGGATTTTATTAAGAGCAAAATCACATACTATTACAGAGTTCAACCCAATTAGCAATCTGTAATAAACCACGACAAATGTAAACTGATTATACCATCAGCCAAACACCAAGAGAGATCGAGAGACCCACGCTAAATTAATGCCGAGACCCAAAATCACCTTTACCGAATGACTTTACCGTCGTACAAGATCTCTGTCTTCGTCGTCTCTCCCTCACTCTCTTCTCCGAACAGCTTCACTGTCGTGAAAGGCCTCGGACAGAACGTCTCTGTCTTCTCCTCCGCAGACGACTTCTCCGTCGTGATTCCGACAGCGTCTCTGTCTCTCCGTAGGACTTCACCGTCGTGCAAGGACTGCGGACGCGCCGGAACGGACTCCGTCGTCTCTCTCTCACTCTCTTCTCCGAACAGCCCTCACTCTCTTCTGTCGTGTGTTTGTTGCCGCTGCACCCCCTCTCCCTTTTCCCTTTTGTTTTGTTTAATATAAAAACCTAAAGAGGAAGATGTAAGTAATTACAAATTTGCCATGAAGGCAAATTACCACTTTACCCTTAACTTAAATCCCATTTTACAAACCCTTAAATACTTGTCATTTTTCTACAGTTGGAATGGGACTTGCTGCTTCACAAGAGGATTTTCAATGGATTGAGAGTGACCCAATGCTTCTCAAAGCAAGTGGAATAATTGGGAGACTCAAAAATGACATAACTTCCCACCAGGTATTCACACAAGCCATAAAATGAAATATTTTAGGTTAATTAGTTAGTTTCACATACTCATACTCAAGCATGCCGCAAATAGAAAAATCTTGGAGAATTATGGTAAGTTGTTTTTTTAGAAATAACGTGGAAATTAGAAAATGAAACCTCCAAATTTGTAAATCATAGTGGAAACCATGGTGTGTTGGAAAACTAATTATTTCAAAACAAACGAACGAACACAAAAACCTGAAAGAATACAAAGTTTAGATATAATATTTAATCTTTACTTGGAAGGAAAAGACCCAACACAATGCATTGTAATTTGTAAAAGTAAAAATTGCCAAGGAATTTGTTTCTACAACAACAAAAAACAACCGAGAAATGAATAAAAATAAGAAAATAAAATTACTTGATGGAAAAAAAATTTATCAAAAGAATGAAAATTATTAACTATACTTCTACGAGAGTTCATCATCTTCTTCTTCCTTTACTCTTTTACCGTGCATGTTATTTTTCTTTCAAGGTTCAACATCCATTAAAGGCTAGCTTGAAAGAAACAATAAAAGAAAGCAAATCAAAGTTTGGTTCGTGAGATTGAGAAGAAAAAAACAAACCTTGAGAGCTTGAGAGAAACCATTGAAGAACAGAGAGAAATTTCACCATATTTCAGTACAAATTAGTTCAATAGTACACAGTAATTTACATTAACCCTAAAACAACGTGTTCTTCAAAGATTTTACAAACGTGGCTCATTCACCATCTCTCACTTACAAGTTTTGGGCATTTTCTTTGAAGTCAGTTTGCTTTTAATTGGGCTTGTAAAACAAATAAACCCAACAGGGAGTCTAGGAAAAATCGTATGATCCACGAGAGGCCTAGAAAAGCAAACTCATGAGGAGAGCTTAGCGTGAGCTCTAAGAGTGAGACCCCATGGGGAGCTTCATGAGAACTTAGAGGATCCACAAAGAGCTTAAGAGAGCTCAAAGTAAAGAGAGCTAGAGTGAGCTTCAGAGATAACTTCTAGGTCCGATGAAAAGATCTTTATTTATTTATTTATTTATTTATTTATTTATTTATTTATTTATTTATTTATTTATTTATTTATTTATTTATTTATATATATATATATATACATATATAAATACATAAGCTCATATATAAAACACATGAGAAAAACATAGCGTGAGCTCACAATGAGTCCCCATGGAGAGCATAGGAGAGCTCACATTAGGACCTATGGAGAGTGCTTATTGAAGCTCAGTATACCAATGAGGAGAGGGTAAAATGTCAAATTATTATCGGTTTCTATCTAGACAACTTTAAGGAATATCTTAAATTTTGCTATAACTTGTAAATAATTTAATCTATTCTTCTATATTTAAAAATACCTTTCAATTATTCATTATATAAATTGATTATTTGGCAAAAACAAATTACTATACTAAAATGTTTGTTGTTCCTTGTTATGGTTTGAACAAGAGAGAGGTCATATTGCTTCCGTAGTTGAATGCTACATGATACAATATGAAGTATCAGAAGAAGTTGCTGTGATTGAATTACAAAAAGAAATTGAAAAAGCATGGAAAGATGGAATAGAAGATTATATAATGAAATCGACAAAGTTTTCGTATGCGATTCTTATGTGTGTGCTAAATCTTGCTAGACTCTCAGACTTTTATTATAAGAAAGAAGATGGTTATACATTGTCCCATGGAGAAACCAAAGATTTTGTTACCTTTATGCTTATAGACCCTTTGCCATAAATTGACATCCATTTAAGTAAAGAAGGATTGTAACATGCATATGTACTTATCAAGCAAAGGCTGTGTGTTATGATAAACTTCTCTTATGATGTGTATGTGTGTATATATATACACACACACGTACGTATACGTATTTTATTTAATAAAAGTAAGTTGTTTGGGTTGTTTAAGTTTAATATATGTCAAAAGTATATTTTAAATTTTCCATACAAATTGATCATTTTTAATCTTTTTGTGCTTGTCTAATGTACTCTACAAATACTTCCTAAGGTGATATATGTCGCCACATGCCCGAGACGACACGAAGCGGCTGACGTCCTCAAACGAGTTAGTTTTAGCAACCCTCAACACCCATTTAAAAAAACGGTGGCCAAATTTCAAATCTCGAATTGAAAATATTTTTTAATTTATTTTAAAACTAATGTCTTATTTTACCCTCCATTACTCCAATATTTGAATAATGATCTCATAAAATAAGTGGAATAATATTTCATTAATTAGACTGTATATTGAAGGAAACTTCTCACCTTAAGAAAATGAAAAATTATTTCAAATTCTCAAAGTCTATCATAGGTTAGTCTTTGAATAAAGTTTTTTTTTTAAACAAAATATTGATTGAATTCATTTTTTCTTGGGATCAAATCTTGGACTCCCAAATATATTGATTCCTCACCTCAAAAAATCTAGAAAATCGGACTCCCAAATTTTCTAGATTCTGTCGTAGGATTTTATTTAAAGAAAACGATTAAGTTATTAGAAAAGATTGATTTAGGAAACCTTATGAAACCATAGATAAAATTTTAAAGGTTTTGAAAAGTATAAAAAAAAGACAAAATTGCTAAATGATTAAAAAGTATTTTTATTTTAAGACAAAGAATATTAAATTGGAAAGGTTTTAAAACATTAAAAATTCTAGATACGAAGAGTTACCTTTTAAGTGCATATAACAATAATTATTATGATAGTAATGTGAATAAATAAAAGAAAGGAAACATAATAACAAATAAATAAAATAAGGAATAAAAAAAAAAGGTAGATGTGTGCCAGCACCATAAAAGAAATTAAAATAATAATGATAATAATAATAATAAGAACAAAAACAACAAGTAAAAAGAAAAAAAGAACCGTAATAGTAATATAATAAAATATAATAATAATAAAAAAATGATAATAATAATAATAATGGTAATAACGATAATAATGGTAATAACGATAATAATGATAAAATTTTCTCTATCATCATTCTTTCCCTCTATATTTTAGAGAGAAAAAAATAAACGTTAAGAGTTGGGATTTAAAAAAAAATGAAATACGGATAAAAATACTAACATTTTTCTTATGTCGTTTTCTTTCACCCTATTTTTTTAGAGAGAAGAAAAAGACTAAAGAATTTTTTTTTAAATGATGATAAAAGAAAAAAAGTAGTAAAAAAATACTAAAATTTTCATACATTTTCTTTTCTTTCTCCTTATCTTTTAAAAAGAGAAGAAAAGAAAATTAAGGATTCGAATCCCAAAGAAATTGCTTGTTGTATGAGGTGCGGATCCTTAGGATTAAATCTCTACCAAATGCAACCTCCAACTAAGTTTATTTCAACCTGAGATTTGATTTGCTTAGGATAAAGTAAAAAAAAAAAGTAGAGACAATAAAGTAACGAAAAGAAATAAAAAAAAAAAAACTCACCTTTTACTGAATTTTTTTCACAAAAATTTGCTCTAAATAATAAAAGTTTTGCTAAGCAATCTCGAATTTTTTTTTCTAAGAAATTTTCTTCCAAAAATTTTTTTTGTAAGAAATTCTCATTTTTTCCAAATAACAAGGGTCCCTATTTATAGACGTGGGGTGTACCACAAATTAGAAAAAATAATAAGAATAAAATCAAATTTTGATATTATGTTAATAAAACAAATTTTCATTTTCCTAAAATAAATTAAATGAGATATTTTGAGATTTTGTGAAAAATTAATTAATAAAACAAATGGATATTAAAATATTTTTCATTTAAAATTGAATTTCTTTTTTTCCTAAAATGATAAAAGTGAAATTAGAAGATTTTATTTAAAACAAATTCATTTCTTTTTCCCTAAAATAGTACAAATGTGATATTAAAAGATTTTTTAAAAATAAATTGATTTATTTTTGTTTCCTAAAATGATAGAAATAAAATATTATAACATGTTATGTTATTATTAATTTTTTACCTTTTTAAAATAAATAATTTAGCCATTATTACTAATATTAGTATTTTAAAAAAGATATATATGTGTAGGATAAAAATAGGTGGCTACAATATAAATTAGATTAATTTGAAAATATCACTACTACAAAATTGACTTTAACTTTACACTTAAAAACTGTCAAATATCTGTTTACTTGAGGCTTTTCAATATGTCAAGTAATCTAATGTAAAAATAAGAGAGGTACACTTGACAATTTTTAAGAGCCAAGTAAAGCCAGTTTACTTGACAGGTAAAAAGCGTCAAGTATTTGAGATTACTTGACACTTTTTACACGTCAAGTAATCTAGTGTCAAGAATAAGAGGGGTTTTGTTTGACAGTTTTTAATCGTCAAGTATAATTATATTTGACAGTTTGTAAACGTTAAGTATATAAGATTTGTTGACAGTTTTTACATGTCAAGAATTTGTTTACTCTTGACACGTTTTGCATGTCAAGTGTTTTTTTTTTTTTAAATATATTTTAAAATATCCTCATAATTTATCGTGCACCTGCTTTGACGTTCAACAATGCCGAACATATATAAGTAAAGCAAGAGAGTACATGTACAAATGTGCTAAAGTAC
This sequence comes from Cucumis hystrix, assembly GCA_025688845.1. Lineage (NCBI taxonomy): Eukaryota > Viridiplantae > Streptophyta > Magnoliopsida > Cucurbitales > Cucurbitaceae > Cucumis > Cucumis hystrix. The sequence continues at coordinate 23,394,721 of CM046888.1, forward strand.
ACATTAATTGAACAATTGAATCAACTAAACTTTTTCCATCAAAGAACTAATAATACTTTAACATATTGCATATATATCAGTACAAGAAATCGAAACAATTGTGACACCAAAAACAACGTCGGCGAAAGGTGTGTTGCCATTGATCACCTTTCGCCGACGCACGAAATGGTACATCGCGGAAAGTGCTTTCTGCGACGCAAAAGAACCAACGTCGCGCAAAGTTTAAAATGAAAATGAAAATTAAATTTAATGCGTTAACTTTCCGCGACGTACATCAATAACGTCGCATAAAGGTTAAAATTAAAATTAAAATTAAATTTAATGCTTTAACTTTTCGCTACGCACACAATGGTACATCGCAGAAAGTCGCTTTCTGCGATGCAGAGAAACAAGACGTAGCGGAAAGTCAAAAATTAAATTTAATGCGTTCATTTTCTGGGACGCACAACAATAAGACGTCACAGAAAGTATAAAATTAAATTTAATATATTTACTTTTCACGACGCACAAGAATCAAATTTAATAAGACGTCGCGAAAAGTTGCAAATTTAAGTGTACGTATTGAAGTGACAATGGTCATCTTTCCGCGACGTGTGGCAGGTACACATCGAGAAATGTTTAAATAATTAATTCATTATTTAACCTTTTTGCGACGTTGGGGTTACTCGACGTCGGGGAAAGTCCACTCTATTTATTCTCCCTTCAACACAGAACAGATTGCAAAATGAAAGGAAGAGAAAATCGACCGAGAGAGAGGGAGAGGAAAAGATTCGTGCTGTCGTCCGTCCGTCTTCGTCGTCATCGTTGTTGTCGGCTCATCTCTGTCGTTCTCCGAATCGCTCATCTCCCTCTCTCATTCCTTGTACTTTCTCTCTTTCCTTTCTCTGAATTGCTCTTCTCCGTCTATTTTTCTATCCAATTTCATTCTCCAAAAACGATTAATCGCTTGGAAATAGACTAATTTATCAGCAACATCAACCATATATGACAAAGACATAAATAATGGAAGAATTTAGTAGGTTTCTTTGCATATGTAAATAAAATAATTAATTAAAAAATATATATTTAAAGCCTTCCGCGACGCACACATTGCGGAAGCCTGTTGCGACGCCGCGTCGCGGAAGCTTTTTGCGATGTGCTGCAGCGTGCGTTGGAAAAATTTTTCCCGTCGTTGATGTGAGCTACGTCGGGGAAAGTATCCCCGACGTGCCTGCCGACATCGTCCTCAACGTCACAGTAACGTTCTTAAGGGTTTTCGGTGACGTATTGCTACGTCGGGGAAACTCTTATTTCTTGTAGTATATATATATATCAATGAACCATATACATATATATAATTAGCCTATACTTCTAACAATAGCCTTAACTTTCCATCTATGTGTAGCCTAACTATAGGTGTATCAATGAAATATCAACTAACTAATTCTCCTAGCTATATCAAGCATATCAACAAAATATCACACCTATATCCAGTATATCAACAAAACTTGTCTATCTAACCCAAAATATAATCACCATAAATCAAATGTGGCCATCTAAAAAATCAGCAAGCTCCATGCACACTTGATCCAACTCGAATTGACTATATGGGCTCCTTGTATCAATCTGATATGAAACCCAAAATATTAAAGTTAATACTTTGATTACTTGAATTGTAGAAAATAATCATTTAAACACAACTTACTGAATTTGTGACTACTATGCTCCAAATGTTAGAGTTGAAACCAAACAGACCAAAGTTAGAGTCTAAATGTGTGATGTAACCTCAAACAATGCATAAAACCAAGTTGTAGATATAACTTGCACTTATTCAATCATAAAATGAAGAACAAAGTTGGAGACACTCGACATTTGTAATGGAATAGAGAAAATTCAAATTGAATCAGCAAAAAAAAAACAAACAGAATAATGAAGGAGTGTATAGATAAGCAAACAGAAAATTCAAACAAAAAAAAAAACAAAAAGAATCAGCAAAAATTCAAACAGAACAAACGGAAAATTCAATCAAACAAACAAAATTCAACCTCAGACAAGTTTCTTCCTATCTCTATGTGATGTTTTGAAAGTAGACTACAACAATAAAAGAGAAGGTCCTGAAAATTAAAAGAGTCATAGTGTTGATAGTTGAAAAGAACCCGATTGGGGAATTAGAAAAATCTTATGGAAAGACAAAGAATGAGATAGAGAAAAATAGATGAAAAGAAAAAAAAAAAGAAAGAAGAAGAAGAGATATCCTTGAAATTATATGTCACTATCTATCACTCTCCAACTTTCCTTTAGGAATCAAAAGCTCCTATTGTTGATTGCTCTTTGGTAAAGTTAGTGAAATAAAGAAAGGGAAAAGATTGAAGAAAGAAGAAAAAACTTAATTTATTAATTCTTACAACTCGACTCGATCTCTATCAAACCCTTTAATCTCTTCCCACGGAAAACTCTTGTACAGAGCTAAACAAACACACAGTTATCACAAAAACCTCACATTCTCTCCAAAAAAAAAACAAAAAATTCTTACATGAAAATTAAAAAGGAAATAGCTATTAAAGCCATCAAAACCAAATATACCTATACTGATGCTTTGGCATCAACTCAAGAGCAACCAATCATGTTACCCCCTTTGGTAAACATGATTGGGTTCTAGATTTTGGTTGCACATACCATATGACACCCTTTAAATCTTGGTTCAACACATAAAGAAATTAATGGAGAGTCAGTTTTTATGGGAAATAATGAGGCCTGTAACATTGCTGAAATTGGATCAATCACCATGAAATTAAAAGATGGGACTGTGAAGCTTCTCAGAAATGTTAGACTTGTTCCTCACCTTAAAAGAAATCTCATTTCCTTAGGAATGCTAGACTCTTTAAGGTGTGAATACAAAGGAAAAGATAGGGGTTTTTAGGTTTTTATAGACTCTAGAGTAGTATTGGTTGGAGAAAACGTAAATGATCTTTCTATAATTAAAGGGGTTGAAATGTTAAAGGAAGCTAATGTGGTTTCTGCTCTAAATCTAACTGAGGCTGACATTTGGCGCAAAAGACTATCTCACATAAGCCAAAAGGGGCTTGAGGCTCTATCCAAACAAGGCATCCTACCTTAAGAAATCAGCAGTAAGTTGTCTTTCTGTGAACAATGTGTGCTAGGCAAAGCAAAAAAACAAAGCTTCACCATACAACATACAAGTAAAGGAATCCTAGACTACATCCATTCGAATCTACGGGGTCCAACCTCAACTCCAAGCCTAAGTGGCTTAAGGTACATCTGTAACACCCTAGATTTTTAAGGTATTTTATTTTTATCAAATTACCTTATTATCTAAAGATTTTTAAATTTGTTGGGTGTTGTTATACTATTGAATTGTGGGAAAAGAAAAGAAATAGGAATTTTTTTAAAAAAAAATGAAGTAATAATATTAATAGTTATTCTAATTATTATTATTATTATTATTATTATTTTGAAAAAAAAATTTCCCTCCTTCACCCCGTGACCCCCCCCCCCCCCCAATCTTCTTAACTGTAACGATCCAACTTTTCTGACTAAATTGAGATCATTACTTTAATACAAAACTTGATAATTCAATAAAATTTTAACAACATCAAAAAGTTTTTACTTGGGCCCCAATTCAAACAAATTTTGAAAAAAAAAAATATCAATAATAAAGAAAGTTCAATCATGAAAAACCAAAAACGGTCTCAACTAACAAAAAAAATAAAGCAGAAGCAGTTTGAAAGACTTTTCCCCTATGGCAATCACGGCTCCTTCTTGTCCTTTATCGGTCTGCCCCTCGTGTTACATTTGCCTGAAAAGTTAAACATAAAAGGGTGAGTTCTAACATACCCAGTAAAAGACCCACTACTGGTCCCAGGGGAAAAATAAAACTGTTAACTTCCTATTGGAGGTACTCTGCACTTTAACAGTCTCGAGATCCCGTAGGATACACATAATCAGTCTAATGCCCCGAAGGACGCACATATTAGTCTAGTGTTCTGCAGAAAACACATATCAGTCTAGTGCTCCCGAAGGATGCACAACAGGTGGTGATCCCGTGGGACACCTGCAAGGCACACTACCCAATAGAAAAGCTAACAATTTCCCCTCAACCAGTTCTAACCTTTTAAACAATCACTTCAAATTACAATTCAAGCTTTCATCATATCCATCTTTCAGTACATCACATATACAGTCAAATTTCTCAATTCTATCACAAAGTCAGCCAGTAGTAAAATAACACATCAGGCAATCAAGTTATATACATAATACTCCTCTCGGTTCACAAATACTCTAACCATACTTTAATATACTAATCACACATTCTAGACATTTTCCATCATGTTCACATAAACATATTAGACAGCTATAACCTGCCTATCATCACATCTACATCTACATATATATCAGTCAACCATATTGTATGTTCATCATCACTTCTGCATCAATATACATATCATATCTGACACCCATACTCAGTTCAGAGACATCCACACAGACAACATATTTGAAATCCATGGTAGAGTCCAGTAGTAGAAACCCCTTACCTTGAGGTTACCTAAGTTTCTTAATCAATAAAGTCCAACACCAATCCTAAGTTAAATAGGTAAATTAAATCCAAACGAATTTGTTGTGACTCCACGAAGTCAAACACCGTCCTCAATTGACACCTTCAAAGAACAATGTTAACCAAACGTTTAATTTCACATCTCACCTCAACGAATCAATCCTGCAGAAACCATCAAATTCACTATTACAAATTTACACTAAAACTCAATACTTCTTGTGGTAAGGCAGAAATCACAACTTAGTACAGGTGAAATCGACGCGTGCTAAAGGTAAATTTGAACTAAAAGTGAAGAGGCGTCAGACCCACTGCTGGAGACAGAAAGTCGCGACCACCTGACTCCAATTCGTACGACACGGCGGGGGCTGTGACGCTGACGAAACCGGAAACAAAGACCAGCGGCTAGAAGGCGAAGTCGTGCGGCGGCGCTTCGCGAACGTGACGTCCGACGATCAGCTTGCGTGACTCGAACAACGCGAAGCTTCAATGCTAATGGACGCTCGGCTAGCTGAAAGCGAAGGAGGAGGTGGAATTGGGGCAACGACTGCTTCGACGGTGCGCGCCGGCACTTGCAGCGGCGACTGAGGGTGGTTGGCGTGAGGTTGGAAGGTGGGTGACAGCTGAATGAAGACGATGGAAGGAAAGGGAGGTGGCGGCTGGGCTAGGGCACGGGAAGAGGAGAAAAAAAAAAAGAAGATGAAGATGGGGGGGGGGTTTCACGCGTGAAGGAGGGAATTTTTTTTTCTCTAAATAATAATAATAATAATAAAAATTAGAATAACTATTAATATTATTACTTCATTTTTTTTTATAAAAAAAATCCTATTTCTTTTCTTTTCCCACAATTTAATAGTATAACAAGACCCAACAAATTTAAAAATCTTTAGATAATAAGGTAATTTGAAAATTACCTTATCTTAAAAATCTGGGGTGTTACAACATTTTATCATTTACTGATGATTTTTCTAGAAAAAGCTGGATTTATTTTCGAAAGAAAAGATCAAGTTTTTGAAAAATTTAAAGAATGAAAACTAATGATAGAAAAACAAACTGATAAACAAATTAAGTACCTTAGAACTGACAATGGTTTGGAGTTTTGTGGGGAGGTATTCAATATTTTCTGTAGGGAAAATGGTATCACAAGACATAAAACAGTGAGATACACACCTTAACAAAATGGGGTGGCAGAAAGACAATAGAACAATCATGGAAAGAGTAAGATGTCTACTATCAGATGCTATCCTAGAAGAAAAATTTTGAACTGAAGCGATTGCCTATGCTATGTACACACTGAACATAAGCCCTCATACTTCTTTAGGATTCTTAACACCTGAGGAGAAATGGTCCAAACACCCTCCGAATCTAAGTGATCTCAAGGTGTTTGGATGTGTAGGGTATGTCCATCAAAATCAAGGAAAACTAAAGGCAAGAGCTATTAAATGCATGTTTGTTGGCTTCATAGAAGGGGTAAAGGGTTTCAAGATGTGGCACCCCACTGACAAGAAGTTTATAATCAGTAAAGATATTCATTTCAGAGCAAATGAGATGTTTATGCAAGGTAAAGGTAATCTTGATGAAAATCCCAAAGCCACTGAAACCTATATTACTCAATTTGAGGTGGGAAATACTAGAAATAATGCTCAATCTACTAAGGGAACTACTGCTAGTGAAGAAGAACAAGCAGAGAACACAAATGGAGAACAAACTGAAATAGTTGAAGAACAACTTGACTTGAGTCAATATTCCCTAGCAAGAGATAGACAGGGAAGAGTAATTGTTCCTCCAGCCAGGTATGCTAAAACTAACTATATGAATTTTGTTCTAAATGCTACTGTAGCTTCTAATGATCATGAACCAAGTTCCTTTGAGGAAGTTGTAAATGGTAGTGATGCTAGACAGTGGATTGAAGCTATGAATGAAGAAATAAATTCACTAAATGTGAATGATACCTGGACCCTAGCTTCTCTACCTAAAGGATGCAAACCAATAGCATCTAAGTGGATCTATAAATTCAAGGAGGGAATTACAAAAGACTCACAACCTAGGTACAAGACAAGGCTGGTAGCAAAGGATTTCACTTAAAGAGAAGGTATAGACTATTATGAAATTTTCTCTCCTGTTGTTAAACAGACTTCTATTTGACTTCTTCTATATATCCTTAGTTGTTAAAAATAATCTTGAGTTGGACCAACTTGATGTCAAGACAACCTTTCTTCATGGCTATCTAGATGAAACCATTTACATGGTACAACCCAAAGGTTTTGAGGTTCAAGGTAAGGAAGAACTCTATTGCTTACTAAAGAAGTCTCAATCTATGGGTTAAAGCAATCACCTAGGTGTTGGTAAAGAAGATTTGATGATTTTATAACTAGTTTGAGTTTTCAAATAAGTTCTTATGATATGTGTGTCTATATAAACTCAACAACCTATAAGGAAAAGGTGTATTTGTTACTCTATGTTGATGACATGCTCCTTGTCGAAAGCTCTAAAGAAGACTTAATTCATGTGAAAAATATTTTAAAGAATTTGACATGAAAGATTTAGGGGAATCAAGGAAGATCCTAGGGATTAACATCACTAGAGATAGAAACCAATCTATACTAAGCACCAGTAAATAAACCCATTGTGAGAAGGTAATCAGAAGGTTTAACCTCACTAATGCTAGACCAGTAACTCTCCCGATTGCACAACATTTTAAACTATCAGCTGCAAAGTCTCCTAGTGAAACAGACATTGAACACAAACAAAATGGAGAATGTGCCTTATAGCCAAACAGTGGGAAGTCTAATGTACTTAATGATCTCTACAAAACCTGACTTATCCTATTCAACAAGCCTAGTTAGTAGATACATGGCAAATCCTAGAAAAAGACATTGGAAAGCAACTAATGGATATTAAGATATCTGTAAGCCCTCATTCCATTCTCCTTTTATTTATTAATATTTAAGTTTGAAAAACAAGTTTACATACAATAGTCAATCTTTAAAGGTTGAATTGTTTTAATAAGGTAAATTGGTTTTAATAAGAAAGTTTGGAACAAATTTAGTTTCGTTTAAGGCTTGGATTTTTTGAGGTGTTGAAAAGAGCAAGGTAGGGGAAAAAAGTATTTTATTTTGAAAGTGAGGGGTAGTTTTGTCTATATCTATTATTAGTATTTTTCTTATATGAAGCAATTAAAAGAAAAAGAAGAAGAATCTTTGATGAGATTCTGATGATGCCTGAAAATTCGAGTTGCATGTGTTTGGAGTGCAAAAATTGAGTGCCTGTGTTTGGGGTGCAGAAGTTAAGTGTAGGAATTGGTAATTTTTTTTTTTTTTTTGGTCAATGGTACAATCTAAATTTATCATGTATAAAATATTTAATAGATTTTTTTAATATTTTTTACATATAATTCAATTTCTTGACCTATTGATTTTCACGACAATATTGTAACAAAAAAGTTTTAACATTCAATAACAATAATTTTGAGTACAGTTGCATTAACATGAATGGTCTAATTAGGATTATTACAAACTATTTACAAAATATAACAAGTTAAGTAATCGGATGGAGTTTACAAAAGTTTCAGTTAAGCAAAACATTAAAAAATATCTAATAGCTAGGTTTCAAAATAAACATAATAAAAGGGTCATGCAAAAGCGAAAGGCAAATAGAATTACATTTAGTGATAGTTATGGTTGTCTTTCCTATGATGCACATGCAATGTCGTAATATTTAAACCGCTTTTATCAAAAGAGTTAAAATAAAAATGAGTTTTTTTTAAAAAAAAAACATTTTTTTAAGTCAATCCAAATAAGTAAGTCTTCTAGTTAGAGTGACCAAAGAAAAAAAATGAAAAATGTATATTTAAATTCTATTTTGTACGCTAGGTATAACATACTCTTAAATTTTAAAAAATTTAATTATGTTTCAAATATATTCAAATTTTTAAAATTCTGTCATTTATTTTTTTCAAGTTGTACTATGAGATTTATATTTTCTCCATACAAAAAATGTAACACCCCAAAATTTTAAGTATTTCTCTTAACTCAACTTTTAAAATTTATTAAGTTTTAAGAATTTTTGGTGTTATATTATTATAATTGGTGTGCAAGAGAAATTAAATTGATGAAAAAGAAAAGATTTAAAGGAGGAAAAAGGAATTTAAAAAGGGGAAATAATAATGGTTATAATAATAATATAATATAATATTATTATTATTATAAAAAAAAATTCTTTTTTTCTCTCCCCATGCCCCAGCACCGTCCTTTTCCCCTATTTTCTCCCTCTTTTCCTTACCAACACCAATTATTATTAATATTATTAATAAAATATTATTTCTTTTACTGTTCATCATCTTCTTCTTTCTTCTTTTCCTTCATCTCCAGTCTTCTTCTTCTCTTCTTCACGTTTCAACAGCCGGCCACCCTCCATTTTTTCTTCCATTTTTCTTCGTCCACATATCGATTCGAGCCTGTCTATTTCTGATCGCGCGTCGAAGCCGTGTGTATAGCGCTCCTATCTTCAAGCAGCGTCGTTCTTTCTCCCTCACCGAGTCGTGCATTTCCGTCACGCCACACCATCTAGTTATGAATCGAACGGTTCATTGTTGCACCGATCTGTCTTCGTTCGGGTCTAAATCAAGCAGCAACTTCCACTCCGTGTTGTCTCCATCCGTGAAGTTTCAGCTGCGTCGCTCCGTCCTTCATCGATACGTCCAGATCTGGTTGCACGCTCTCTTACACGTTAGTTTCGAGCACCGTTGCCTCTGTCTTGTTATGGGTAGTTGTGGTAAGGATGAAATTTGTGGGTTTTATGGTTTTGCATTGTAAAAGTATTGAGTTGTGATGTTGGTTAATTGGTTGGATTGAAGTTGTTCTTGAAGGTGCAAATTGAGGATAGCTTAAATTCCTTGAGTTTCAAACTAATTGGGTTGGAGTTCAATTCTCCACTTTTTGGGGTTGATTTGTTGGATTTAGTTCGATCCAAGAACTTGCATAAAATTAAGGTAAAGAATTTCTATTACTGAGCCCATATGTAGATTTCAATGATTAAAAGAACTCGATTGTTATATGTAAACTGAATGTGTTGATTGATTAAACTGAATTGAGATTTTTGAATTGACTGAATTCGAGGATCGTTGACTGTTATGTTAAAATATAGGTAGTGTACTGTTGACTGTATTGGCTAAACTGAGGTGGGTGATGCTTATGTATAAGTTTATATGTTCAAGGAACCGTTATACTATTGAATAATTTATGTACTGGCATGAGTAAATGAACTGTATATGTGTTGGACCGAAATGACTATATGATGATGGTAGCTTGGACTGCATTTGGAGTTAACTATTTAAGATGTTAAATTGGACTGAGATGGATTGACTAATATGTAAATTTGAATATAACGACTGATTGACTGTATGGATTTTATTGAACTGAGGTGGGCTTGACTGATAAATAGATGTAAATATGATGATTGATGTTTAGCATATGGTGGAGTGAACTGTGATGTGTACTAGTGTTTGTTTTGACTAATGATGTGTAGTAAAAGAGAAATGTCGACAGCTTTAATTGTGCTTTCATGTCATTGTTATGAATTGTTAGAATGAATAAGGGAAAATTGTTAACCTTATTTATGGGGTAGTGTGCCTTGCAGGTGTCCCACGGGATCACCACCTGTTGTTCATCCTTCGAATGCACTAGACTTATGAGTGCTTCCTTCGGGAGCGCTAGATTGATGATGAGTGTATCCTTCGAGAACACTAGACTGATATGTGCATCCTATGGGATCACGAGACTGTTATGATGCAGGGTACCTCCCAGTAGGAAGTTAAGAGTTTTTATCCCTAATGGAACCAGTAGTGGGTCTCTTACTGGGTATATTTATAATCACCATTTTATGTTTAATTTTTTCAGGCAAAGGTAATACGAGAGGTAGACCGACGAGGGGCTAGGATTTGTGATTTGTCATATGGAGACACTCTTTCAAAATGCTTCCACTTACAGTTTTGATGTTTTACTTAAGTATTTGTGATTGAAATGAGGTTCATGTTTAGAACAATTGTTTATTTCTTGGTGATTTTATTAACGATACCTTCGAACCTTTATTTTGTTTGAAATAGGGTTCGAATAAAGATTCTTTGATGTCTATTTTTTTTAACAGATTTTACGAACTTTTATGTTTAAACGAAGTGTCTTTGTAATAAAGTAATAACCTCAGCTTAGTTTGAAAAGTTGGGTCGTTACAAAAAATGATAAAATAAAAATGAAAAAGAAAGTTCTAATCTGTTCATTTATTTTTATTATTTGAACAAAAATGTACCGTTTTCTATTTTTTATTTGATTATTAAAAAAATTGTTTTTATTTTTACATATACAAAAAATAAAGAAATTCTATATTTATTCGCTCAAAATAATAAGAAATTAAATTAATTATTTTAACTAAAAAAATCTTATTTAATACATAAAATTATAAACAAAATTTTAATCTTCTTTGAGTCAAACCAGCTCAAATTATTTTAATCTTTAATTTATTTAACTTATCATCCAAAAATTATAATAATAATTTTAAAATGAAAGTGAAATTACCAGTTTAAATTTGATAACTAAAATTTATTTAAAAAAAAAACTATAAATTTACACCACATGTTATGCACATAGTTTTACACCATGGGCCAAACATGGGCTCTTAATTCTAAGCTAGGGGGCAAACAACCCTTTAGAAAAAATAGCTCATAACAATTCATTTTTGCATATTATAAATATGACAAATAATTAGTAAATCACATGGATGTCATAGGTTTATCAAATGGTTATTGACTTTTAAATTTATTATTTTGCAATTTAAAAAATGTAGTCAGATGAAGCCTATCATCATAAATTTCTTTTGCTATTGTTGCAAGTGATCCTTATATTTTTCTGCTCCATACATCGTTACTATATGTACGTAGCTTTTAATGTGTACACGTCATCCAATTTCAATAATTTGCTATCCCACTTTCTCTTAGTCTCCAATTCTTCCGACCTTTTCAAGTGGTATCCGAATCATCATCATAAATTAATTTTGCATTGCACTAATAAACAAAACACCATCCAATTTCATTGCATTAATTATTGAACTAATTAATAAAATAAAACATCCACTTCCTTAATTTTAATATCCAAGGTCTTTCCATCATTCAATTGGTATCCGATGCATCATTATAGTTTGCATTTAACTAAAAAACAAACCATGCAGAAGTTGCAAAATCTTTATGAAAGCCATTTTGCTTATCTTCATGTAAAAAAGAGAAAAAAAGAAAAATTCATCTCAAATAGTTGTATCAGATTCCATTGATATGCTACATAAGGAGACTTTAAGCCATGGTGTTGTTCATAGATATGCAAACTTTCAACCAAGTGCTTGGGGAGATTATTTCCTTTCTCATCATTACAACAAGAAGTTGGTATGCATATGCATATATGTTTGTTTGTGTGTATTTGTTTATGTATGATTTAGTATAAACTGAATCTCTTTAATATTTGAATTTTTCCCTCTTTCTTGCGAATTCTATTCACTTGAGAAGCTTAGGCTTCCCTTAAGTGTATGAGAACTCTATTCTCACATGAAAGTACCTTAGAACACTCCTTAAGGATATGAGAAAAACCTTTCTTAATTGAATCAGTTTTAGGCTCCCCAAAGTAGTGTAGTTATACGTTTAGGAATTAGTGCAATCATCAACAAAAACAGTTTAAACTTTGTCACCACACTCAAAGAACATAGTCTGCAAAACGAACACTCTATTCTTCATGAACTTTTGTTGAACAAACACTCGAAACAATCAGTGCAACAACCCTAAAATTGAATGCTTCTTGAGCTTGAATAACATAACAAAATAGTGAAAAATATTGTAAAAACTAAATTTGGCATAACTCCGAAAAGGAAAAACATAGCAACAGATCAAATACGTAGAATAATATAAATATGCATGGAAATAAATATTCTACCTGAACCACAACTTTCATGACAACTGTTACTTTGAAACATATTCAGGGACAACTACAATAATAGCTCAAGCAACAAACTAGAGATCTTAAACAAATATATTTGGCCAATTAACAAAGCATTAACAAGTTTTATTATTTTATTTTTAATCGACTAAATATATATAGAATATTTTCTAATTTAATTGACACTGATTTTGAAATGATACGGTCAAAAATCACCTTTTATCATCTGAATGAAAGAGGGACAAAGGATTCGCCTATGGTCTAATGATAAAGTTTCTTATTAGCCAAATCTTTGTATTGAAAGTAATGTTATAGCAGAAAGGATTAAATATAAAAATATATAGTACAAAATTATGGACAAATAATTTTGGCATTTCCTTTTTATTTCTTTTTCAAAAGTGAATTCAAACCACTTTTTGAATATACGAGTATAATAAGAATGCTAAAAGGATATCCACCGATATCTAAGGGAGATGTTTGGGTGCACCTACTTATCCATATTTAGTATCTTTTTTTTTTAAAAAAAGTGAATTCAAATCACTGATGAGTTATATTTGGTTTGTTTGTAAATTCCACATTATAACCACGAAAAGAAAAGAAAGAAAAAGAAGGTGAGACGAGATTGCAACTGAACAAATTATTATTGGACCATTGTGTAAAATAAACTTCAAAGTGCACGAACATCCTTCAAACAATTACCTTAATAATAAATGAAATAAAATGTCAAATATACCATGCATTTTAATTAACTTCTATTGATACATAAACATAATAGCAAAGACAGCAAACAAATGACCAACAAATCAATGAAAGACATATTACTTGTAAACCTTCTTAGTGACCACATTGAAATATTGCATCAAATCGCATTGACAAAACTACGGCTAACTGATATAACATAAATGTGTTTCATACATGCAAACACATTTAGATTGCGCTAAATTTGTTATTATTTTGTTTTAGGATTGCCATTAAATTAATGCAATTGCCCTTAAAATTATTTTTAAATGAAAAGAATTGTCTACCGAAAAGTAATTCACGTATATGACATGGTTTTTCTTGGACAAATAAATATTATGAGAAATCAGGAAGATGAAGAAATGGTCATGAAACAAGTTGAAGAAATGACGGAAGCAGTGAGAAGCATGCTTGGAGATGCTAAAAAATGTTCGGAAAAACTAAGTTTGATTGATTTGATCCAACGTTTAGGTTTGTATTACTACTTTGAGGATGAAATTAATGAAGTTTTAGAGCTAATGCATAATGCTTCCAACCATGATGAAGAAGATGAGGATCTTTACACTATGGCACTTAAATTTCGATTGCTTAGACAGCAGGGTTTCTTTGTTTCTTGTGGTAAGTCTCTGTCAGTCCTTTTATTATATGAAATTACTTTTTGTTGGAAAATTTTTTGAGAATTTTGATTAGTTGGATATTTTTAGTTTGAAGCTTATAAAGAAGGATCAAATTAAGTCCCTAGACTTTTGACATATTTCTTTAATTTTAGTACAAATTGGGGGTGAGACTTTCTGAGTCTTCAGCATCTAGAAAGGTCAGTTGAACTAAGCTTTTGTTGACATTTCCACATATATTTTTATGTTTTTAAAAAGTTTGCAAACTACGTAGATGTAAATATGGGTGTGAGACATCTTCCATTTCTCCAATATATGGTTCATAGGATCTTTTACATTCGTCTCGAGGTGATGTCAAGATGTCAAACTAAATCTCAATTTTGGAGTATTGAAATTAATCTCAAAACTAATTGAAAATTATGCAAATATGACGCTATTAGACTCAATAGTTAGAAGTTTAGCTCTAAAGATTTTATTCCATATTTTTTGAAGTAGAAGATTTAGAAAATACAATTTGAAAAATTTAAGATCAAACTTGTAATTTCAACTTATATGCTAACTTTTCATCAGAGATATTCAATAAGTTTACAAATGAAAGGGGAGATTTGAAAGAATCAATTACAAAGGATGAAGTTGGTTTATTAAGTTTGTATGAAGCATCCCACTTGAGAATGAAGGGAGAAAATATATTGGATAAAGCCTTAGCTTTCACAACTACTCAACTTCAAGCCATTGCCATGGATTCAAACTCTCCATTCTCGCAAGAAGTTAAATTTGCCTTGAAGTGGCCAATTTATAAGGCTATGCCAAGGTTTATGAGTAGGCATTATATCTCTCTCTATCAAAACAATCCATTGAAGGATAATGTTCTGCTCACTTTTGCAAAGTTGGACTACAATTCTCTCCAAAAACTTTACCAGAAAGAATTGGGTGAATTTTCAAGGTGAAGCCTTTTCCATTGAAGTTTCAACTATCGTCTTTTAATATTTTTTTTCTTTGATTATCTTTTCATAATGTTCTAATTATGGGTGCAAATATATAGGTGGTGGAAGGATATGATGTTGAGGGAGCAATTATCTTTTGCAAGAGATAGGGCTGTGGAGTGCTATACTTGGGCAATGGGAGTATATTATGAACCAAAGTACTCAAGTGCTAGAATATTATTAGCAAAAGTTATTGCTTTTCTATCCATTCTTGATGACATGTATGATGCCTATGCCACCTTCGAAGAACTTCAATTATTCACCCACTCTATTGAAAGGTTTTGTTCTTCAACCATTTCATTTTCAACTACTATTTTTTTTTTTTTAACTAAAACTCTTTAAATAATATTATTTTTGGTCTCTCAAGAGTACCTTTTAAATTTCCAAGCTTCAAGATGTGTTACACTTTTACTTTTTTTATTACTTTTGAATTTAATTTCTATTTGGTTTTAAGTTTTAAATTGGTACATTTTCACTGTTTTTACAAATATTGACTTTTTACAAATTGGTACATTTTCACTGTTTTTACAACTATTCACCCATAACTGTAGAGCCATTTTATTTTAACTTGGTCTCTTGGGATTCAAAATTATACCTTAATTTTTACAAATATTGACTTTAGCTTTGGTATTAACGTCTCTTAGTTATTTTAAAACAATTAATTAATTTTCACTGTTTTTATCCATTTGAATTAATTAGAAAAGTATACATCATAGTTATTTTAAAACAGTAAACTGATTTTTTATTTTTTTTGTCAAAAACGAAGTGAGCATAAATGAAAACTTGAAAATAAAAAAGAAATGTTTTATAAACACATAGAATAAATGAAAACTAAACTAAAAACAAAAAGAGAAATGTAATCGTCCCAAATAATTATAATTACATTTTAAAATGAATAATCGTCCAAAATAACAAATTTGAAAAATGAGACAAAAAAATCTAAGGACCAAAATAATAATTTTTGGGACTTCTATAGTGTTAGTATTTAAAACAATATATATAAATAATGAAAAGTTATTGTAAATGGTAAAATTAT
The DNA here is from genome assembly GCA_025688845.1 of Cucumis hystrix. Lineage (NCBI taxonomy): Eukaryota > Viridiplantae > Streptophyta > Magnoliopsida > Cucurbitales > Cucurbitaceae > Cucumis > Cucumis hystrix. Next base: position 23,410,611 of record CM046888.1, read on the forward strand.
TGAAAATATTTATAAATATAGCAAAAGTTTATACTCTTTAACTTGATAAAAATTGATAGACTTCTTCCTCAGTGAATTTGAATGTTTAAATAATTATTCTTACACTAAATCTATTATTTCGAACCGTAAATTTCAGGTGGGATGTTAATTGTGTTGAGATGCTCCCGAATTACATGAAAGGCCTTTATGAAACTATTCTTGAAGTTTATGAAGGGATTGAACAAGATATCTGCAAGCATGACAATATTCCATTTGCATTTGATTATGCAAAAGAAGCGGTAAATAATTAATCATAATGTATAACATGTCTTGAGAGTGATTAAAATAGTTAAAATCACTTTAGTGATTTTATTTAAGAAAACCAGAAAATAACTTTCATTTAAAATGCATTTTGATGTACGTTAAATAGAACGTTAAACTGATTTTGAGTGATGGATATGGAGTGATTTTAAATTTAATAATAAAAGTGATTATTCTAACTTTATTTGAGAAAATTACTCTTAAACATGCAAATATATGTAACGTGATTTTTTAGATAAGAACATATATTCCTTTTCTAATACGATTTTGAGTTATTTGGGCACAGATGAAAAATCAATGCAGGGCTTTTTTTATGGAGGCTAAATGGTTCAATGAAGGTTATATACCAACAATGGAAGAATACATGAAAGTTTCCATCACTTCAGCAGCCTACTATGTTTTTGCTTCAATTTCCTTCCTTACTATAGGAAATAATGCTGCTTCAAAACAGGTTTATGAATGGGCTCAAACTGACCCTATTCTTCTTAGAGCAACTAGTGTAATTGGCAGGTTCGTCAATGACATAGCTTCTCACAAGGTACATAAAGATTGTAAATTTTATTTTTGTATCAATTTAGCCTGTAAACTTTAGTTTGCTACAACTAATTAGTCTATACGGTAGATAAACTATACAGTCTTGTATAAATAAACCAATAAAGTAATAAGAAACTATAAAAATTGATATGTAATTTTGATCAATGTGTTTTAGGTATTAGACAGTAAATTCTTACAAATGTGAAAATACAAAAAATATATTGCTACATATACTAGAGTTATGGGCTAACTTGTTATAAACTTAAAAGTATAGATAGCTAGGTAATAAATCATATTATTAACCAAAGTTCAAGGATTTTCCTAAATGCTTAGGGGCGACCAATTAATATTTAATTTTAACCTATATATAACTTAAATCATGTTTCATTTTAATATATTAGTTTGAACAAGAGAGAGGGCATGTAGCTTCTGCTGTTGAATGTTACATGAAACAATATGGAGTATCAGAAGAAGAAGCTGTAACTGAACTACAAAAGCAAGTGGTTAATGCATGGAAAGATATAATTGAAGACTATATGAAATCCTCCAAGCTGTTTCCAAGTTTCATCCTTGACCATGTACTAAATGTTGCTCGACTTTCAGATCTCTTTTATAAGGAGGAAGATGGTTATACATTTGCTGATGGAGAAACCAAACGTTTTATTACGTTAATGCTTAAAAATCCTATGCCAATTTGATCCATGCATAGAGATACTTGTATTACTTATGTTGACGTTTTGTTGTTGGCTCTATATTTCGTTGCTAGATTTGGATTGGATGTTTTTTTTTTCTTTTTGGTTATTTTTGTTCTGCTATTTAAGTAGAAGAAGCATCGCTGGTTCGGGTACTTACATTGTACAAAGTTATTGAAGAGCATGTCAATAAGAAAAAGAAAAATGAAAACCACTTAGATATTGTATATGTATGCACAAATGACAAAACTCATAAAAATTAAACAACAAACTATCTACTTTAGACAATATAATCCAAACTTTCTCACAGCTGTGATGATACATACTAGAACATATTATAGGTTGGTTAGAATCATTGCACATAAAAATAAATTTACATGCTAACTTAACTCTATTGCTTCTAACCAAATCTTATCTAGTTTTGTCATGAAGTCAAGAATACTTTGCAAGGTGAGAGTTATATATTTTTCATGCATCTAAACATATAAAAAAATTCATTAAAAAACACAACACTAAACTGAAGATTACATAAAATAACCAAGTTTAAGTTCTCATAAATTTTAAAGGACAAAGGAGAATATAAGAAACCCAAGCTAGAAAACGAGTACCTTAGGCTCTCATCCACGTGCTGGATGATGAGTAGATGTTTGGAAACCAAAAGTACATAAAAAGACTTAGAAAATAGGGAGAAGCACTACAATAATTACAGTCTTCCCCAACACAGTGTAACGTAGTCGAAAACCCCAAACAACGTCGCGGAAGACTACCGCGACGTCGTGCATGACATCGGCAACCACGTCGCGGAAAGCTAGTTGGGGATACTTTCCGTGACGCAGCTCGCTCCCACGTCGAGGAAAGTTTCCCCCCGCACAACCCAATACGTCGCCAAAGTCGGCGTCGCGGAAGCATTTTGCGATGCAGAAGTCGCTATAGCGTTTTGCGACGTCATCGTCGCAAAAGCCTTCCGCGACGTCAGGGTCGATTTTTATTTTTTTGTTTTTTAATTTTATTATTATTATTTATTCATTAGTAAAACCCGATGTAATAAAATTTGTAGTAAACTGATTGAAATGAAAATATTATTCATTACAAAATGAAATAATACGTTAAATATGTTCAATACAAAAATTAATTACATAATTAAGAACATTACATTAAAAAAAAAAAAAACTTAAAGTGTAATGCTCTAGTGCAATGGATGTCAAACCTACAAATAACATGAAATTTTTGTTAGAATATCACATATGGAAAGTTAAACAAATTAAATATTGAAACGTGCGTACCCAATGATCACGGGCCTCTCTATGTCCGACTCATCTCCTCGAAAATCTTCTTCATCTCTTCCATCTGTCGTGCATGGTCAGCCATTTGTCGATCTCGCTCTGCCATTTGTCAATCTTGCTCCTCCTCCCTCAGGCGTTGTTCTTGGAGCATTCTGTTAGTGTTGTCGCTCTGAGTTCGTTAACCTCTACTATGTGTGCCTGGTAGTCATACACACAAGAGGAAGAAGATGAAGCGGTAGTTATAGACTTGGGTTTTGGGCCCCAACCAAGACCTTTTGAGTAGCCCGATCGTCTACCTAAAATTGTCTCGCATATCTAGTCCTCAGTTAGTGGTTCAAAACCCTATGGGATGGGCTGAGACTGCAGTTCCACCATCTGATTCTGCACAACAAAAGCTTGTAAGTTTGAGAGATGATCAGACTTAAAAACATACAATTAAAAGTATAACCAAACATAAAGTTATCTAAAACTTACAAAAGCGTCATCTGCAGCTGGTGAAATGAAATCACCACTACTATTGGCGTGCGTTTCTTTTAATAACTCGACACAATCTACAGGACGACCGTGCAGTTCAGTGAGCTCTACTTGTCGCTGAAGAAACGACTTTGTGTCGCTCCTGTGGTTGTAAGGCTGTTGCTCCCTAACAACCTTACACATATTTGATTGCTTCTACATTCCAAAAATGACGATGATCAAAACTTTATACTTTCAAATAAATAAAATATTGTGACATAAAAGTATATAAATAATTACCTGAAACTGTCGAGTGATGTAGTGGTCATATAGAAAGTGTCAATCTTCCACCCGATTGACCAATCTCGGGGGTGGGTTTGCTTGTGCTTCTTCAGGGTCACTAAATTTCTTGAAATGGCAATGATTACTTGTCTTGAATTTCTTCCACACAGTGAGCATTTGATGCTCAACAAACCGATTCAGTGCTGGATCGTTAAGAACAAACACGAAAAATTGCTACAAAAGAAATAGATTTTAAATCAGTAAAGCTTTTATAAGGAAATAGAAACATACATAAATGTTTATGAATTTACAGACTTACCATTAGGCCGCCCTTGACGGCCTCGATGCACTATGGTGGTACATCTGGCCACTTCAGGGCCTGAATAGGAAATGTGTCTCGTGTCAGCACACCGATCATGCAACTAAAACGAGGGATCTACTGAAATGGAAATGGAAATGCTCCCATTCTGCTGTACGTATCGCTCGACATCTATGTTTCTAGAATGCCATCGTATTCTCCTCGCAGTGGGAGCGAATGAGAGGGATCTACTGAAAACGATTAATCATATACAACAAGCTAGCATAACTTAATTAAAGACATGATCAGATGAGAGAGAAATTGTATTAAATATATGATGATCATTACGAACCTGAAGTGTTGCCTATTGACGACGAACCACCAACGTTATCTAACGCGTCAAGATTAAGGAAAAAGTCTTCCTCATGCGCATTACTCGAAAAGTTAGACTCCATTTCTACAGACATAAAAATAAACAAAACATTAAACAAATAAACGTGAGTATCCCAACATAATTAATGTATAGAAAAATGACTAAATGTGTGTATACGTAAAAAAAACATTCTTATTCATCATCGCACGACTCGCTTTGATGTGATGATTGTTCGTTATCTTCATCATTTATGAAATTTTTCACGGCATGACAAACATTTGGTATTTCCACTATTGTAGGATCAACTTCAGTCCTACATAGAGTGTCATCCTCAATGATGTGTTCGTCCACCCGATGTTCAACGACGATTTCCATTACATTAAGTTGATCATTCTCAATATCTTCCACTTCTGGCACGTCCCATACACGTTTATTTTGCACCACTTGAACAATTTTCCAACTGATACCATTTTTAAGATCCTCAAGGTAAAACATCTAATGTGCTTGGGTTGCGAGAATCACTAAGTTCATTTTAGTTAATAGATGTCGCCTCACACCCTCTAAGAAGTCCCAGTTTGAATTCATATATTTCTTGCATGGACACCTTAGTTTTCCATAATTATTTGTGTGATGTTTTGCAACCTCTAAAAATTTACAAACTCCTTCTCTGTCCTCAACAGCGAACCTATCCCTAATTTTCATCCAATTCTTGTTCATCTCGTTAAAAGGCCTAACAAATAAATATGTTATATTAGTTTTATACATACTCTATTTTATTTACATTAATTAACATTTTTAAAAATTCAAATGCAATTTGAAAATGAAATTCAAATGCAATTTGAAAATGAAATTCATATTCAATATCAAATTCAATATTGAATTTGATAAAGACCCCCTAGCTTTATCTCAAATTTACTAAACGCTAAACTATTGTTCAATATAATGTGTTCAAATTTGATCTAAATTCATATATTTTTCTAAATTCATACATTATTTAAATTTTGTATAATTCATAAAAAAATATACATACATATACATATGCAGTAAACTATACATATGCATACATATTAATTATACATATACATATACATATACATATACATATACATATACATATACATATACATATACATATACATACATATACATATACATATACATATACATATACATACACATTAAATATACACGTAAAACATACACACCTAAAATTCTACTAACACATATACAATAAACATATACATTAAATATACATATACATATTTATTAAATATACACATACACATAAAATTATATTTTTACACATAAATGCAAAAAAACACCTAAATATAAAAAAAAAAAAACGACATCAAGACGGCGACAGTGCGTGGTGACTGCGGCAGTGGGCGATGTGGAGGTAGGGGGCGACAACGTCGACGACTTTTCTCTCTTTCTCCCTTTCTCTCTCAAATTTGATTTTTTGTGAGTTTGCGAATGAATTTTAAGTTGAAATAGCCAATACATTCCGCGACATCTTCAAAAACATCGCAAAAAGCCTATATTCCCGACGCAGTAGGTTGTTGACGTCGCAGATTATGTTCACTTTCTGCGACATCTGCTAGGTCACGTTTAAGCCCTCACGTCACGAAAAGTCTAATCATTTCATTGCCGTTTCGACTTTCAGCGTCGTTCGAGGACACCTGCGTCACGGAAAGTCGAGCAACGAATTTATTACGTTTGATCTTTCGTGACTCGTGTCAGCGTTGCGTCGCCCAATAGTTCTCATTTGAATTTATCATTTGACTTTCCGTGATGTCTTTCAGACGTGCGTCGTAGAAAGAATAAAAAACAAATTAAATATTCAACTTTCTGCGACGTACGCCAGACGTGCGTCGCGGACAGTTTATCATTTGAAATTAGGGTTAGATTTTTCGCGACGTCTCTCGGAGACACGTCGTGAAAAGTATAAAAATAAATTAAATATTCAGCTTTGTGCAACGTGTTGGAGACATCCGTCACAGAAAGTCTAGAACGAAACGAAACGTTTTGGCATTCAGCGACGTGTCCGAGAAGTACATCATGGAAAAGTAAAATAATAAATTAATTAATAACCTTTCCGTGACGTTGTGTTTCCAGACGTCGTGGAAAGGTGCATATGGCGACGTCTTGGGGCAGACGTCGCAAAAAGGTACTTAACGCCGACGTTGCTTTTAATGACGTCTTTTCTGACGTCGCGATAACTCCGTATTCTTGTAGTGAAGAGTAGAGAGAATCGGTTGAAAAACAAATTAGGATTCAAGTGGTGGTGCAACATCAACATATATAAAAGCACACGGAGCTGTGACACCCAACGTTCTTTTCCCCCCAAGCTTTACGCGCTCTGGTTTCTGCCTTTTATATTCAAAGCATCACAATGCTTGGCTCTTTTTCGTGTAAGATACCCTACTATCTTTCGGTTATGCGCCATGTGCCATAGAGTGTCATGGCGCTAAAAGGCAAAAGCATATTAGCTTCATTTGGTCCTTCGGCTACCTTGGTTCGCATCGATTAATGTCATATAACTCTAAATTGCTTGAATTAGATCCAGAATGACATCAACTTCAAACAACACCTATGAATTGCTCAAAACCTATAACATAATCAAATAAATTCGTAAAATCACAGAACGAGCTAAAATATAGTTAAGCAGAAATAGATAACATATTTCATACGTTATCAACAAATATGCAAGATAACTTAAAATTTTTCTTAGAAAGTATGGAAGTAAAGGACACAAAAACATGCTGAAATAACTCATTAATTTGCTTTGTGGAGACAATTTTCACTCTTGAAGATAATGTTTAAGACAAGCAAGGATGATGTTGTTGTCAAATCGAAGATAATGTCAAAACTATCAGGTGTCAAATTCATATTTTGAATCTTGAATCTCAAGTGCTAAATAATAATGTGCACTAATAGAAGAAGGATTTGAATCAAAGTGAAAACTTTTCTCGTAATGGAAGTATAAAATAGAGATAAGAAATGCATTTAAAAAACAAAGCCATCTTGAAAAATCTAGGGAACCATTTATAACCACCCAAAATGTACTTTTTGTTTTGAATTAAATAAAAAAGCATTTCATATCTAAATTAAATAAAAATAAACATTTTATTTTTGGGTAAGAAAACACTTCAAAATCTTTAATGTAGGAAAATAGCAAAAAACTAATTTTGTGACCAATAATTTCAACAATGAACTACCTTTTTTTATATATAAAAATACAAATATTGGCAGATGAATATCATCTCTTAAATTTGTGCCAAATAAAATTTTGAAATACCCAAGCAGTCGTCTAGTGGTAAGTCTGGATCGAACTTAAGGAAGTACACTGATTCCTCAAACAAACTAATTTTCAACACAGTAATCGAAGGGGAATTTTAAAATTGATTTCAATTACGCGAAAGTAAATTTCAAGGAAGAGAATAAATTAAAGAAATTCTATGTAAAAGAGTCTTTGCTTGGGTTTTATTGATCTCTCCCTATCCAAAGAATTTGTTCATCGAGCTATCACCACTTATCTATATGCAACTTTCACCTAACCAATTTCATTACTTAAGATAACTAAATTATCCAAAGGTTCTTATTGTTCTAATTCAATACGATTAAGCATGCATAATTTAATTTCTTAATAGCATTAAGTTCAAAAGATCATTATGTGGAATGCCTAATTACTATGCATCTAATTTGACATTCATTAGGTTCAATTCTAGGTTGGTTAGAACAATGGTCATCAAAATAGAAGAACAAGCTAACCTAATGGAGAGAAAATATAAGAGAAATCGTTAGAATTCTTAATAGGTCGAACTCGACAATGGAACTACATCTTTATAAAAATGGCATGACCTCCTCGCACTGGAGCCATCGTCGCGATGACGACGAACAATCCTGCATGTAGAGAACTTTGGAGTGTCACAACGTCATGATCTTTTCACGAGTGGGAAGTCATGACACTGCAGGGCAGAAGCCCAAATGACTTCAATTGGTCAACAATAGCCTCTGTTCACCTCGCTTTATGCCATACAACTTCTTATTTGTCCGAATTAGCTTCAAATAGACATCAACACCACGACCTATCTTCGAATTTTAAAAAATAGTATGTAGACTTGACTGAGAGAACAATGTTGGATCTAATGTCATAACAAAATATCCAACAAGATGGTAGTTACAAAAACATGCAGAAAAATAACGACACAATTAGAATTGATAATAACCATGTTCGGTGAAAAATAATAGACAAGGTCTGAAAGGTAGTTTGCTCGATGGAACGAAACTTTATTACAGAAAGATTTTAACAATTGCAACAAAAGTGCTCATTTGACAGACTCCCTCTTCAGTGACTCTCGTATAGGTTTCTTTTCAATGTTTCAATGTAGGCTCCCCTACGCTTGAGCACCCCTAACTTCCATAATATGCTTCTTCCATATAAGTAGTTTAAATAACTATAAATATATATTTATATATGTATAACTATTTGTGTGTGTGTAAACAAATGCATATATATGTGTGTACTATAAACAGGTAGATATATATGTATATGTATATACACATATTTGTGTTTGAATGTGTGTCTATATATATATATATAGTTATATTTATTTGTACTAATTTATAAAAAAAATAAAAGCCGGAAATGTTTTTTCGTGGGATACCTGATCCCCGCGTAATCCTCACCCCCGTTCTTTGTGAGAAAATTCGTGAGGATGGAGAATGGGATAAGGGGGACTCACTCCCCATCTCCGTCCTGTCTTGTGGACATCTTTACTGTCAACCAAAGAATATTTAGCCAATCTCACGTAAGAGATTTTTACTATTAGACCTTCGAAATTAAGATTTAAGGTCGCTGCATGGATTGACTGATTATGCATTATGGATTGACTGATTATGCATTGACGGTAGCTAGAATGCATAGATGGGTTGATAGAAGACGTTGGCTCAAGTTGTATGACTCATTTGTCTGATTGATTATGTGACTATGGAATATTGAATGTTGTTGCATGCTCTGCTTATCATCAGACTGAGTTGACTGTTATATGCTTTTTGGACTTATGGTGGTCGTTAGTTTAGGCTATTAGGTTGTGTACCCTACATGTATGGATGGTATCCCTAGAAATCACCACCTTTCAACTGATATGACTGATGTGTGTTCCTATGGAATCATGAGATCACTGATATGTGTTACGCTAAGGGATCACCAAACTGATACGACTGATGTGTGTTCCTACAGAATCACCGTACGGATGTGTGTTTTCCTACTCGGTCATCAAACTAATGTGTGTTCCTTCGAGATCACGAGTCTGATATGACTAAGCATACCTTCTAATGGAAAGTTAAAATTTCACGTAGTGAGACTAGTAGTGGGTATTTTTATACTCACTCTTTTTCTATGTTTAACTTTTTCAAGGAAATGTAAAGAGAATGGCAAGCTAACGAGCGACAAGAAGTTAGATAGGGCTCGAACTAGGATTAAATTTTCTAGCATTTATTTCTATTTTTTCAAATTATGATTTATGAATGAGTATTTAAAATTAGTCATTTGAAAACCAGTTTTCTCTTTCATTTTAGATAATAACATCTTTATTTTATTTTAATAATAATGACCTCAACATAGTATGCAGAGTTGGATGTCGTTACAAAAATTCTCTATAATGTGATGAAGAGAAGAGAGATATGCAGGAGCTGAGAGTAAATGTGTGAAGAGTGTTTAGCATCGTGAAGCAATGTGTTTCACCCATTCAACGTCTTTAGCATTGCCGCACAACAAGCCTTCGTAAAAAAATTGACCCTTTAATGGAAAGGAAGCTAAATATTTATTCATCAGTTACGAGGATGATGAAAAAAAAAAGTAGATATCAACCGCTAAATCTGAAGATGCAATGTTCATTGAAATTGCAACATGAGATTAAGAGAATTATGTTTCTCATCCTTCTAAACATGATTGGCAAAAGGACTCTCAAAATTTAAGATCAACAATCACTTTTCTAATCAAGATAACTCACAACTTCAAATCAAGATAACTCACAAATCACTTTTCTAAGAAGAATGTATTATGTTTAATTTAAATTTAATAGCATTAATGTGACTCATCAATATATATTATTTCTTTAATCATGACTCATACTCTTACATACACAACTCCTTGAGCATAAATAAAAGAAATTATCCTTAAATTACAGAAAGGTTAGCATGTTAGATATTATTCCTAATACAGTAGATTCTGTAAGAGATATATTATTCCTCAGTCAACATGTTAGATATTGAATCACATTAGCTTCGTACATATTTTTGAATTCATGACGTAATAACCAAATACATACGATGAAAACTTAACAAAAGAAAAATTATTAAACATGATCATTTTTATTAAAATTCATTTAACAAAAGGACATATATATAATACATTTTCCTCACCAAAAACATTCATTTTAATCACTAATTATGTGCTTGTCAAAATTATATTTGATATAGAAACAAGAAATTACTACTATAGATATGATCAAATTGGCATGGTGAGCGACAAGGTCATGAGATGTTTAGTTTCTTCATCGACGAAAGTGAAACTCTCGTTCTTTATAATAAAAGTTTGTTACTCGAGCAAGATTCAACCCGAAGTGAAGGATCACATCTGGAAACTTGGTACAAAATTTCATGTGAATGTGATCTTGTATAATACTTTTCTATGTGAGCTATTAATCTGTCATGATCTTCTTAAATAGGTGGAAGAAGTAATTCACACGTTGTTTCTTATATATTTTATGTTTTGGTTATTTATCTTTTAATTCTCTCCAAAATTTCAGCCTGCACTAAGTTTGTGGATTGCTAATTTTTGCTGTTATGTAGACTATAAATATTAGTCCATTAATTGAATAAAAATAACAAGTTCCATTATTTTCTTTCCCTCTTGGCAATATATTTTACAAAATATCTATCTTGTTTTGTCTGGTTTCTTCAAGTAGAGTGCCTGAAATTTTTAGAGATCCTTTTGTTTTAAAACCACTCCTTTGGTTTACTCCATACTGTTACATGTAGCACTCAACTGCCGAAGCCACATGCTGCCCTCCCTCTCTCTTGTGTTCAAACTAAGAATGAAGCACACCATGATACAATGAAACTTTAAAATATATTTTATTAATGAATGTAGGGATTAAAAGTAAACAAACTTGGAATCAAATGGTATTTTAACTTCATTATGTTTTTCAATACCTTGTGGGAAGTTATGTCATTCATGAGTCTGGCAATTATTCCAGCTGCTTTAAGAAGCATTGGATCAGTTTGAACCCATTGGAAAACCTCTTTTGAAGCAACATTTCCCAAAGCTAAGAAGGGAACTAAAGCCGAAACATAGGTGCCAATTGAAACAACGCCAACATTCATGTATTCTTCCATTGTTGGCACATATCCTTCATTCAACCATTTTGCTTCCACCAAATAAGCTTTGCATTGTCTTTTTAGCTGTACCCAAAACTCCAAACATATAATAACAGAAAGAGAGGAGTTTCGTGATACCGATCCAATATTAAATTCACCATAAAAATATGATTAAATCTTCCATTTTGAAAATCTTCCTTCATCTCCACTTTTCATTTTTCTTTTTAGATCTCATCTTCTTCGAGCGGGCAAACCCCAATCACAACCCCCTTCTATTTGGAGTTTTAGCTTCGATTCCTTCGTCTCCACTTAGTTTTTTTGTTTTTTTTTTTTGAATCTCATCTTGTTCGAGCGGGCAAACCCCAATCTCCACCCTCTTCCATTTGAAGTATAAATTTCAAATTCTTCATCATGCATTTTCAAGAATAAGAATATAAACATTTGAAGCACGCAAGCACTATCTTCATTTTCCATCTTCCATCTTTGATTTTTAAGTCTACAACCTGTAAACGCTTGGGTGGAAGAACAAAAACCTTCATTCAAAACAAAAAGATACAAAAATTATCTTCCTTGTCTCGTAGAGGAATTTTAGCTAATTTTTTTAAATTAATATTATTTATTTAATAAAATGTATATGAAATTTATGAGATTTTATCTAAAAACACAATATCTTAGCCTATTTTATTGAAAAAAATAATTTTAAAAAATAATTTAAGATCTAATACGAAAACTAATTTTAATTTTTAAATTATTAAGGGTTTAAAGATTTAACTTATTTTGAAATAAAAAAGGTTGAAATTTAATTTTCAAATAATAATAATAAAAAGGTTGAGATCTTAGTAGGAAAATTAATTTTAATTTTCAAATTCAAAATTCAAAATTTAAAAATAAATTAAGATTTAATACGTTATTTTGAAATAAAAAAAGACGAAAAGGTTAGTATATTTTGAAATAAAAAGGTTGAGATTTAGCGAAAAAAATTAATAATTTTATTACTTTTGAAACAAAAAAATAAAGCTGTTAAAATCTTAACACAATAGTGAAATAAAAAAATGAATAAAGTTGTTGATATCTTTTAAATCCCTAGATATTAGGAATATGTTATGATAGGGTTCTCTATGTTATTAACACGTTGAAATTAATTAAATACTCATAATTGCATATCACAAATTAATTATACTGGAAAGCCTTTTGATAAACTTATAACTGTATATCACAAATTAATTACAAAGACAAGATTTTTTAGAAGAACGCAATATATTGAAATAATTACATTAATTACAATAAATAAGCAAGTTCTCACTTAAACAAGAAGAGCATAATAAAATTTTAATTCAAAATAATAATTTGGTTATTTTTGTGATTCAACTAATAAATATTATTTTGATATTGATTGCTACATCTTTTTCAGATAAAAAATAATTAAAGGTTGATAAATGAATGACAAAATTAATTACAACGTAGAAACGAATCAATTACAGTTCGGGAAGGTGAGTATTTGGTGGGTATTTTGGTATTTTATAAAATACCATGCACGTGCAAAAAATACTATTTGCTAAAATTCAAAAGAAAAGTGGTTTTGTCATTTTTCAAAATGACCCTTAAAAACGTTGCTATATCTCTTATTATTCCAATAAATAACCAGTTGGATGTGTTGAGCTTATTTCACTTGAAGCCCAGCCCATTAGCATATTAGGTTAATTTCATTGTGAAATTAACTAATGTGCAAGAAGAGAAAAAAATAGAGGTGACGACAATACAGCGAAAAAGAAAGAAAAAGAAAATCTTTGTGTGGTTCTTATTTCAACCTTTTGGGGATCGATTCGTGGTCTGATCCAGCTGAAATTTTGACCGTGTATTCTTGGTACGAGATTCTTCATTCTGGACGGTGGAGATTTTGTTTGGAGCTATCTACAGTCAGTTTCTAGTTGATAGTTGGCTAGCACAAATTGTGAGATCTTTCTTTTTTCTTTCATTGTTATTGTTGTTTGTTGCCGGGATTGTTATTCTCGAGATACTTGCCTCTAGTTGTGACTAGGGAGAACTTTGTTGTACCCATTAAAGATTATAGTGGAGATTTTGACTTCGGTCCGTGATTTTTTACTCCTCACGTTGAGAGGGTTTTTCCACGTTAAATTCGCATTGTCCATATACTTTGATTAGTATTATTATTGTTGAGTAGTATTCTATTAGGTTCACACAAGAGTGAGATAATTGATCCAAGTCAAAGGTGTTTATCCCAACAAAGTGGTATTAGAGCTTTGGTTAATCAATTGGGATTTAATTGGAATTGCCTTGTGTTGAATATGGATACTAGTTCAGCTAAGATGGTTACCCTTAATGGGTCAAATTATCAAGTATGGAAATGAAAAATGGAAGACATATTATATGTAAATGACTTGCACCTTCCTGTTTTTTCTGATAAGAAGCTTGACGACAAAACTGATAGAGAATGGGAATTATGTCATAGGAAAGTGTGTGGGTTTATGAGGTTATGGGTAGAAGATAACTTTCTAAACCATATTTGTGAAGAAACTCATGCGCGAACTATGTGGAATAAGCTTGAAACGCTATGTGCCCCTAAAACTAGTAATAATAAAATGTTTCTGATTAAACAGATGATGAAGTTAAAGTATCAAGATGGAGCGCCTATGTTAGATCAATTGAATACATTTCAAGGTATTTTGAATCAGTTATCTAGAATGAATATCAAGTTTGAGGATGAGATACATGGGTTATGGGTGCTTGGTACATTGCCGGACTCGTGGGAAATATTTAGAACTTCCTTATCGAACTCAGCCCCAAATAGTGTACTAAGTATGGACCTAGTAAAAAGTAGCGTGTTGAACGAGGAGATGAGAAGAAAGTCTCAAAGTTCTTCTCACAGTCAGATGTTCTGGTTACTAAAAAGAGGGGGAGGAGTAAAAGTAAAGGTCCGAGAGGTAATAACGAAGCAAAAGCAGGAGTGACCGATTTGCAAATGTTGAGTGTCACTATTGCCATGAAAAAGGACATATAAAGAAGGATTGTCGAAAATTGACAAGAGATAGTAAAAATCATAAGGGCAAGGAAAAGAAGAATGACAATGATAGTGATGCTGATACAATCACTGCAGCCACTGAAGATTTTTACATCTTGTCAGATGGTGATGTTGTAAATCTTGCCACACAACAGAGCAGTTGGGTGATTGATAGTGGTGCATCAGTTCATGCTACTTCGAAGAGGGAATTTTTGCATCCTATACTCCTGGTGATTTTGGCAGTATTAGGATGGGTAATGACCGATCAACAAATACAGTTGGCATCAGAGATGTACACTTGAAGAATAGAAATGGTTCTAGGCTGATTTTGAAAAATGTGATACATATTCCTCATATTCGCATGAACTTGATTTCTACAGGTAAGCTTGATGACGAAGGTTTCTGCAATACCTTCGACAATGGCATATGGAAGCTTACTAAAGGTTCAGTGGTTATAGCAAAGGGACAAAAATTTTCTTCAGTATACTACATGGATGCAAAAATCATGGATTCTGATATAAAGACAGTGAATGATGAAGCAAATGTTGAGCTTTGGCATAAGAGACTTAGCCATATAAGTGAGAAGGGTTTAAAGATTTTAACCAAGAAAAATCATCTTCCTGATTTAAAGAGTACACCTCTAAAACGGTGTCGTCATTGTTTGGCAGGAAAGTAGACGAAAGTTACCTTTAAATCATCTCAACATTCAAGGAAGCCAAATGTACTAGAGTTGGTACATTATGATGTGTGTGGTCCCATGAAAACAAAGTCTCTTGGGGGTGCTTTGTATTTTGTGACATTTACTGATGATCATTCAAGGAAAATATGGGTTTACACCTTGAAGACTAAAGATCAAGTGTTGCAAGCGTTTAAACAGTTTCATGCCTTTATTGAGAGAGAAACTGGTGAAAGTTCAAGTGTGTTAGAACTGATAATGGAGGTGAGTATTGTGGACCTTTTGATGAATATTGTAGAAATCATGGCATTCAACATCAAAAGACACCTCCTAAGCCCCGCAGTTAAATGGGATAGCTAAAAGATTGAATAGAACATTGGTTGAAAGAGTGAGATGCTTATTATCTAAATCACAGTTGCCACAATCATTTTAGGGCGAAGTTTTAAATACAGTTGTACATGTTTTGAGTCTCACACCATGTGTTCCATTGGGATCAGAAGTTCCAAACAAAATATGGTCAGGTAAGGATATATCTTACAGTCACCTACGTGTCTTTGGTTGTAAAGCTTTTGTTCATGTACCTAAAGATGAGAGATCAAAGCTTGATGCAAAAACCAAAGCATGTGTGTTTCTTGGTTATGGCCAAGATGAGTTTGGTTATAGATTATATGATCCAGCTAAGAAAAAGCTTATAAGAAGTCGAGATGTTGTATTTGTTGAAGACCAAACAATAGCAGACATTGAGAAAATAGATGAACCAGAGTCTAAGCATAGTGATAATCTGATTGATTTGAGTTCAACCTCTTTGACACAGTCTTCTACACAGATAGAAGATGAGGTTCAAAATGAACAGTTTTTTGATATAGATGAGAGTTCTGAGCAGGTTGGGACAGAGGATAGTGTTCAAGAACAGTTAGCTGAAACAGTTGTTCCTACAGATGTTTCACTCAGGAGATCTGTCAGAGATCAACGCCCGTCAACAAGATATTCACCTAATGAATATTTGTTATTAACTGAAGGGGGAGAACCTGAGAGTTATGAAGAGGCTATAGAGGATGAGCACAAAAATGAGTGGAACGATGCAATGAAAGACGAGATGGAGTCTTTACATGCAAACCACACTTTTGAGCTTGTTAAGTTGCCCAAAGGAAAAATTGCACTGAAAAATAAGTGGGTTTACAGAATTAAACATGAAGAACATACCTCAAAGCCACGTTACAAAGCAAGATTGGTTGTCAAAGGATTCAATCAGAAGAAAGGTATCGACTTTGATGAAATTTTTGCTCCAGTTGTTAAGATGTCCTCCATACGTGTTGTTCTGGGTTTGGCAGCAAGTCTTGACTTAGAGGTTGAGCAGATGGATGTTAAGACTACATTTCTTCATGGGGATTTGGACAAAGAAATCTATATGGAACAACCAGAGGGTTTTGAGCATAAAGGAAAAGAGAATCTGGTGTGTAAATTGAAGAAACGTCTCTATGGGTTGAAACAGGCACCGAGACAGTGGTACAAGAAGTTTGAATCAGTTATGGGTGAGCAAGGCTACAGAAAAACTACTTCTGATCACTGTGTTTTTGTCCAGAAATTTTCTGATGATGATTTTGTTATATTATTACTCTATGTTGATGATATTTTAATTGTTGGCAGGAATGTTTCGAGAATTGAAAACTTGAAGAAACAGTTGAGCAAATCCTTTGCCATGAAGGATTTGAGGCCAACAAAGAAAGTTCTTGAAATTTGAATAGTTCGAGAAGGAGCATCCAAGAAGTTATACATGTCACAGGAGCAATACATAGAGAAAGTACTTGAACGTTTCAAGATGAGTCAAGCAAAATCAGTTATTTCTCCTTTACTTAGTCACTTCAAACTGGTTAGTAAACAGAGCCCTTCTACAGATAAAGAGAAGGAGGATATGAGTAAGGTCCCGTATGCTTCAGCAGTTGGAAGCCTAATGTATGCCATGGTATGTACTAGACCTGATATTGCTTATGTTGTTGGAGTTGTTAGTCGTTTTATGTCTAATCCAGGAAAACAACATTGGGAGGCAGTCAAGTGCATCATGAGATATTTGAGAGGTACTTCCAGTTTGAGCTCACATTTGGGGATGGAAAGCCAGTACTTGCTGGGTATACTGATTCAGATATGGCAGGGGACTTAGACAGCAGAAAGTCTACTTCTGGTTACTTGATGACATTTGCATGTGGTGCAATGTCCTGGCAGTCAAGGTTGCAGAAATGTGTTGCCCTTTCTACAACTGAAGCAGAGTATATTGCAGCAGCAGAAGCATGTAAAGAGATGTTGTGGATGAAGCGCTTTGTACAAGAGCTTGGCTTCAAGCAACAACGATATGTGATATACTGTGACAATCAGAGTGCTATTCACCTTGGTAAGAATGCTTCATTTCATTCTAGAACAAAGCATATTGATGTGAGATATCACTGGCCTAGAGATGCTTTAAATGACGAATTGTTTGAGCTTGAGAAGATACATACTGATCATAATGGATCTGATATGTTGACAAAGAATCTACCAAGATCGAAGCTTGAGTTTTGTCGTTCCACAGTGGGAATGACAAATTCATCCTCAAAGTGAAATAGGGGGAGATTTGTTAGGCTTATTTCACTTGAAGCACAGCCCATTAGCACATTAGGTTAATTTCATTGTGAAATTAACTAATGTGCAAGAAGAGAGAACAATAGAGGTGACGACAATACAGTGGAAAAGAAAGAAAAAGAAAATCTTTGTGTGGTTCGTATTTCAGCCTTATTCCATGAACTTCTGGTTCTTCCACCACCTAACATATTTACATTCACAAAATTAGATTATTGATTATTTACAAAATTAGATTATTGATTTTTTAGGGATTGGGGTGTGTTTGGTTTAACTTTTCAATCATTTAGTTTTGAAAATAATTATATTAAAAAATATAATAAAATAATTTGAAAATAACTCATTTTGGAAAAAATTGTAGTGTTTAACAACCACTCATGATAGTTTATGAAACATTATCGAAGCTTATGTTAAATAGTTTTTAGGGTTATTTTCAAATATAGTCAAAATGAATCAAAATATTTATAAATATAACAAAATATCACAGTTTATCTATGATAGACAACAATAGACTACTATATATGTTTATTGACAGACAAATAGATCAGTCTATTGCGAATAGATTGTAACTATATTTTGTTGTATTTATGAATATTTTTAGTACTTTTGTGTTTTCAAATAATTTTCTAAATTTTATTAAAAGAGTTTAAATAAAAATTAAATCATATAATCTTTTTGTTAGATTGAAATATGTTTAGAGTATAAAAAAGAGCTTAAATAAAGGTAATTCACATGATCTTTTATATTAATAGTGATGATATTTATTGAACATTATTTAAAAGTATGTAAACTTATTGAACATCTCTGTTTAAAGATCAACAAAAGGTTGTGAGTTTGATCCACCAAATCTTTCTAAATTATATAACACTTTTAAAAAGATTTCTATAATACATCTTTAAACATTTGTAAACCCTAAACAAAAAATTGGAATTTCAAATTTTGAGCCTTTTGAACTTTAGAATGGTTTTAATTCAAGGATTAAAGAAAAGATATTAAATACAAAATATTCTCTAGCAATTTTAAGAATAATAATTAAGTGTATAGCAATATTTTAAAAAATATGGTAATTATAGATAGACCAATATTTGCAACATTTTGAATCTAAAGTTTTTACTAGAAAAAAGTAATTCTTGGTAAAAATTGCTTGAGAGGACTTACCACATGAAACAAAGAAACCTTGTTGTCGAAGCAATCAAAATGTAAGAGCTGTAGTATAAAGTTCCTCATGTTCTTCGTCAACATTGCAAGGACTTCGCATTAACGTTAGAACTTCATTAATTTCATCATCAAAGTGGTAAGACAAACCTAAACGTTGGATGGAATAAATTTCAATAGGTCAAAAAATTAGACAGGATATTGAAAATAGCACAAATTCACTGTATTTTCTAAACAACATTCAAATTTGGTAAATCATAATTAAATATGCTATTTTGTTGCTAGACAAAAATGCACCAATCTCCCCTATAATAATGACAAATATATATACAAATTTTTTTACTTTTTTATATTTTAAACAATTTTTTAAATAATACAGAATATAGTTTTAATAACACTTTGAATTTAAAATTTAGATCCTCCCCTAAAATAATGGTCAAATATAAATACAAGATTTTCACCTTTTTATATTTTAAACAATTTATTAAATAATATATAATATAGTTTTAATAACAAATTGAATTTAAATTTTAGATCCTCCCCTAGAATAATGTCAAATATAAATACAAGATTTTAACCTTTTTTATATTTTAAACAATTTATTAAATAATACATAATATAGTTTTAATAACAATTTGAATTTAAATTTTAGATCCTCTCCTAAAATAATGACAAATATAAATACAAGATTTTCACCTTTTTTATATTTTTAAAAAACTTATTAAATAATACATAATATAGTTTTAATAACAATTTGAATTTAAATTTTAGATCCTCCCCTAAAATAATGCCAAATATAAATATAAGATTTTCACTTTTTTATATTTTAAACAATTTATTAAATAATATATAATATATTTTTAATAACAATTTGAATTTAAATTTTAAAATTGTAATTATGCATCAACGACATTTTTGTAGTTATTTGAATCTTCTTCTTTTAGGTTTTATGTGAGAAAAGAAAAGAAAACCTAAAAGAAGGAGATTGATAAAAATAAGGGGCAGCCGACGTAAGAAACCAATGAAGTGAGGGAGAATTTTTCTTGCAAACAAGATAGAGGAGAAAAGTTTCGACATCAGCAACAAAAACCATGAGTCCTGTGCCATTACCTATAAAAAAGCGCATTTATTGTGTTCTTAATTTTCCCCATGTCCATAAGGATGCAAGATTTCATTTTGAAATTAGAACCCACCAATAACGCCTCATTGATATTTTGTACCATACTGTCCAAACGATCGATTGTTTGATGCAACTCGACCTTCCAGCCGGTGTTGATGTAGGAAGAAGAAATTGAAGGTTTTCAAGGTTTTGAAGTTGATTTGAAGAAGTTGAAGGATTTCGGTGGAACAAACTCTGAAGATAGCAAACATAATATTTTGGAGATGTGGAACTCAAGCGAACGAAAGGGCCTTAAACATTTTGTTTTCATTTCATTTCTTAATATTTTTAAATTCTAGTTTTCAAATCACTAATTTGTTGAGAATAATAGATATTCATTTTCTTACTAACAATGTTCCTTATTATACCTTCTTTTAGCCATTGTTCAATCTGTCACCACGTGCCCGAGACGACGTGGAGCGGCCGACGTCCTCAAAAGAGTTAGTTTTAAAAGAAAATAGGAGTCACCACCAATCTTTTTTACGGTGTGATTGGACATCGAAATAAAGTAAAGAATTTTAAAAATAATGGTCTGCGAAAAATAGAATTGAGTTCGGGAGTCATTTGTGTGTGGGAAAGGTATTAGCACCCCAAAACACCTATTTAAAAAAACGGTGGCCAAATTTCAAATCTTGAATTGAAAATATTTTTTAATTTATTTTAAAACTAATGTTTTATTTTACCCCGCATTAATCCAATATTTGAAGCAATAATCTTATGAAATAAGTGGAATAATATTCCATTAATTAGACTATGTATTGAGAAAAGTTTCTCACCTTAAGAAAATGAGAAATTAATACAATTTCTCAAAATTTATCATAGGCTAGTATTCGAATAAAGATTTTTTAAAAAAAAACATTGATTAAATTCATTTTTTCTTAGGATCATATCTTGGACTTCCAAAGATGTGATTCTTCGCCTCAAGAATTCTAGAAAATCGGACTCCCAAGTTTTCTAGATTCCGTCGTAGGATTTTGTTTAAGAAAAACGGTAAAAGTTTTTAGAAAAGACTGATTTAGGAAACGTTATGAAATCATAGGTTAATTTTGAAGGTTTTGAAAAACATAAAACATTTATAACATTAGAGACAAGTTTGCTAAATGATGAAAAAAAGTCTTTATTTTAAAACATAAAAAAGTTTAAATTAGAAGGATTTTAAAACATTAAACAAATTTAATAGAAAGAGTTACATTTAAGTGCATATAACAATAATTATGATAGTGATGTGAATAAGTAAAAGAAAGGAAACATAATAACAATAAATAAAATAAGGAAAGAAACAAAAAAAAAAAGAATGAATAAAGAAAGAAAAATGGCAGAGGGGTGACAATCCCATAAAAGAAATAAAAATAATAATCATAATAAAAACAATAATGATAATAATAATAATAACAAGTAAAAAGAAAAAAAGAACTGTAATAGTAATAATATAAAATATAATAATAATGGTAATAACGATAATAATGATAAAATTTTCCCTATCCTAATTCTTTATCTCTATATTTTAGAGAAAAGAAAATAAAGGTTAAGAGTTGAGATTTAAAAAAAAACAATGAAATACGGATAAATAAAAAAACTAACATTTTTCTTATGTCGTTTTCTTTCTCCCTATTTTTTTAGAGAGAAGAAAAAGACTAATTTTTTTTTAAATGATGATAAAAGAAAAAAAAAAGTAGTAAAAAAATAAGGATTCGAATCCCAAAGAAATTCGGATCCTTGGGATTAAATCCCTACCAAATGCAACCTCCAACTAAGTTTATTTCAACATGAAATTTTATTTGCTTAAGATACAGTTAAAATAAAAAAAGTAGACATAATAAGGTAATGAAAGAATAAGAAAAACTCACATTTTTCAGAATTTTTTTCTTTAAATAATAATTTTTTTTCTAAACACTCTCTCTAAAGATTTTTTTTTTTTCTAAGAAACATTCTTTCCAAAGAATTCGTTTTTTTTTTTAAGAAACTCTCCTCTCCTTTTCAAATGACAAGAGTCCCTAAAATAAATAAAGTAAATTAAATGAGATATTTAGCGATTTTGTGAAAAATAAATTAATAAAACAAATGGATGCTAAAAGATTTTTGTTTAAAATTGATTTTCCTAAAAGGATATAAGTAAAATATTAGAGGATTTTATTTAAAAAAAATTAATTTCTTTTTTTCTAAAATAGTACAAATAACATAGGATATTAAAAGATTTTTAAAAAAAATAAATTGATTTATTTTTATTTTCTAAAATGATAAAAATGAGATATTATAAAATATTATGTTATTATTAACTTTTACCTTTAGCAAATAAAATATTATGTATCTTCTTGAGGTGTGATAACTATATCTTTCATTGAATATATATTATGTAATTTCTCTTTCCGGGGTTTTTGTTACACGTTTTTATTGTGTTAATGAAATAATTCATAAGGTGCATATGATAATGATAAGAATGTGAAGATATTGTTGATATAGAAGGAGTGGACAGCCTTTCACTAAAATTGGATGGTGTAGAGAGGGTACGTAAACATGTGGCCACATTTTGCATGTGTAAGCTTATTTATTTTAATTAAAAGTTAATATCTTTGTTAATAAAAGATAACTATTAAAAGTTAATAGTTATGCCCACGCATATACAACGATGTCGACATTAGGGTATTGTCGGCGTGTTGGCCCGACGTCGGCATTAGGGTATTGTCCATGTGTTGACCTTGTCGGAAAATCATGCATTAACCAAAGTACTATTTTGATGTCGTCTCATTCCTGTGTAGTCATTACCTCTTATTACGCGTCATTTACGACGCCTGTGCCGACGTGCGACTCTGCGTCGGGGAAGGCTTCACTGACGAACAATGGCTTTTTTGCAACGCACAGCTGCGTTGGCAAAGCCTCGATTTTTTGTAGTGCTTATAGGGCCGCGACGTTGTAAGGTAGTAGCCAACTTACAAAACCAAATTTCGCACATGATATATCAAGATGCGACGCTGCCTTTAGAGTGCCATGACGTTCTAAAGTCTTCCAAACTCATTCACTTCCACCAGCGCTACAACATCGCATCGTTTCTTTATATATATTTTCTCTGCGTTTGGTTTGAATGAGATCTCCGATTTCCCGCACCCATATCACAAATTCTCTCTAATTTTCTCCTCTTTTTAGTTATGCACTTGAATATCTCGCCATTGCTCAACATGCCGAGAATAGGTTATAAGGTACTTTATTCTAGCTTGAGTTGTTTACGATTTTTCAATATTACAATGTATTTGGTGATTTTTTAACTTGATTTATATCTTGTTTTCGAACGCTTGAAGATTACTTTGATTACCGGTTTGTTGAAGCATAAGGTTAAGTTTGCTGGCTATATACATTGATCAATCAAACCTAGAATTGAATTTACATGAATATTTAGTTAGGCACTTGAAAACTCATTATTTTACCTAACAAGCCTTAGATCTTAATACAATCGATATTAATTAGGATTTTGTATGCTTGCCATCGGTTCGATTGATATCAATTAGTTAATTAAGACAAATTTATTGTATTTTTCAAATCAATTAGGTGAAAGCAACATAGAACTTTAAAAATGATGAACGCGCATGATCGAATATATTGAATAGGAAACTCTATTTAACCCAAGCTAGGATTCTTTTCATATTGATTTCCTACAAGTTACTTTTCCTTGCAATTTTGCTATTTCTAACTCTGCAATTCAAACCCATCAAACCTCCCTTTGGTTACCTTGGATTGAAAGCAATTTTTCTGAGAAATATACGTGCTTACTGAGTTTGACTCGGACTTGCCACTAAGACTAGCTCTTCATATGTAAATTCAGTTAAATATTTTTTTCGAGTTTGGCAGAAAAAATCCATTGATTAGTCTACAAAGTGATCAAACCATTTATTTCATTGCATTTAATTTGTTGTCGCATAGTGGGAGTACTAGATGTCATCATTAACTTACATGAAGATGTGTCCATTTAATTTGAGGAGTTAAATTTTTTGAAGACAATTCTAAACAAAATAATAAAATTAATGGAACTTTTAAAATATCGTAGTACCTTGAAGCGAAACAAAAAAGTTACTAACAAATTTTAGGCTCTAGCAACATGTTTTGGGCGACGTAAAAATTAAATGCCAACAGAGATATGTTGTGCACACACATTATTTTCATTACAAGGCAGATCCTCGTGTTGCACAAAATCATTCTTATGTTAATTTGATAGTAGGATTTTGTCACCCAAATCCATGTCAAATATTTAACCAAATAAAACACCAAGCACAAATTTGAATGATAAGTTCGGGTTAAACACAGGGAGCACGTAAAGTTCTCAAGCAAAAATGTTTTCCATCCAAAAGGTAACTGAGAGGAGGGGTTGATCTATTAAAGAATCAAGCCTGGGGTCTAATAAAATTTTCTATTCAATGTGTTCCATCATGCTTTTATAAACACTAAATTTTTAAAGGAAATTTTTAAAAATAGTAGATTTTACAAAATATTTACAACCTATAGCAAATTCTATCACTGATAGTCATTGATATGCTAGAGTGATAGAAGACTATCAGTGATAGAATCCAAAATTTTACTATAGCTTATAAATATTTTAATTTATTTTACTATTTTTAAAAATGTCCCAATTTCTAAATTGTTTTCACCGTCCAACCAAATCAATTGGTTTTAAAAGTTAAAATTTGGTTTTTATGATTTAGAATAAAACCTCATATATAGGCTATATGGTTTAATAAAGTTTCCATGAAAATTTTTAACATGTGCAAAATTGTTTAATGCTTTTTTTTTTTTTTTCTATTTTATGAAAAGTAGTACTATAAATGGTATTAATTTCAATATAGAAAATTTTGAAGATTCTCTCTATGGTTCATAATTGAAAAATGAACGACAAATCTTTACAAAACTCTCACTAATTTTTTTTAGTATTACAAGTAATGAAAGTATCATAATTTTGGGTAAGACTCTAACCATAGATCTTGTAGCTATTAAAGTAGACGTATGTAAGTTGAATTATGTATCTTTTGATTAGTTAGATAAAAGCTTTTTTTTATCGATGTTAATATTATTATAATATTATGCCTAATACATTATCATTATATAAACATGTAGGTTTTAATTTCTACACGTCATCAAATTTCAACGAATGGCTATCATCCAAACTTCCTTAATTTCAGATCCGATGTATTCTCCACCACTCAATTGGTATCCGATCCATCATTATAATTTGCTGCAAAATCTTTATGGAAGCCATTTTCATATCTTCATGTAAAAAAGAGAAGAAAACATGTCATTTCAAGTAGTTGTATCAGATTCCATGATGCTCCCTAATGAGACTTTAAGCCATAGTGTTGTTCGTAGATATGCAAACTTTCAACCAACTGCTTGGGGAGATTATTTCCTTTGTCATCATTACAACAACACGATGGTATGCATATACGTATATATGTTTGGTTGGGGTGTATTTGTTTATGTATGATTTAATTTAAACCGAATCTCAATGCTTGAACTTTTCCTTTTTTCTTCGGTTGAGAAACTTAGGCTTTTCTAAGTGTATAAGAACTCTGTTTTAATTGAATTGGTATAATTTTAGACCTCCCAAAGCAGTGTAGTTATACATTTAGGAATCAATGCAATCTTCAAAGCTAACTACTCAAACTTTGTCACAACACTCTAAAAAAAACGTAGTTTGCCAAATGAACACTCTATTTTTCACGAACTTTTGTTGAACAAACACTCAAGACAATTAGTGCAACAACCCTAGAATCGAACACTTCTTGAGCTTGAATAGTACAACGAAATAGTGAAAAATATTCTAAAAGCTAAATTTGGCAAAACTCTAGAAAGGACAAATATCGCCAACATATCCAATACTTATAATAATTTGAATATGGCAATACATATTCTACATGACACACAACTTTCATGACAACTGCTACTCCAGAACATATTATGAGACAACTACAATAACAGCTGAAGTGACAAGCTAGAGATTTAAGCAAATATATTTTAGCTAATTAACAAAGCACTAACAATTTTTATTATTTAATTTTTAATCAAATATATATATATATATAGAAAATTTTCTAATTTAATTGATACTGATTTTGAAATGGTACGGTACAAAAATCACTTTTATCACTTCAAAGAAAAAAAGGACAAAAGCTTTCGCCTATGGTCTAATTTGATTTCTTCGATCTAACTTTCTAACGTACTAACTAGAGAGCATTCTATTTTAAAAAGTTTCTTATAAGCCAAATCTTTATATTTAAAATAATGTTATAGCATAAAGGATTTAAATAGAAAAATATAGAGTACAACATAAGGGACAAATAATTTTGGCATTTCCTTCTTATTTCTTTTTCAAAAGTGAATACAAACAACTGATATATTTGGTTTCTTTGTGAATCCCACACTCTAACCACCAAAAGAAGAAAAAAAAAAAAAAGGAAAAAAGAAGGTGAGACGAGAATGCAACTGAACAAATTATAATTGGACAAATGAGCAGCATAATAGACGAGATTGCATTTTAATTAACTTCTATTGATACATAAACATAATAGCAAAGACAGAAAACAAATGAGCAACAAATCAATGAAAGACACATATTACTGATAAACCTTCTTAGTGATACATTGAAATATTGCATCAAATAGGTCCATGCGCATTGACAAAAGTACGGCTAACTGATATAACTTAAATTTGTGTCGTATATGCAAACACATTTAGCTCGTGCTAAATTTTGTTAATACATAAAATTATAAACAAAATTTTAATCTTCTTTGAGTCAAACCAGCTCAAATTATTTTAATCTTTAATTTATTTAACTTATCATCCAAAAATTATAATAATAATTTTAAAATGAAAGTGAAATTACTAGTTTAAATTTGATAACTAAAATTTATTTAAAAAAAAAACTATAAATTTACACCACATGTTATGCACATAGTTTTACACCATAGGCCAAACATGGGCTCTTAATTCTAAGCTAGGGGGCAAACAACCCTTTAGAAAAAATAGCTCATAACAATTCATTTTTGCATATTATAAATATGACAAATAATTAGTAAATCACATGGATGTCATAGGTTTATCAAATGATTATTAACTTTTAAATTTATTATTTTACAATTTAAAAAATGTAGTCAGATGAAGCCTATCATCATAAATTTCTTTTGCTATTGTTGCAAGTGATCCTTATATTTTTCTGCTCAATACATCGTTACTATATGTACGTAGCTTTTAATGTGTACACGTCATCCAATTTCAATAATTTGCTATCCCACTTTCTCTTAGTCTCCAATTCTTCCGACTTTTTCAAGTGGTATCCGAATCATCATCATAAATTAATTTTGCATTGCACTAATAAACAAAACACCATCCAATTTCATTGCATTAATTATTGAACTAATTAATAAAATAAAACATCCACTTCCTTAATTTTAATATCCAAGGTCTTTCCATCATTCAATTGGTATCCGATGCATCATTATAGTTTGCATTTAACTAAAAAACAAACCATGCAGAAGTTGCAAAATCTTTATGAAAGCCATTTTGCTTATCTTCATGTAAAAAAGAGAAAAAAAGAAAAATTCATCTCAAATAGTTGTATCAGATTCCATTGATATGCTACATAAGGAGACTTTAAGCCATGGTGTTGTTCGTAGATATGCAAACTTTCAACCAAGTGCTTGGGGAGATTATTTCCTTTCTCATCATTACAACAAGAAGTTGGTATGCATATGCATATATGTTTGTTTGTGTGTATTTGTTTATGTATGATTTAGTATAAACTGAATCTCTTTAATATTTGAATTTTTCCTTCTTTCTTGCGAATTCTATTCACTTGAGAAGCTTAGGCTTCCCTTAAGTGTATGAGAACTCTATTCTCACATGAAAGTACCTTAGAACACTCCTTAAGGATATGAGAAAAACCTTTCTTAATTGAATCAGTTTTAGGCTCCCCAAAGTAGTGTAGTTATACGTTTAGGAATTAGTGCAATCATCAACAAAAACAGTTTAAACTTTGTCACCACACTCAAAGAACATAGTCTGCAAAACGAACACTCTATTCTTCATGAACTTTTGTTGAACAAACACTCGAAACAATCAGTGCAACAACCCTAAAATTGAATGCTTCTTGAGCTTGAATAACATAACAAAATAGTGAAAAATATTGTAAAAACTAAATTTGGCATAACTTCGAAAAGGAAAAACATCGCAACAGATCAAATACGTAGAATAATATAAATATGCATGGAAATAAATATTCTACCTGAACCACAACTTTCATGACAACTGTTACTTTGAAACATATTCAGGTACAACTACAATAATAGCTCAAGCAACAAACTAGAGATCTTAAACAAATATATTTGGCCAATTAACAAAGCATTAACAAGTTTTATTATTTTATTTTTAATCGACTAAATATATATAGAATATTTTCTAATTTAATTGACACTGATTTTGAAATGATACGGTCAAAAATCACCTTTTATCATCTGAATGAAAGAGGGACAAAGGATTCGCCTATGGTCTAATGATAAAGTTTCTTATTAGCCAAATCTTTGTATTGAAAGTAATGTTATAGCAGAAAGGATTAAATATAAAAATATATAGTACAAAATTATGGACAAATAATTTTGGCATTTCCTTTTTATTTCTTTTTCAAAAGTGAATTCAAACCACTTTTTGAATATACGAGTATAATAAGAATGCTAAAAGGATATCCACCGATATCTAAGGGAGATGTTTGGGTGCACCTACTTATCCATATTTAGTATCCTTTTTTTAAAAAAAAAGTGAATTCAAATCACTGATGAGTTATATTTGGTTTGTTTGTAAATTCCACATTATAACCACGAAAAGAAAAGAAAGAAAAAGAAGGTGAGACGAGATTGCAACTGAACAAATTATTATTGGACCATTGTGTAAAATAAACTTCAAAGTGCACGAACATCCTTCAAACAATTACCTTAATAATAAATGAAATAAAATGTCAAATATACCATGCATTTTAATTAACTTCTATTGATACATAAACATAATAGCAAAGACAGCAAACAAATGACCAACAAATCAATGAAAGACATATTACTTGTAAACCTTCTTAGTGACCACATTGAAATATTGCATCAAATCGCATTGACAAAACTACGGCTAACTGATATAACATAAATGTGTTTCATACATGCAAACACATTTAGATTGCGCTAAATTTGTTATTATTTTGTTTTAGGATTGCCATTAAATTAATGCAATTGTCCTTAAAATTATTTTTAAATGCAAAGAATTGTCTACCTAAAAGTAAATCACATATATGACATGGTTTTTCTTGGACAAATAAATATTATGAAAAATCAGGAAGATGAAGAAATGGTCATGAAACAAGTTGAAGAAATGACGGAAGCAGTGAGAAGCATGTTTGGAGGTGCTAAAAAATGTTCGGAAAAACTAAGTTTGATTGATTTGATCCAACGTTTAGGTTTGTATTACTACTTTGAGGATGAAATTAATGAAGTTTTAGGGCTAATGCATAATGCTTCCAACCTTGATGAAGAAGATGTGGATCTATACACTATGGCACTTAGATTTCGATTGCTTAGACAAAAAGGTTTCTTTGTTTCTTGCGGTAAGTCTCCGTCAACCATTTTATTATATGAAATTACTTTTTGTTGGAAAAAAGTTTGAGAATTTTGATATTAGTTGGATATTCTTAGTTTGAAGCTTAGAAAGAGGATCAAATTAAGGTCCTAGACTTTTGACATATTTTTTTGATTTTACTACAAATTGGAGGTGAGACTTTCCAAGTCTTCAGTATCTAGAAATGTCAGTTGAGCTAAGCTCTTGTTGATCTTTCCACATATATTTTTATGTTTTTTAAAAAGTCTACAAACTACGTAGATGTAAATATGGGTGTGAGACATCTTCCATTTCTCCAATATATGGTTCATAGGATCTTTTACATTCGTCTCGAGGTGATGTCAAGATGTCAAACTAAATCTCAATTTTGGAGTATTGAAATTAATCTCAAAACTAATTGAAAATTATGCAAATATGACGCTATTAGACTCAATAGTTAGAAGTTTAGCTCTAAAGATTTTATTCCATATTTTTTGAAGTAGAAGATTTAGAAAATACAATTTGAAAAATTTAAGATCAAACTTGTAATTTCAACTTATATGCTAACTTTTCATCAGAGATATTCAATAAGTTTACAAATGAAAGGGGAGATTTGAAAGAATCAATTACAAAGGATGAAGTTGGTTTATTAAGTTTGTATGAAGCATCCCACTTGAGAATGAAGGGAGAAAATATATTGGATAAAGCCTTAGCTTTCACAACTACTCAACTTCAAGCCATTGCCATGGATTCAAACTCTCCATTCTCGCAAGAAGTTAAATTTGCCTTGAAGTGGCCAATTTATAAGGCTATGCCAAGGTTTATGAGTAGGCATTATATCTCTCTCTATCAAAACAATCCATTGAAGGATAATGTTCTGCTCACTTTTGCAAAGTTGGACTACAATTCTCTCCAAAAACTTTACCAGAAAGAATTGGGTGAATTTTCAAGGTGAAGCCTTTTCCACTGAAGTTTCAACTATCGTCTTTTAATATTTTTTTTCTTTAATTATCTTTTCGTAATGTTCTAATTATGGGTGCAAATATATAGGTGGTGGAAGGATATGATGTTGAGGGAGCAATTATCTTTTGCAAGAGATAGGGCTGTGGAGTGCTATACTTGGGCAATGGGAGTATATTATGAACCAAAGTACTCAAGTGCTAGAATATTATTAGCAAAAGTTATTGCTTTTCTATCCATTCTTGATGACATGTATGATGCCTATGCCACCTTCGAAGAACTTCAATTATTCACCCACTCTATTGAAAGGTTTTGTTCTTCAACCATTTCATTTTCAACTACTATTTTTTTTTTTTTTAACTAAAACTCTTTAAATAATATTATTTTTGGTCTCTCAAGAGTACCTTTTAAATTTCCAAGCTTCAAAATGTGTTACACTTTTACTTTTTTTATTACTTTTGAATTTAATTTCTATTTGGTTTTAAGTTTTAAATTGGTACATTTTCACTGTTTTTACAAATATTGACTTTTTACAAATTGGTACATTTTCACTGTTTTTACAACTATTCACCCATAACTGTAGAGCCATTTTATTTTAACTTGGTCTCTTGGGATTCAAAATTATACCTTAATTTTTACAAATATTGACTTTAGCTTTGGTATTAACGTCTCTTAGTTATTTTAAAACAATTAATTAATTTTCACTGTTTTTATCCATTTGAATTAATTAGAAAAGTATACATCATAGTTATTTTAAAACAGTAAACTGATTTTTTATTTTTTTTGTCAAAAACGAAGTGAGCATAAATGAAAACTTGAAAATAAAAAAGAAATGTTTTATAAACACATAGAATAAATGAAAACTAAACTAAAAAAAAAAAAAGAAATGTAATCCTCCCAAATAATTATAATTACATTTTAAAATGAATAATCGTCCAAAATAACAAATTTGAAAAATGAGACAAAAAAATCTAAGGACCAAAATAATAATTTTTGGGACTTCTATAGTGTTAGTATTTAAAACAATATATATAAATAATGAGAAATTATTGTAAATGGTAAAATTATTGGAAATATTTATAAATATAGCAAAATTTTATAATCTTTCACTGGTAAACGTCGAAGAGTTTGAATGTTTAAATAATTATTCTTACACCAAATATATTATTTCGAACTGTTGATTAAAATTTCAGGTGGGATGTTAATTGTGTTGAGATGCTCCCGAATTACATGAAAGGCCTTTATGAAACTATTCTTGAAGTTTACGAAGGGATTGAACAAGATATCTGCAAGCATGACAATATTCCATTTGCATTTGATTATGCAAAAGAAGCGGTAAATAATTAATCATAATGCATAACATGTCTTGAGAGTGATTAAAATAGTTAAAATCACTTTAGTAATTTTTTTTTTAAGAAAATCATAATATAACTTTTAATCATTTAAAATGCATTTAGTGTGCGTAAATAGAATGTGAAATTGATTTTGAGTGATGGATATGGAGTGATTTTAAATTTAATAAAAGTGATTATTCTAACTTTATTTGAGAAAATTACTCTTAAACATGCAAATATATGTAACGTGATTTTTTAGATAAGAACATATATTCCTTTTCTAATACGATTTTGAGTTATTTGGGCACAGATGAAAAATCAATGCAGGGCTTTTTTTATGGAGGCTAAATGGTTCAATGAAGGTTATATACCAACAATGGAAGAATACATGAAAGTTTCCATCACTTCAGCAGCCTACTATGTTTTTGCTTCAATTTCCTTCCTTACTATAGGAAATAATGCTGCTTCAAAACAGGTTTATGAATGGGCTCAAACTGACCCTATTCTTCTTAGAGCAACTAGTGTAATTGGCAGGTTCGTCAATGACATAGCTTCTCACAAGGTACATAAAGATCGTAACTTTAATTTTTGTAACAATTTAGCCTCTAAACTTTAGTATGCTACAACTAATTAGTCTATACGGTAGATAAACTATACAGTCTTGTATAAATAAACCAATAAAGTAATAAGAAACTATAAAAATTGATATGTAATTTTGATCAATGTTTTTTAGGTATTAGACATTAAATTCTTACAAATTTGAAAATACAAAAAATATATTGCTACATATACTAGAGTTATGGACTAACTTGTTATAAACTTAAAAGTATAGCTAGCTAGGTAATAAATCATATTATGAACCAAAGTTCAAGGATTTTTGTGACGACCCAGACTTTTCTGACTGACCGTCTAAGTCGTCAATTTGACACAAAACCGTTTGTTGACGAAAACATAGTAACTTTTAATTGAAACCATATGAAATCGAAGGAAAACATTTAATCGGGCCCTATTTCAAAACATGAACTTCTAACGTACTGGTTACAAAACTTTAACTATTTGTAAATTCAGTTCAACAAAACGTTTATATAAAAAAAAATCGTCAGCGGAAGCAGTTTAAAGGACAATCTTCTATGGCCATTCACGAGTCCTTCTTGTCCCCCGTCGGTCTGCCCCTCGTGTTACCTTTGCCTGAAAAGTTA
Source organism: Cucumis hystrix (assembly GCA_025688845.1). Classification (NCBI taxonomy): domain Eukaryota; kingdom Viridiplantae; phylum Streptophyta; class Magnoliopsida; order Cucurbitales; family Cucurbitaceae; genus Cucumis; species Cucumis hystrix. The sequence goes on from CM046888.1 coordinate 23,443,930, forward strand.
AACATAAAAAGGGTGAGTATTAATATACTCAGTAAGGGACCCACTACTGGTCCCGTTCGGGGAAAAATAAATTATTAGTATCCTATGGTGTACCCTGCACAGTCACAGTCTAGTGCTCCCGAAGGATGCACATATCAGTCTAGTGCTCCCGA
>CM046888.1:23444091-23466860 GCA_025688845.1 Cucumis hystrix
CCCGCAGGGTAACTATCCACTAGGAAAACTAATAATTTATCCCCTCAGTCCATTCTATACTTCTTAACAGTCAATTTACAACTCAATCAAACGTCCTAATCACGTGAACTTTCCCCTTAACCTCAAACAACCATTTTTGTTCCAATTCAACCCGAGGACTGTCACCAACACGTTAATACATCAGTCGACAGCAAAACCAACCATGACATTCACTTCAATCTAAAATAGCACGATCATGATTTCTTTTCCGTTCACAATACCTCCTCATAGTCGTCTACCAGACATTCAATTTACACAACAGTCTACTCATTCAAGTCACACATTATATAATCACGTCTACGATATCCAGACATTTCCGCACCCTTACATTTGCACATATATATATACAACCAGTCATAACATACTATCAACCACAAATCCACATTCAAACATACACCTCAAAATCATTATTTCTCCGCAGTACAACAGCACGAAACATACAGCCAACACATTCAATTAACATTTATGCACGAAACATACAGCCAACACATTCAATTAACATTTATTGAGTCCAGTAGAAAGTCCCTTACCTCACTCTTATGCGACTTCTTCGATCGAACTAAGTCCAATAACCAAATCCCAAGTCGATGGAAAATTGAACTCCACTTCAATCCTCTGGAAAATTTTAGCACAATAAGCTCAACGGTTAACATTTAACGATAGGTACAACGAAACCCACACTTTATCCTTACCCAAATCTATCACCCAAAGGTCCACGGCTGGAAAAATGGGTGACGTGGCTGGAAGTCACGGCGGCGGCGCGTGGAGTCACGGCGGCGGCGCGTGGAGGCGCGTTGGCGGCGAGTGGAGACGCCGGGAGGTAGATCTGAGTAGGGGGAGGGGGTTTGGCGTTTCGGCTGGGCTCGGTTGGACGGAAACGGAAAGAAAAGGGGTGCGCGGTGGTGGTCTCACGGACGGAACCCGGCAGCCACGGGTTTGGCTGCGGCTGCGGACGCACGACGGCGAGGCTGCAGCTGGGACGGTCGGTTGCGTGCAGATCTGGGCTGCGGCCGGCTGCGTGCGGGCGGCGGCCGGCTGCGTGCGTGCGGCTTGGTCGGAATGGAAGGAGAAACGGAAGGAGCGGCGGCTGGGACTTCGCGGACGGAGGAGTGGCGGCTGGGACGCGTAGATCTGGCGTCGGCCGGCTGCTCGGGCTTCGTCGGACGGACGAAACAGGGGACGGGCTTCGTCGGACGGACGAAAAGGAGCGACGGCTTCAACTCCGCGGCTGGAACGACTCACGAACAAGATCGGGCGGCTGGGTTTGCGTCCGCCTTCTGCAGATCGAGCGGCGCGGCCGGAAGGAGAAGCAGATATGGTGACGGCGGCGGCTAGGGTTGGGAGAAGAAGAAGAAAAGGAAAGAAAAATGGAGGGGGGGGGGCTGCGTACGGGGGAAGAAGAAAGGGAAAAAAGAAAAGAAAGAAAAAAGAAAAGAAAAGAAAAAGAAAAGGAAAAAGAAAAATAATTATTTAATTTTTAATAATAAAATAATACTATTTTATTATTAACCCCTTTTTTTTTTTTTTTTTTTTTTTTTTTTTTTTTTTTTTTTTTTTTTTTAGGGCGTTACAATTTTCCTAAATGCTTAGGGGCGACCAATTAATATTTAATTTTAACCTATATATAACTTAAATCATGTTTCATTTTAATATATTAGTTTGAACAAGAGAGAGGGCATGTGGCTTCTGCCGTTGAATGTTACATGAAACAATATGGAGTATCAGAAAAAGAAGCCGTAACTGAACTACAAAAGCAAGTGGTTAATGCATGGAAAGATATAATTGAAGACTATATGAAATCCTCCAAGCTGTTTCCAAGTTTCATCCTTGACCATGTACTAAATGTTGCTCGACTTTCAGATCTCTTTTATAAGGAGGAAGATGGTTACACATTTGCTGATGGAGAAACCAAACGTTTTATTACGTTAATGCTTAAAAATCCTATGCCAATTTGATCCATGCATGGAGATACTTGTATTACTTATGTTGACGTTTTGTTGTTGGCTCTATATTTCGTTGCTAGATTTGGATTGAATGTTTTTTTTTTTTTTTGGTTATTTTTGTTCTGTTATTTAAGTACAAGAAGCATCGCTGGTTCGGGTACTTACATTGTACAAAGTTATTGAAGAGCATGTTAATAAGAATAAGAAAAATGAAAACCACGTAGATATTGTATATGTATGCACAAATGACAAAACTCATAAAAATTAAACAACAAACTATCTACTTTAGACAATATAATCCAAACTTTCTCACAGCTGTGATGATACATACTAGAACATAATTTCTTCCAATAATGAAAAACAAAACATAATCTTCTCATCTTAAATGCAATACTATTTTTTTAATAACCAAGAAGGAAAAAAGAATCACTTTCAGTCATCCTCCTCTGCTAAAACGTTTGGGATATTCTATTGGGCAAGACCCTGATGTCTCTTCCGTCTTATCAAAGGCAAAAAAAGTTATTTTCGACAAAAAAACCCATCTCTTTCCATGCATCTTCAAATGTAACAGCTACAGGTCTATAAGAGAGAGAGATAAATGAACCAAGATCACATTCCAATTAATGAGATTCATGAGAAATGACTAATGACGGTTTTGTTGTCCAAACTTGTGCCAAATAATAAAATAAATCACACCAAGAACTAGTCTTAGTAGCTAGTTCAGATATCATAGGGAGCACACTGATTCTCAAACAACACTAATTTCTAATCATGTAGTGGAAGGGGTTCGATGTGAAATTGTTGCAAAAAACTAAATTGTAGAGAAGGAAAGTAAAACGAAGAAAGTTCTAAGTTAAAGAATCTAGCTTGGATTATAGCGATTTCTCCCATTATCCAAATAATTCATTCATCTTGCTATCATTACTTAACAATATTTAATCATCACCTAACTAATTTAATTAGAACTGTCAGCTAATTAAATTGTCTAAAAAACCTACTAGTTCCAACAATATATGCAAGATATTGAATTTTCCAATTGCATTTAAGTTCTAGAGATCGTCAAAGTGGGAGACCTAATTTTCATGCATCTAGTTCAATTCTAGGTTGGTTAGAATCATTGCACATAAAAATAGATTTACATGCTAACCTAACTGATTGCTTTTAACCAAATCCAATCTAATTGTCACGAAGTCAAGAATTTGATGCAAAGTGAGTTATATATTTTTCATGCATCTAAACATATAACATAATTTGTTCAAGAACACAGCACTAAACTTAAGATTACATAAAATAACCAAGTTTAAGTTCTCATAAATTCTAAAGGACAAGGGAGAATCTAAGAAACCCAAGCTAGAAAATGAGTACCTTAGGCTCTCATCCATGTGCTAGATGATGAGTCGATGTTTGGAAACCAAAAGTACATAAAAGACTTAGAAAATAGGGAGAAGAGTAGAGAGAATCGATTGAAAAACAAATTAGGATTCAAGTGGTGGTGCAACATCAACATATATAAAAGCACACGGTGCTGCGACACCCAACGTTCTTTTTCCCGCAAGCTTTACGCGCTGTCACGTCTCGCGAAATGACCCTACTTTTTGTGCCAAAACGTGCTATAAGACTCCCAAAGCAAAGCCAAGAAGGAGCCAAGCACACCCGAACAACATCCCAACACGACCATATGACAGCCCACATGTGCCCCCGACACATGCCCATGGCATTGTCATGTGCCCACGGAAGGCAGCCCACGAGCCCCGCATGCATGTCGCGACACGTGCCAACGACAGCCCTATGTGCGTGTACGGACACACACCCCACGGGCACGGACATCAGATAGGCGTCAGGCACCAACGCCACCCAGACAGGCCATGTGCACGGGCAGCAGCACATGGCACGGCGGCCAGCCCACCAGGCGCGCACCCAGACGCCCATGCCCACTAGACAGCCGCCCATGCCAGACATGGCATGCGCGCGCGTCCAACGTCCAGACGACCCGAGAACCTCCCAGAAGCTTCCAGAAGGCCCTAGACACGCCCATGTGCGTACTGCACCGCCCATGCTCGACCTAGACAGCCCCAGAAGCTTCTAGAATGCCCGAGACAGTGCTGGAATGTGCCAGAATGGCCTGGACACGCCCAAGAAGGCCCTAGAACGTGTTGGGCAAGGCTATAACGTCCTAGAAGGCTACGATGACGATCAGGAAGTGTCATGAAAAGTCTAGTCCTCTCTAGAATGTTCTAGGCTCTATTGTAAAGGGAGAAACTTTCTTGTAACCTCTAGAAACTCCCTTGGCCGATCTTCTAAGGCCCAAGGTCAGTGGGAGAGGTCGATAAATACTTAGGGAGGGCCTCATTTGTAAACAACAAGAAGAAGGAAGCAATCTTGGAATACAAAGTACTCTTCCAAGAAGTGTCCTCTCAAGCTCTCTTAACTTCTCACTCACTCTCTTGCCAACCCATTGGTAAATTTAAGTGCCTTAGGTGCACTAATCATCTTTCGCTGCCATATTGTTGAGGTTATTCATAGTGCTTGGTGCACTAACCTCTTGATAAGGCTTACTTGGCTAAGGAGGACGACATAGTCAAGCTAAGTGCCGCACGGTTGGTTAGTTGAAAACCCTAACCATGTGACAGTGCGCTAGCTTTCACCTTTTATATTCGAAGCATCACAACGATTGGCTCTTTTTCATGTAAGATACCCTACTATCTTTCGATTTCGCACCATGTGCCATAGAGTGTCATGACGCTAAAGGGCAAAAGCATATTGGCTTCATTTGGTCCTTCGGCTACCTTGGTTCGCATCGATTAATGTCATATAACTCTAAATTGCTTGAATTAGCTTTAAATTGACATCAACTCCAAACAACACCTATGAATTGCTCAAAACCTATAACATAATCAAATATGATTGTAAAATCAAAGAAACTTGAATATAGTTAAGTACAAATAGATAACATATTTCATACGTTACCAACAAATATGCAAGATAACTTTAAATTTTTCTTAGAAAGTATGAAAGTAAAGGACACAAAACATGCTGAAATAACTCATTAATTTGCTTTTTCACTCTATAGTCGTTTAAGACAAGCAAAGATGATGTGCACCAGTGGAAGAAGGATTTGAATCAAAGTGAAAACTTTTCTCATAATGGAAGTATAAAATAGAGATTAGAAATGCATTTAAAAAACAAAGCCATCTTGATAAACGTAGGGAACCATTTATAACCACCCAAAATGTACTTTTTGTTTTGAATTAAATAAAAAAGCATTTCAGATCTAAATTAAATAAAAATAAACATTTTATCTTTGGGTAATTAAACACTTCATAATCTTTAATGTAGGATTTGAATAAAAGTGAAAACAAAGCTTAGCTAAGCGCCACCGGTCACCTGTTTTTGGTGAGTTTGGGGAAATGATTAGGTTCTATTATCTTTTTTCTCAAAAAAAAAAAAAAAAAAAACCATGAAAGATAAATTAAAAGAATTTAATGGAATTAATTTAAGATTTTCATTATTGAAGCTAATGGGAGGTTTTTGAAGCAATTGTGGACATTCTCATCAACGGTTGAGTTAGTTTCAATGCCTCTAATTAAGGTAAGATAAATCGAAAAAATTTAGGGTGTTGACCATTGATAATTTTATTAATGTTATCAAGTTTTTTCAATGTTTAGGATTGATTATTGGTCATTTGGGAATCGAAAGTCAACTAGAGATGTTCATTTAACCCACATAGTCTCGGAATCGAACGCGGCAAGAAATCCACGAATACACGAAAAATGGAAAAGGTAGTGTGGATTATTTTTCCCATTAACATTTCAGATAGATGTATATGTATATACATATAACTATAAATATATATTTATATATGTTATAACTATAAATATATATTTATATATGTTATAACTATAAATATATATTTGTTGGAATTTATGTCCTAAAACTCGTAATTTGTAATCATATTCTATTCAATAAAATCGTTATTGATACTATAATCTTAAAGCCAATAAATAAATGTCCCAAGGCTATTATTGTGTAAACTTGAACAGTATATAGAGACATAAACGTGGATCAAGTTCGAGTATATAGCCTAAATAGTCTATAGTATAGGAATATGGTTGGACACCTTATTCTGGGGACACTATGGATGTGGCCCGCTTTGTAGTTAGTACAAACGATATGATCCTAAATCGTTCATGTAGAGACATGAAAGTGGGGGCATTCTATGTAAAGAGTTTACGTAAGACATGAACCATGAAAGTCACTTTTAAGTTATAACACCGTTAACTTTGTAAAAGTGACTATTTCGTTTATAGATATCAAATGTAACTTAATCTTAATCCTGAGCTAACTATGAACTTCTGTTCACACAAAATTATCCTTAGATCTACATAAGTGAGGACATCTCAATGGCGCTGGCTCAATAAGCCTCCCACTTCAGGGGTAAGATCGGGTTGATAGCTAGGGACATAGGGTGCAAGACAGAATTCACTTCTACCCACTCTAAGGTTAGTAGCTAGGTTGTTCCTTTAAGGACTGAATCCAGGTCTTGAACAAGGGGCCCCCACCCTCTCATTGGCTCGAGAAGGATTCGGTTTAAAGGTTGGACCTTAAACCAATTGTTCAATAGTGGATCAGTGGGACTTAAGGAGAAAAGATATAATCTCGGGGGTAAAACGGTACTTTGACCCAACCGAGATTATGAACAACCTATGAAGGATTAACTTACTTATCATGGTCATATCACATGGACACGAATATATCTATAGTGAGGGGAGTGCAACTACGGGACTTTAGTGGAATGACTCGTTAGTTAACGAAGGTTGATTAACTCGGTCTAAAGAGTTTAGCCAGTTAATCTCGGATCGTTGGAGTCGATGATCTATAGGTCCATTAGGTTCCCCCGCTGACTCATAAGGAATCAACTTAGAACATTATGATGGAATAATTCGAATTGTTCGAATTAGGTAAAGAGAGAGAAATTGACAAATATATCTGATATAGTCATCGGTTATAACTTAAGATAGAGCTTCACGTTTAAATATGATTTAAATATGAATATGGATTCATATTTGGAAGCTCGGAATTGATGAAAAAGGTCAAAGAAGTAAAAAGTCAAAATGTTGACTTTTGATTTGAAAAATCAAACTTTGACCGACTTTAAATTCAAATGTGATTTGAATTTTGAAGAAATGAATACGAATTCATGCTTGGGAGGTTGAAATTAGTCAAGAAGCACAAAATGGTTAAAAGTCAAAATGTTGACTTTGGACTTGAAAAAGTCAAACTTTGAATTTGATTTAAATGTTGAATTACTATATTGCCCTTAGACTAATTTAAATAATAACACTTGTTGAGATTTGGAAATCTTATCACTTGCGTGTTTAATGCAAATGACTTATTTCATGCAAGACACCTACCCCACTAAAAATGTCAAGTGGTGAATAGGGAAGCTCTTGTATGTAGTTTGCTTATAAACAAGTTTTATGCAAAGGTGAAATGACTCTTGGATTTGAAATTGAAAATTAATTTTGTAATTTAGAATTACAAAATAAAACCAAGAACTCTTTTCATTTGAGTTTTTTTGGAACATAAAAAAAAAAAAAAAAAAAAAAAAAAAAAAAAACCCTAAAGGTTAGGCGTTCCTCCAAAGAATCTCATCTCTCTCTATTTCCTCCACCATTTTTTAGTCCCACAACTCGATTCTAAGTTCAGAGAATAGCGGGTCAACACTAGTGGTAGTACCGACTTCGATTTCGTGAGGAGATCGTGAAAAGCACGTGAGGAGATTACAAGAAAAGAAAAGCATCACAAGTGAGTTTTTTCTTTTCACCCTATCTTTGTTATTTTAGAGTTTTTTATGCATATTAATCACTAAACTTGTTTAGTTGCAATTAGAGTAAAAATTTGATCCTAATTTCGCTTCGCATGTATATTGTTTCTATGTGTGTGTGTGTAAATAGATGCATATGTATGTATGTACTATAAATAGATAGATATATATGTATATGTATATACACATATTTGTGTATGAGTGTGTGTCTATATATATATATATATATATACATTTATAGTTATATTTATTTGTATTTATCTATATAAAAAAAAAGCGAGAAATGTTTTTCTGTGGGGAACCTGATCTCTGCCTAATCCTCATCCCCGCTCCGTGAGAAAATTCGTGGAGATAGAGAATGGGATAAGGGGGCGCACTCCCCGTCTCCATCACGCCTCGTGGACATCTTTACTGTCAACCAAGGAATATTTAGCTAATATCAGGTAAGAGATTTTTACTATTAGACCTTCAAAATTAAGATTTAAGGTCGCTACATGGATTGACCAATTATGCATTGACTGTAGCTATAATGCATAGATGGGTTGATAGAAGACGTTGGCTCAAGTTGTATGTCTCATTTGTCTGATTGATTATGCGATTATGGAATATTGAATGTTGTTGCATGCTATACCTATTATTAGACAGAGTTGACTGTTATATGCTTTTTGGACTTATGGTGGCCGTTAGTTTGAGCTATTAGGTTGTGTACCTTACATGTATGATGTCCCTAGGAGTCACCACCTTTCAACTTATATGACTGATGTGTGTTCCTATGCAATCACGAGATCACTGATATGACTGATATGTGTTACCCAACAGGATCACCAAACTGATATGACTGATGTGTGTTCCTACAGAATCACCGTACGAATGTGTGTTTTCCTACACGGTCACCAAACTAATGTGTGTTCCTTCGAGATCACGAGTCTGATATGACTAACCATACCTTCTAATGGGAAGTTAAAATTTCACGTAGGGAGACTAGTAGTGGGTATTTTTATACTCACTCTTTTTCTATGTTTAACTTCTCAGGCAAAGGTAAAGAGAATGGCAAGCTGACAAGCGAGAAGAATTTAGATAGGGCTCGAACTAGGATTAAATTTTCTAGCATTTATTTCTATTTTTCCAAATTATGATTTATAAATGAGTATTTGAAATTATTCATTTGAAAACTAGTTTTCTCTTTCATTTTATATAATAAAATCTTTATTTTATTTTAATAACAATGACCTCAACTTAGAATGAGGAGTTGGGTTGTTACAAAAGTTCTTTATAATGTGATGAAGAAAAAAGAGATATGAGAAAATGAGTGAAGAGTGTTTGTTTGCAAGTGGGCGGCTAGGGCACTTTAAAAAAAAATCGAAGGAGCGTCAAGATGCTTTGTACAACTAATGTTGCGATTGAGACTCAAGTGTCGTGCTATAATGTAGTGTGGTGCTTGAAGCAATGTGCTTCACCTATCAACGTCTTTAGCATCGAGGCACAACAAGCCTTCCTAAAAAATTGACCCTTGGATGGAAAGGGAGCTAAATATTTATTTATCGGTTACGAGGATGATGAAAAATAAAGTAGATATCAACTGCTAAATCTGAAGATTCAATATTCATTGAAATTGCAACATGAGATTAAGATAATTATGTTTCTCATCCTTCTAAACATGATAAGATTAAAGAGACCTTGATGGGCAAAAGGACTCTCAGAATTTAAGATCAACAAGGAAGTTCTTTTAGTTAACTCAGGCGAGATCACCAATTGAATTTAAGATCAAGAAGGAATGTGTTATATTTAATTTAAATTTATTATTAGCATTAATGTGACTCATCAATATATATTATTTCTTTAATCATGACTCATACTCTTACATACACAACTCCTTGAGAATAAATAAAAGAAATAAACCTTAAATAACAAAAAGGTTAGCAAAGTACAAGTGGTTAGTACTAACAACTTTAACCAACTAATATAGTAGATTTTGTAAGAGATATATTATTCCTCAGTCAACGTGTTAGATGTTTGAATCACATTAGCTTCTTAAATATTTTTGAATTCATGACGTATAATAACCAAATAGTGAAGAATAAAGAACCTTGTGGGAATATTTTCTATATATATTCACTGCACTTTTGAGAGACCTTTTGGTCTGTATTTATATTACATATACCCTTTATAATTAGGAAAAACAATGTGAAGAAGACGTAAAATAGAGGGACACATTTCACATTTTTACAAGCACATAATCTGCCACAAATAACAGAAATATAATAAATAGAGGAATCAAAATATTTTCCAGCGTGGTCATCTTGCCAGCGTGCCAAATTACTTTGTACACACTGCACTACTATTTTCACTACTGACTTGGTAGTTGCTTTCTTCCTTGACATCCCCCCGCAAATGAGAGGGGAGTGAAAGGACCCCGAGTTTGGTACGAAGATGATTAAATTGAGTATGCAACAATGGTTTAGTGAAGCAGTCAGCAATTTGGTCATTGGTGGGTACATACCTGATTTCAAGTTGGCCACTGAGCACCTTATCCCGAACAAAGTGTATATCTATTTCGATGTGTTTTGTTCGGACATGAAATACGGGATTTGATGCAAGGGCACTGACACTAATGTTGTCACACCATATGACGGGTGTACGGAGTCAAGAAATACCCAACTCATGAAGTAATTGTTGTACCCAAGTAATTTCAGTAGATGTGTGGGCAAGTGCTCGATATTCAGATTCAGTGCTTGAGCGAGCAACTACTTGTTGTTTCTTTGATGACCACGACACAAGATTATTTCCAATGAAAACACAATAAGTGGCAATAGACCTTCAATCATCTATGTTGGAGGCCCAATCATCATCAGAGTATGCCACAATATTAAAGTCAGTACTTGGTTGGATATGAATACCATAATGTTTAGTGCCACAATGATACTGTAAAAGACGCTTTACAACTTGCCAGTAAGCATCAGTGAGGGCCCGTAAAAACTGACTTAGATGATTGACGATGTGTGCAATGTCGGGGCGGGTATGTGTGAGATATTGGAAAGCTCCAACTGTGTTTTGATAGAGAGAGGGATTTGGCATCAGAGATCCATCAGATATAGATAATTGTTTTCCGAAAACATAAAGAGACGGAGCAGGTTTCACATTGCTTAACTCAAGCTTGAACATTAATTCATCCACATACTTCGACTGGTTTAAAATAATAATTCAAGAACCCAGACTATACAGTTAAATGCCTAAAAAATAACTTAAATTTTCCAAGTCTTTACGTGCAAAGGAGGCATCAAGACGATGTCTAAGATTTGAGGTCATACCTGTATTATTTTCATTGATGATAACATCATCAACATAGACAAGGAGGAGCACAACATTTTGGTGAGTTCGAAGAATATAGAGAGATGCATCTGCTTTTGAGTTTATAAAGCCCCAACTTAGTAGCGTGTTCTTTAAAGTATCGCTCCATGCCTGAGGAACCTGTTTGAGGTCATAAATGGCTTTCCTCAATTTGCAAACATAGTCTGAATACTCCGGATTAACAAAGCCAGACGGCTATGACATATATACCTCTTCCATCCAATTTTTGTTGAGAAAAGCGTTGTTGAAGTCAAGCTGTCGGAGAGCCCAACGATTCGAAACTGCCAGTTCAAAAATTACTCGAATCGTGGAAGCCTTGACCACCAGACTGAATGTTTCGAAAAAGTCCACCCCCAGGATTTTGATGAAATTGCCCACCAAATGTGCTTTGTAGTGTTGAATCGAACCATCAGCAGCTCGTTTGATTCAGAAGACCCACTTATTACCAACAACATTACGATGAGGGGTGGGGGGTACAAGATCCCACGTTTGGTTGTTCAACAGAGCAGTGAGTTCTTCATTCATGGCATATTGCCATTGAGATTCTTGAGAGCTTTGGATACCCTTGTCGGTTTCGTGATCGTTCAATCAGTTCTGACACTCAATAACCACACCTTGGGTTTAAATATGCCAGCCTTCCGCGTGTAATCATGGGATGGGAGTTGTTAGGAGGAAGTATCGGTGAGCTAGCAGGGAAAAGTAAGGGATCTGATGAAGATGAGGACGGTGAATTTAGAGACAACAGAGGAGAAGAGATTGGCGTAGGACTATGTGTGGGAGCGATAAAACATGGGTTAGGTATATGAAATGGGCTAGGTATAGGAGATGGGCTGTGAGATTCAATTTGAGCCAAAGGAGAATAAGTGGGTTGAAGTGGTAAGAATGGGGAGGGTTGAAATTGGCAGGATTGAAAGTGGGAATTGTAGGAAGGCTTGATGAAGATGGGTTTGTAAGATTTGTGAGTGGGCTAGGTAATGGGCCTTGAAGAGATTGGGGTAGCAAACTTACGAGAGGAAAAATTATAGTTTGAGATGAAGTTTGGGCCATGGGTTGGGAAGAAAATTGGTGTGTAAATGGAAATTCTTCTTCATTAAACTTCAAGTCTCGTGATACATATCTTCGGCCAGTGGAACTCAAGCATCTATATCCTCTGTGATTCAATCGGTCCTAAATAAACACATTTTTCAGAATGAAAATTGATTTTGTGAGTTTGATAAGAGCGTAAACATGCAAAGCAAGCACACCCAAATTGTTCTTAATAATTTAATATCAAATTGTTTGTTGAGTAATACTTCCATGGGTGACTTACCACTGAGAATAGAGGATGGAAGACCATTTATCTACTGAGCTGCTGTAGAGAAAGGTTCCCTGAAATTTAAGAGGCAAGGCAGCTTGAGCCATAAATGTGAGACCCATTTCAGCAACATGCCGATGTTTACGTTCAGCAAGCCATTTTGTGCCGAAGTGTGAGGACAGGACATTCGAGTTAATATTCCCCGTTGCCCACATATATGATGAATTCTCTTGTACTCATCACCATTATCAGATTAAAGAGTTTTGATGTTGCCACTGTACTGATTTTGAATCAAATTCAGAAAATGTTCAAAGGCTGCAGTGGTATCACTTTTGAGTCTAAGAGGATATATCCAGACATATTGACTAAAATCATCAAGAAATAATACATAGTAGCGAAAACCACTCATAGACATAACTGGAGATGGACCCCAAACATCAGTATAAATTAAATCAAAAGGTTTTGTGGCAAGAGATTAGGACAGCGAGAATGGATGAGAGTGACTGTTACCCATTTGACAAGATTGGTAAAACTGTAATGTTTTATTTTTGAAAGTCACATTACATCTTCTGGTGATCAAATAAAAAATTCTCGATGATGGATTACCCAAATGTCGATGCCAAGTGTTTTTAGAAACAACACTATTTACGAAAATATTTGCTAAAAACAGAGCTGATTGATTGACTTTATTTATGTCCACAGCCTCCATTGAGTCATTGATATTCCTCTTTCCTTCAACAGCAGGTTTCACAACAACTTCTTCCAAATAGTATAGACCTTCTTTAAGTGTTCCCTTCAAAATTGTTTGCCCCGTACCCTTGTCCTTTACAAGACAGTAGTGATCATGAAATTCAACTAAAATGTAATTATCTCTTGCAAGTTTAGATACACAGACTAAATTTTTAGTAATAGCAGAGACATATAGAACATTATCCAGAGATAGCATATAACCTCCATTCACGAGAGTTGAATTACCATTGGATGTAATTTAATTTATCACCATTACCTATTGTGACTTGTTCCTTACCTCCATATTCCACTGGATTAGCAAGGTTGGTGTAATCGACAGTCACGTGATTCGTAGCTCTGCTGTCTGCATACCAATTGGTATCAACACTATTTTCTCCAGTCACATTGAATGGGTTAAGCAGAATGAGAGGTCACAAAGGCAGTGGGTGATTGGCCATTTTTGTTCCTAAAGTTGTTGTCGGTTGTTTGAATTATTTCCATTGTTGGGAACAAATTTCTTGTTAAACTTGTTATAGCAAACATTTGCAGTGTGTCCTATTTTTCCACAAACTTGGCAAGTTGGGCGAAATCGTCCTCTATACCTTGACCTCTTCCTCATGATTGTCCTCCATTGTTGCCACGATTTCCATAAGAAAAATTGTATCCCGACCTTGTAGTGTATGATTTGAAAACCTTGTTTTACATACCATATTAACATAGGGGTTATTGTTCACAACTACATTCCTTTGAGCATTTTGAGTTTCCAGCATCATTTCATAAGACTACAACTTTGATTGCATTTACAGCCATGATAGCTCTGGTTTACCTTGAAATGTTGCTACCACAGCATTATAGTCTTCATCTAGTCCAAGTAGGACTTGTGAGATCAATGCCCTTGTCGGAACAGGGTTGCCGCCCTGGCCAAAGTTGTCAGAGTGTAGTTTCATTAGTCTTAAATATTCAGTCATAGAATTATTTCCTTTTCGAGTTTGTTGAAAGGTTTGGTGAAGATAATCTTCTTCAGTTCTGGACTGAATACCAAATAGTTCTTGGATTGCATCCCACAAATCTTTAGAATGCCCAAATCCCATCAGTTGAGTGGCTATTTTCGGTGTCATAAAATTATACATCCACCCAAGCAGTAGTCGGTCAATGTACCTGGCTTCAAAGGCAGGATTAATGATTTCTTTGGTTGGGGTACTCGTGGAGCTGCTTGCCACGGTTTGGGAGCTTGCCGTCTCGGTAGTTGGTTGTGTTGTAGAGATGACAATAGGTAGACTTACTTACATCGGAGGGCAGGGTATGTGTCCCATCATGTATTTGTCAATTTTATACCCTCTCAAGATTGAAAGAGCAAGATGTTTCCAAAGTAAAAAGTTGCTTCAATCCAACTTGGTGGTTGTGACTTGATTGAGTAATCGATTGATAGGTGGGCTGGTGAAGTTGAGGTTTCCAGGATTTCCATTGGCGTTGGCGATTTACGCTCTGATACCAAGTGAAGAATAAAGAACCTTGTGGGAATATTTTCTGTATATATTCACTGAACTTTTGAGAGACCTTTTGGTCTGTATTTATATTACAGATACCCTTTGTAATTAGGGAATTAAAACAATGTGAAGAATTCGTGAAACAGAGGGACACATGTCACATTTTTACAAGCACATAATTTGCCACAAATAACATAAATATAACAAATAGAGGAATCCAAAATATTTTCCAACTTGGTCATCTTGCCAGCGTGCCAAATTACTTTGTACACACTGCATTACTATTTTTATTGCTGACTTGGTTGTTTTCGTCCTTGACACAAATACGATGAAAACTTAACAAAAGAAAAATTATTAAACATGATCATTTTTATTAAAATTCATATAACAAAAGGACATATATAATACATTTTCCTCCCCAAAAACATTCCTTTTAATCACTAATTATGTGTTTGTCAACACTTATATTTGATATAGAAATAAGAAATTACGAGTATAGATAGGATCAAATTGGCATGGTGAGCAATAAGGTCATGAGATGTTTAGTTTCTCCATCGACGAAAGTGAAACCATCTCGTTCTTTATAATAAAAGTTTGCTACTCGAGCAAGATTTAACCCGAAGTGAAGGATCACATCTAGAAACTTGGTACTTTTCTATGTGAGCTATTAATCTGTCATGATTTTCATAAACAGGTGGAAGAAGTAGTTCACACGTTTTTTATATATTTAATGTTTTGGTTATTTATTTTTTAATTCTCCCCAAAATTTCAGCATGCACTAAGTTATAAGTGGGTTGCTAATTTTTGCTGTTTTGTAGACTATAAATATTAGTTCATTAATTGAATAAAAATAACAAGTTCCATTATTTTTTCTCCCTCTTGGCAATATATTTTACAAAATATCTATCTTGTTTTATCTGTTTTCTTCAAGTAGAGTCACTACTACAAAACTGGCTTTATTTGACACTTAAAAACTGTCAAGTATCTGTTTATTTGACGCTTTTCATTGTGTCAAGTAATCCAGTGTCAAGAATAAGAGAGGTATACTTGACAGTTTTTAAGCGTCAAGTAAAGCTAAATTACTTGACAGGTAAAAAGCGTCAAGTATATGAAATTACTTTATGCTTTTTACACGTCAAGTAATCCAATGTCAAAAATAAGAGGAGTTTTGTTTTACAGTTTTTAAGCGTCAAGTAGAATTATACTTGACAGTTTATAAACGTCAAGTATATAAGATTTGTTGACATTTTCAACATGTCAAAAATTTGATTACTCTTGACACGTTTTGCATGTCAAGTGTTTTTTTATTAAATAATTATATATTTTAAAATATTCTCATAATTTATCGTGCATCTGTTTTGAAGTTCAACAATGTCGAACGTATATAAGTAAAGCAAGAGAGTACACGTACAAATGTGCTAAAGTACACATTAATTGAACAATTGAATCAACTAAACTTTTTCCATCAAAGAACTAATAATATTTTAACATATTGCATATATATATATATATATATCAATGTACCACATATACATACATATAATTATCCTATACTTCTAACAATAGTCTAAACTTTCCATCTATGTGTAGCCTAACTATAGGTGTTTCAACAAAATATCAACTAAATGAATTCACCTAACTATATCAAGTATATCAACAAAATATCACACCTATATCCAGTATCAACAAAACTTGTCTATCTAACCCAAAATATAATCATCATCAATCAAATACAGCCACCCAAAAAATCAGCAAGCTCCATGCGCACTTCATCCAACTCGAATTGACTATATGAGCTTCGTGTATCAATCTGATATGAAACCCAAAATATTAAAGTTAATATTTTGATTACTTGAATTGATTACTTTAATACTTTGATTACCACTACAAGTTTCTCTATGCTAAATCAAAAGTAAACTACAACAATTCAAAGTAACATATCATCTATAGCTTGTTTTATTTCCTAAACAAACATAATATCATCAAAGCTAAATGGAGAGCACATTAAAGTATGAACTATGTGTTTCAATATCAATGAAAGAAGAATCAATACAATTTAATTCAAAAAAACATAATATGGCCTAAAATCTTAAGATTCAATTCAAAGAAACAAATTGCCTTAAAATAACCCAAAACAAGTTTCTAGAAATCAAAAAGTATACTACAACAATAAAAGTTTACCCCCCCCCCCCCCCCCATATTGCCTTAACATAATCTAAAATCCTAAGATTCAATTCAACGAAACAAATTGCCTTAACATAACCCAAAACAAGTTTCTAGAAATCAAAAGAAGACTACAACAATAAAAGTTGACCCTCCTATTGCCTTAACATAATCTAAAATCCTAAGATTCAATTCAAAGAAAGAAATCACATATAGCTCATTTTATTTCGTAAATAAAAATAATATGATCAAAGCTAAACGGAGAGCAAATTAAAATATGAGCCATGTGTTTCATATCCACGGAAGAAGAAGCAATACAATTTAATTTAAAGAAACATAATATGATCTAAAATCCTAAGATTCAATTCAAAGAAACAACCAAGCATGTTTGGTAACTCCACAAACTAAAAAGTAAAAAAAAAAAAAATTATGATTCACTCTTCACTACTTTTGCAATTCTTCTATTCTAAAAATTATGCAGAGCTCTACATAGAAAGTACAATAGACAAGTTCATACTTTGAACCTAAAACAAAGTGATTATATGAAAAAAGATACTTGTAGATAGGCTCCATTATTAAGTTTTAGGTGCACTTTATTTTCCAATCGCGAAGGAGAAGAAACTTTTTGTATTGAACAAACATAGTTTGGTTCAAATTTTGTTAAATTGATTCTAAGTTAAAAAAAATTTTTGAGCATCTTAAACATAGAAGTCAGGAAACTAGTTGTTGAATATTGATGATTAAGATCAAAGGTAAAGTGGTTGAATGCACAAATTCCATTAGATCCATAACAAACCTTTCTAGCTCCACTTAAGGTACATAGGAAAATGATTCTTCTAAGTGAATGCTGAAATTCAATAAATATTTCTTCTCCCAACAACAATGTATTTCTAATTTTAATTACTAAAACAAATAAATCAGTGTGTATGAAGTAGTAGATAAAAATTTCACTAGCACTCTAAAAGACGTACTCTATTCATTGTTGGTGCACTGTTGCCCAAAAGTCCATCATCACCACGGAAATGAATTAAGAGAGAAAATGTGAGAAGGGTTAAAGCGGAAAAATCAGTCCCACCAAGTATTGTACTTTAAATCTTTAGAAGAATTTAATCGAAACTAATGATATTGTAAAGTTCAATATAAAACTAAATCTTTAAACTGAATGAATTTACAAGATGGGCATTCAGTTCTAAACAGTAACAGTTCCAGGAAAGGGAGGTTAGGGATGTTGAAGAAATCAAATAAACTATGAAGAAAATTAAAGTAGTGGATAAAATCACTACAAGAAATTTCAAGCCATTATGCTAGCAGAATCGACCAAACAACTTTAATGTTCCTGGCCATATATAAAATAAGTTAAGTTGCAAAACTACAATTAAAGTAAAAAACTTACAATGAGTACACTGCCATCATGTAGATGTAGCAGAACAAAAGAGTCATGTAGATATGATATCCTGACTTTCTTCCTGCATAAATCTAATAAATACAAGAGTACTACAATTTCACGCATAAATCGAACATATTCCTGCCACTCATTTGTTTGGAGGTTGCAGTTTGATAGTTCACGGCACCATAAGGATCAAATTTGCTTTCAAAATTCATTATCATGGTTGAAATGCTTGGCTCTTCTTCCTCCAACTCTATAGCAAGAAACCAATCTTGAAATGCCAAGCAAAATGATTCCAATAAATTTAAGCATGAAGCAAAGTTGACTTACCAGCATCATCAATCAACATCGATTTGGACACATCCAAAGTTAACTTCTAAGGTGTTTTTATAAGAACACATATCCGAACTTCTAAGGTGTTTTTATAAGAACACATATCCGATCCATGACTCATTATCATAACAAGTAAACAAGAAAAAATATCTTAATTTGATACTAAAACTTTAATATATAGTTCATAATATTAGTACGTATGAGATCATGATCAATTCTTTTCCTTAGAGGTTTCAATTATCTCTCTAAGGTTTCAATTATCTCTATACTAAATAAAAATAATTTAAATTTATTTTATTACAAAATGTAAGAGTATTTTGATAAAAAGAAATTCCTGCAAAATATCAAACTCCATCTATATACATTACAAGTTTATAAAGTGTAGGTAAGTTCGATAACACATAACTTGCATGTTATTATTGTTGTTAAGATTGAAATTCTTGCCTAATATAATGTATATTTATAAAGAACTTTAAATTTATGAATAAAAATATATTATATTATAGTTATGACTTATGAATAGAGTTTAGTGTGAGATCCAAAACATATTTATAATTAATTTAAATAGTGGAAGTGTGTAGGAAAAGTGAAGAGGAAGAGTTGAGTAATAAATTTGGTGCATGGAAAATGTATTTGAATGTATTACCGAGAAGTCGTTAAATGAAGTTGTAAGATAAATTCAACAGCAAAAACCACGTTAACTACAACTACCATGGGCTTGTGAATAAAAAGTAACAGGTAGATCAATGCACAAAGTAGAATATAATGACTGGAACCAATAAGTAATGCCAGTTGCCACTAGTTTAGATAATAATTCTTCCTAACACAATTCAACAATGCCACGCTAAATCGTAAACAAAACGAAAATAAATGAAGAAAAGAAGAATAAATTAATTTAAAAAGTACCGATACAATGCTTGTACCTGGCTACTAGTCCCACCTAGACAGTTGAAACATCGGGTCTAATATGTCTCATAGTATAAAAAATGACCATACCTCCATAAACCCAAGTTAATAAGTAGTTAAAAGATAAAGCCCATCCCAGTTTCCAACAAAACAAATAATCAGTAATATGGTTTTCGATTTCATTATTACCAGCTGTAACTGATCCACCAGGGGAATTTACATACATCACAATATCCTGTTAAGCATACCAAAAGATTATGTCAATCAGTTATACAAAAAACTTGATGAACTATATATGAGCTACTTCCTTAATATGAATTGTGAGCAAAAAAAATAGAACCTTATTGGGATCAACTACATCAAGGTATAGAAGTTGAGCAACAATGATATTTGCCATATCATCATCAACGGCTCCACCACAACGAATAATTTCTCTAATCCAAAAGCAAACAAAAGTATCAACAGATGATGATAACCTACAAGTACAACATCATAAGCATGGGCGGATCTATTAAGAGGCTTGGGAGGGCACGTGGCCCCTCACATTCCTGATTTTTGTATTTTAATATTAATTTTTAATTGTTAAATTACAATATATGTTAAATAATGCATTATTATTTCTACATTCTGCTTTGGTATAGTGGATGTGCCCCCTTAAAAACCTCAAGGTCTTGGGTTCAAATCTCATCTACTTTTTTGTTAATAGTGCCCCCTACATTTTGTTAATTGTTAATAGTGCCCCCCTACATATGATTTCTGGATACGCCACTAATACATAAGACTTGGGTCAAGGAAATAATTATCACAACCTACACTAGGTAATTGATTTTAATCAGATTGCTCTATTTTATTTATATTTTGGTTGGATTTAACTAATGGGAAAGAAACGAAGTGAAGGAGGAAAAGGTAATAATAATAATATTATTATTATTTTAAAAAAAATTAGAATTTCCTTTTTCTTCCTCCCGCCTGCCCCCCCCCCCCCCCCCCCCCCCGTTTCTCTTCTTCTTCTTTCTCCTTTCTCTTGCCCTAGCGCTGCCGCCCCAAATCCCGATTAGCCGCCGCGACTCCGCTACAGCAATCACGTCGTCGACCGCCCAAGCGCAACCCAAGCTCTCAACTGAAGCGATTCGTCCGCACCGCCGTGAACTAGGAGTAGTCGCTCCCTCGTGCCTGTTCAGATCCACGGCTTCATTCGCGCCGGTCTCTATCCGTGAAGCCCAGCCGCCACGCCTCCCTTAGCCGACCGCCGACCGACCAACACGTAGAGTTTCCGCGAGCCGACAGCTGTGCGCCGGGGAGTGCCGCTGCCTCTGGTTTACGGTATTTTGTCGAAGTGGTTTTGTTGGTAACAAATTAAATATGGGTTGTAATTGTTTCAAAGTTGTTCAAGCGTTATGGTTGGAATAATTGGCTAATTTGTTAATTGATTCTTGAAGGTGTTGAAAGTAACGTTGGGTCCCTTGAATTCACAACCAATTTGTGAATTGTTGGAGTTTGGTTCTCCAATACCTTGGTACAATTTACCTTGAGGGAAACTAAGTGGGAGTTTATATCGTGGAAATAATTAAGTTTCAAATCCTTGTGGTTAGGTGTCTTTCGTTGGATATAGTTGCTCGAGAGATTTGAGTAACTTTGAGGTAAGGGACTTTCTACTGGACTCAATAATAAAATTAAGATGGATTAATTGTATGGACCGTAGTGTTATATCTGAACTGAGTAGAGATGACGGTTATGATGTAGATTTGGATGTGGACTTAATGTTTAATGTATACCGTGTTTGACTGGGAGAAAATTTATATATATGCATGGATTGACGTGGACTTGTGGTTGAGTGTATGTTGTGATTGACTGGTTATGTATATGTACAAACATAAGGATGTGGAAATGACTGAATCTCGTAGATGTTGCTTATATAAAGTGTGGGTTTTAACTGGTAGATTGTTGTTTAGACGGAATGTATGATATACTGTTATGACTGTGTGCTTGTGAACAGAGGAGACGTCATAGTTGTGCCCTTGTAGACCGAGGAAGATGTTATGATTATTTAGTTTGTTGATCGATGTACTGATATGTTTTTGACTGACCTTGGGCTAAATTAGAATAAAATGGTTGTTTGAGGTTAAATGAAGAGTTTATGTGATGACGACATTTAACTGGATTGTAAATGACTGTTAAGATGTTTAGAATGGACTGAGGGAAAAATTATTAGTTTCTTATTGGGTAGTTACCTTGCAGGTGTCCTACAGGATCACCATCTTTTTGTGCATCGTTCGGGAGCATTAGACTGATATGTGCATCCTTCGGGAGCACTAGACTGATATGTGTTTCTGCAGAACACTAGACTGATTTATGCGTCCCTCGGGCGTTAGACTGATTATGTGTATCCTACGGGATCACAAGATTGTGACTGTGTAGGGTACTCCATAGGAAGTTAATAGTTTATTTCTCTCCTAACGGGACCAGTAGTGGGTCTCTTACTGGGTATATTAATACTCACCCTTTTATGTTTAACTTTTCAGGCAAAGGTAACTCGAGGGACAGACCGACGAGGGACAAGGAGTGGTGAGTGTCATAGAGGACTGTCTTTTAAACTGCTTCCGCTGATGATTTTAAAATATTTGTTTTTATTGAACTGAGTTTACAAATAGTTATATTTTTTTTTTGTAAACAAAATTTCAGAATTTTATATTTTGAAACAGGGCCCGAATAAAGTTTTCTTCGAATTCTTATTGTTTTAACTAAAATTTACTATGTCTTGTGTCAAACAAATTATTTTGTGCTAAAACAGTCACTTCGACTTAGATTTAAAAAGTTGGATCGTTACATTTACATATTGAAAAAGTTGGATTATAACACTTTGGAAGCGTTCTTGCACCATTGGAGGAGGGCCTTGCCCTTGTCCATAAGCGAGGAAGTACGGTGAAGATGGAACTTGCACACATCATCCCACGAGAAGAAGTCCTTTGTGATAGAGAATCAGTACATGAAAAGAAGTCCTTCAAATTGAGATGTTATTGTGGGATTTGGAAATTAGAGCTAGTGGAGATGGAGAAGGCAGATGAGGATGGAGGGGGTGAGGTAATTTGTGGCTTTGCAACGGAAACTAAAAGGCTTCGAATTGGAAATATCTTCCGGCTGTGTGCAACAAGGTGAACCGAGAAGGAGGCGGTTGGAGTCAGATTTGGGCGGCGTCAGAAGTTCCAGCACAACTGGAATTAGCGTCAAAGCGGGAGTAAGATTTTGTTGAGCTTGCGATTGGAGTCAGCGTTGGCGACTGATGAGGCAGCGGCTGGGGTGCGGCGATGGGGTTAGG
>CM046888.1:23466870-23498025 GCA_025688845.1 Cucumis hystrix
GATATAGTTGCTCGAGAGATTTGAGTAACTTTGAGGTAAGGGACTTTCTACTGGACTCAATAATAAAATTAAGATGGATTAATTGTATGGACCGTAGTGTTATATCTGAACTGAGTAGAGATGACGGTTATGATGTAGATTTGGATGTGGACTTAATGTTTAATGTATACCGTGTTTGACTGGGAGAAAATTTATATATATGCATGGATTGACGTGGACTTGTGGTTGAGTGTATGTTGTGATTGACTGGTTATGTATATGTACAAACATAAGGATGTGGAAATGACTGAATCTCGTAGATGTTGCTTATATAAAGTGTGGGTTTTAACTGGTAGATTGTTGTTTAGACGGAATGTATGATATACTGTTATGACTGTGTGCTTGTGAACAGAGGAGACGTCATAGTTGTGCCCTTGTAGACCGAGGAAGATGTTATGATTATTTAGTTTGTTGATCGATGTACTGATATGTTTTTGACTGACCTTGGGCTAAATTAGAATAAAATGGTTGTTTGAGGTTAAATGAAGAGTTTATGTGATGACGACATTTAACTGGATTGTAAATGACTGTTAAGATGTTTAGAATGGACTGAGGGAAAAATTATTAGTTTCTTATTGGGTAGTTACCTTGCAGGTGTCCTACAGGATCACCATCTTTTTGTGCATCGTTCGGGAGCATTAGACTGATATGTGCATCCTTCGGGAGCACTAGACTGATATGTGTTTCTGCAGAACACTAGACTGATTTATGCGTCCCTCGGGCGTTAGACTGATTATGTGTATCCTACGGGATCACAAGATTGTGACTGTGTAGGGTACTCCATAGGAAGTTAATAGTTTATTTCTCTCCTAACGGGACCAGTAGTGGGTCTCTTACTGGGTATATTAATACTCACCCTTTTATGTTTAACTTTTCAGGCAAAGGTAACTCGAGGGACAGACCGACGAGGGACAAGGAGTGGTGAGTGTCATAGAGGACTGTCTTTTAAACTGCTTCCGCTGATGATTTTAAAATATTTGTTTTTATTGAACTGAGTTTACAAATAGTTATATTTTTTTTTTGTAAACAAAATTTCAGAATTTTATATTTTGAAACAGGGCCCGAATAAAGTTTTCTTCGAATTCTTATTGTTTTAACTAAAATTTACTATGTCTTGTGTCAAACAAATTATTTTGTGCTAAAACAGTCACTTCGACTTAGATTTAAAAAGTTGGATCGTTACATTTACATATTGAAAAAGTTGGATTATAACACTTTGGAAGCGTTCTTGCACCATTGGAGGAGGGCCTTGCCCTTGTCCATAAGCGAGGAAGTACGGTGAAGATGGAACTTGCACACATCATCCCACGAGAAGAAGTCCTTTGTGATAGAGAATCAGTACATGAAAAGAAGTCCTTCAAATTGAGATGTTATTGTGGGATTTGGAAATTAGAGCTAGTGGAGATGGAGAAGGCAGATGAGGATGGAGGGGGTGAGGTAATTTGTGGCTTTGCAACGGAAACTAAAAGGCTTCGATTTGGAAACATCTTCCGACAGTGTGGGACAACGTGAACCGAGAAGGAGGCGGTTGGAGTCAGATTTGGGCGGCGTTAGAAGTTGCAGCACAACTGGAATTAGCGTCACAGCAGGAGTAAGATTTTGTTCAGCTTGCGATTGGAGTCAGCGTTGGCGACTGATCAGGCAACAGCTGGGGTGCAGCGACGGGGTTAGGAGTGATTAACTTTGGAAGGAATGGAGAAATGGTGGGGAAGGGGAAGAAGGCGGAAATCGTGGGTAAGGAGAGAAGGAATGGAAATTTTGGATGAAAGAGGGAAAAAGAAAAATACAGACATAAAGGGAAAGAGAAAGACATTTGGAAAAAAAAAAAAAAAAAAAAAAAAAAAAAACTTAAGAGAGAGTAATTAAAAATGGAGGGAAAATTGTGAATTTGGTAAAGGAGGGAATAAAATAATATTTAATAAGTTTATTTTAATCAAGTAATTTTTAATAAGTTTATTTTAATAAATTAATTGTTAATAAGTTTATTTTGATAAGTTTTATTTGATAAGTTTACTTTAATAAATTTATTTAATGAAATGAAAGAAATAAAATGTATTTTTATATTTTTATACTTGACAAAATAAAAATGTTAACTATATTTTTATATTTTTAGAAATTGGAGGAAAATGAAAAATTTGAGAAAAAAATAAGGAAAAAGTTTTATTTTTAGAAAATATAGAAAAAACACATTACTTGACATAAAAAAAATGTCAAGTAATTAAAATTAGTCTTGACGCTTTTAATCTGTTAAGTATTGAAAATAAAAAATTATGCATTTTTCACTTTTGGTTATTCTTGACGTTTTTTTTACTTGACAATTTTTATTAAAAATATCAAGAATATCAACTCTGCAGGCATCAAGTATTGCTAGTTTTGTAGTAGTGTGTCTTTGAAGAGATTCGTCATTACCTTCAAGGGGAGCCTGAGTTTATTTTTAAGTTATGGTGATAACTTATTAAAGTAGCTTTAGTGTTTAAGTTATAGACTTTTGAATCTCAATAATATTTCTTATCTGAGCAAAGAAGCTCTCTAGACGTAAGTCGCATTTGCCGAATTGAGTTATCAAAGTCTTCTGTGTTATTTGTCACTTTTGGTCTTTATCTATTTATGTAGTTAATAACTTATATAGTTGAAGGTCAATTTGATTATCTTACTTTTTAAGCTTCTAAAAATCCCTGTACACTTGTTCCTACAATCCATTTGATCCATAAGTGACAAGATTTCCTTTTCTTAACAATTTATAAAAAAACAAAACTTTTACTTACATTGCTTTTGACAAGATTGTGTTCTTGTCGCTGCTTACATACTTTGCCAACCAATCTATTTTGTAAATTCATTTAAAACCTACTTTTCTTTTTATGTGAAATAAACTTTTCTTTTTATAAGAAATAACTTTTTATTTGACACCAGGTGTTATCAAGTTATTAAAACAAAGTTTGACCTTTACTGCTCTGTTTCCTAAGAACTTCATTGCTTTGATACCAAGTTGTCACACTCGTCCTGGGCACCTGCTTGCTCGATCCGAGACGTAGCGTGATGTCAGTCGAAGCCATTCGCCTCTTGAACAACCTCTATTGCCATTTCGCCAAGCCAACCCAGAACACCTAGACACATCTCCAATACTCCAAATAATCTTTGTTCTTTCCTTCCATTGGCCACCATAGGCTCACCTCTAAACGCCCAATGTGCTATTCTTTGATACTTAGCTAATTTTTTTCAAATTTTCTTAACTTTGACTTAAACTTAAATTTTAACCTTTCCAAAGAATTTAACTTTCTTAATCCCTTAAATCTCATTTTCTTTTATCCTTAATAAATTCCAAACATCCACAAATTTGGGGTTTCACAATCCTTATCAAAACAAGGCAATTCAAATTTGGAACATCGGCACAAAGGTATGTTTATTCATGATTTAATTTTTTATACACGGTTTGTTTACATTCTAAGAGTTAGAGAATATTTTTTTATGTTAAATCCGCTACATCTAACCCTAGTTCGTTTTCCATCCCAACCATTGTATGTTGTAAGCCATCCTTTTTGTAACACTCCAAAAATTTAAGGAACTTATTATGGGTGTTACATTAATTGAAATTGGAAGTTAAGAAATTTATTTGGTTTCAGATTAATTAAAATTAGAAGTTCAGGAATTTATTTGGTGTAAAGTGTTGGACTAATTAAATATATATACATGGGTTTGTATATGTAACACCCCCAAAATTAAGGTAATTTTAATTTTAATTATCTTGGTTTAATTTAATTATGTTGGAATTATTTGGGTGTTAATTTAGATAATTGGTGAGATTTGTTTGATTTTATGAAAATTATGATTAATTAAATATTTAGTGGAAGGATATATAATTAATTATTATTGAATTTTAGATTTTGGTGTTATGAAAGATTTAATTGAAGGTTGAATGATTTTGATAAATTAATTTGTTGAAATTTAAGGATTTTAGTTAATTATGTATAAATAAATATATAATTAATAAAATTATGGAAAGTTAAGAATAATTATATTATTGGAGATAATATAATTATTAAGGATATTATTTTATTGATTTTGGGAAGATAAAAAGAGATGATGTGATGGAGATTTAATGAGGAAAGCGAATAAAGTTATTTTGATTTGTTTTTTTTTCTAACTAAAAAGGAATAAGGAAAAAAAGAAATAATAATATTGTTATTAATATTATTATTATTAAATAGGACCCTTCGAACAACGTGGACTTCGTCTTCTCCGATTAAGGGACTCACTACTAGTTCCGCTAGGTGTTTGTTAACTTTATATTAAGGTTTCGTAAGGAAGTATCCCAAACTATCGTGCTCCCAAACATACACTATCTAGTGATCCCGTAGGAACACATTTGGTTTTCGATGAACCCGAAGGAACACCTCAAAGAATTGGGTTGTGAGTGACCCGTCGAATCACTCATAAAAGTTATAAAAGTTTAAAATATTATCATGACAGACTAGTGATCTCATCGAAACACAGTCATAAAATGATAGTGATCCCGAGGGACACCCATATAGGTACAATCTTAATAGGAAAAGTTAATAAAACACCACAGTCCATAGCAAGTAATATATCATTAACATCCTAACATGGCATGAATCATAATCATAACGTCCTTATCATGTTATTAACATACCATGCATCATAACATATCAGTCATCTCAGGCATAACACTCGAAAGAGAGCAGAAGACAATGCGGTAGACGGTGGCAGTGAGGTAGAACTCGATCGAACGGGGATGTTTCGACTTAGCAAGAACGAACTTTGTGACGGCTTAGACAAAGGAAAAGTCTTAAATGAGTGGTGGAGTTTGACGACAAGATGGAGAAAACCGGAGGACAACAACAACGGGCGGCTATGGTTTCTTTGTGGTAAAGGAGATGATGAATAGTTTTGCACGCAACCGGAAGCCTATTTAAAATAATAATAATAATTTTTACTTTTCCTTTTTCCTTTTACATTTCCAAAATTAAATCAAATCCTCTCTCTTCATTAATTCTCTTCCATCCGATCAATGTTTTCTATTCGTCCACGATATAATATTCTTTCATAAATAATTAAATTATTACCAATATAATTATCTTTTCATTCAAAAATATTAATAAACTATATATATATCTACATAATTATTCTTAATCCATTCAAATCCACCACCAATTTAATCCACTCAAAATTTCAAATCCTCAAATTAATTAAATATTCTTACATTAAATATTTAATTAATCATAATTCTCATCAAATCAAATAATTTTGAACAATTATTTAAAATAACACTCAAATAATTTTAACATAATTAAATTAAACTAAGATAATTAAATATTAAATTACCTTAATTTTTTGGGTGTTGCATGTCATCTATTTTGAAGGTAAAGAACCTCTCCCTCATGAATGAACAGTTAGGTAATTCTTTGGACTGATAGAGTTCATCCAATTTCTTCCACATTCCATAAGTTGTTTCTTCACTAATGACTTCCTTAAAGACATTGTCACTTAAGTTTAGAACTATGGCACCATAGGCAGCATTTTCCATAGTTTCTTTGCCTTCTTGAGTCATTGTTTTAGATAGCTTTTCTAAATCCATGAGAGTTTTCAATCCCTTTGTTGTCTGACTATGGCTTTGATCTATGCTTTCCACAAGGTAAAATCTCCCTTACCATCAAACTTCTCAATATCATATCTTGCTATTGCCATATTGAGTTTCTTGAAATCAAGAATATGAATCTTGAAGCTTTCCTGAGCCTTTCTGTAGGCTTTGATACCAATTTATAGATGTTGCATGTGTATGGTCAGGAAATGGCCACACTTTGCATGTGAAAGGTAAAGTTTTCTATTTTGTTTTGCCCTTTCCTTTTGCTTTCTACGTAATAGTGTTTATAGAAAAAAAAAATCTCAAGCTTTTCCTACTCTCTTTTGCTTTGTGTTTGCTTTGATTTTTATGGAGATTTTTCTACAAATGATGCTGAGATGATGAAGATAAAGAGAAGAAGTAGAAGAAGCAACGCATAAGAGAATTTTTAAAGTGATTCGGTTGTCAAAACCTACATCTACTGTGCTTTGGGAGCAAGAATATTATTCAGAGAGTTTTGTTTGGAATTGATACAAGGTATGTTCAACTTCTACGCTAAGACTCTATTTTAAAGAAGTTGTTGGTATTTTTGTCAAAAAGATTTAATAAGAATTCTTTTTATTATTAACGATAGTTGGTTACTCTCTAAAAGATAAAGTATTATTTATTCTAAAAGATAAAAGATTTGCCTATTTATTAGGAATCTTGATCTATGTCTTTTATAACAAGAAGATTGGGATGATCTATAGATATTGAAGCTTCTCGTCAAGTTGTGAGTGACGATACTGGATTTTTAATTCGAAAAGTATTGATTTGTTGAAGAAGTCTTTCGAAGGTATCTCACTTACCTTCTGCGGTATGACACATTATTGAAGATCGTCAAGGGATTTGACAGAGTATCGATTGATAAGAAATATGAAGAAAGGCTGAGATAATTATGCTGTGGTCAATGAATTCAGGTGGAGCCTGAATTCATTTTCGAGGAGATTCATGATTACCTTCAGGGAGAGCCTGAGTTTATTTTAAGTTGTGGTGATAACTTATTAAAGTAGCTTTAGATTTAAGTTACTGGCGTTTGAATCTCAATAATATTTCTTATCTGAGCCAAGAAGCTCTCTAGATATAGGTCGTATTTGCCGAACTGGGTTATCAAAGTCTTTTGTGTTATTTATTCTTTTTGTTACAACTATTCGTTTTGTTACATTAGCTATTTTTGCAGTTAATCGCATTAGTTATAGCTGGAGGATATTATTTATAATCACACCTAATTTTTTAGTTGGTATCAGAGCGGGTTGGTGCAGGTTCATTGAGTTTTCAATGGCGTCAATCAGGGAAAGTGGATCAATGACTTGTCGTCCAGTATTAGATGACACAAATTATGCTTATCGGAAGGATACTAAAAAATTGGCCTTCAAATTAAATAAATCTTTTAAGTGCAGATAATGTGAAGGGTATGACGATTATCAGACTGAGTGTCCAACTTATCTGAGGAGACAAAAGAAGAGTTTTGGCGCTACCCTATCTAATGAAGAATCTGAAGGGAGTGAAGAAGAAGAAGAATTTTCTAATGCCTTTATCAGTTTTATATATAAGGTTGATTCTCTATCTGACTCAAAAGACTTTAATGGTCAAATAGAGGAGAATATGTCTATAATAAAATGCAGTAGCAATGGAAAGAGGATTCATTCGCTCAGGCTATTTAGAAAGAAAAGATTCAAGAATTGATGGATGACAATCAAATATTACTAACTGTCATATCATCGTTGAAATTGAAATTAAAACAAGCTCAAGTAGAGTATGAACAACTATCTAAATCTATAAAAATGTTGAATTCTGTAACATATAGTTTAGATCAGATCCTGATTACAAAAAAAAATTATTCAAATAAGCATGGTCTTGGCTATAATGCTATAGATAATGCTTGCAAACAGAAAAACTCAATAATGTTTGTTCCAGCAAAAGACAAGAAAAATAATGAAGGAAGAAATTCAAGTACATGAGATTGCCAAGTGATTCCACATAAATCGAAGGTCTGGACTTGTCATTACTGTGGTAAAAGAGGTCATATTAGGCCTTTCTATTTTAAATTACAAAGAGATATGAACAATCATAAAAAGATGACATACATACCAAGGCTCAATCATGCTCTTCAGAGATGTAAGTCTGCCGTATACAAGTTAAGAAACACTAATATGGTGTGGAGAGTTAAGCAATCATTTGAGAAGTGTAATATTGCCTTCACAACAATTCAAGTGTCAAGTGAAGACTGGTATTTTGATAGTGGTTGCTTAAGACATATAACAGGTAATCGTTCGTATTTTTTTGAATTAACCAAATGCTCTTTAGGATAGGTAACATTTGGTGCTAGAGCAAAAGGAAGAATTTTAGCCATAGGGAACATCATTAATACAAATTTACCAAGACTTGATGAAGTGCTATATGTTGAAGGCCTCACAACAAACTTAATTAATATCAGTCAACTTTGTGACCAAGGCTACATTGTGAATTTTTGCAAGGAAGAATGTATTATGACTAACAACAATGATTCTAAGGTTATGAGAGGTGTTCGATAGTTTGATCACTGCTAGGGTATCCAACAAAAGTTTATTGTGCTATGTGTCTAAGGAAGAACAGACTCGTTCAGTCATGGAGACTATCGATGTTGTGGTGAATAACAATGATAAAATATCTCATAAACGCAGTGATGATGAAGATGAAATTATCTATATAGAAGTCTAATGGTATAACTGAGTTTGTGCAAAATATTGAATGTGCGTCTTCAGCTAATAAGGATGATATGGGCTACAATCATAGCTTTGATCTTTCTCAATGAGGTTCAGAAACTGAAACTCCTATACAAGATGTGGTTCCATCCTCACATGATCAGAAGAATCACCCATCAAGTAGCATTATTGGTGATCTCAAGATTGGAATCATAACTAGAAAGACAGATAAAATAGATTATGCAAAATTAATTGCTAAACTTTGTTACACCTTTTCTGTTGATCTAATACCTATTAATGATGCTCTCAAAGATGAATTATGGATAAATGATATGCAAGAAGAGCTCCTTCAGTTTCAAAGAAATAATGTCTGGATGTTGGTGCCTAAGCCCGAAGTTGCTAATGTCATTGGAACAAAATGGATATTCAAAAATAAAACTTATGAGCAGGAATGTGTTACAAGAAACAAGGCAAGATTGGTTGCCCAAGGCTATTCTCAAGCTGAAGGTGAGGATTTTGATGACACACTTGTAGCTAGACTTGAAGCTATATGCTTGTTGCTTAGCATATCATGTATGAAGAGGAACAAATCATATCAAATAGATGTCAAAAGTGTCTTCTTAAATAGGTACTTATATGAAGAAGTATATGTTGCATAACACAAGGGATTCATAGATCCAGTTGTTATTTAGCACGTGTATAAATTTAATAAAGCGCTTTACGGTCTCAAGCAAGCACCTAATGCTTAGTACGAACGGCTTACAATTTATCTTCCTCGACAAGGTTATGTTAGAGGAGACACTGATGAAATTCTGTTTATTAAAAGGACATTTTGTTATAATTAACAACTAGTAGACTAGATATTTCATACGCTGTAGAAGTTTGTGCTCGTTTTCAATCAGATCCAAGATTTTACATCTGATGGTTGTTAAACGAATTTTTACATATTTTCATGGCACCAGTGTTTTTGTTGGGTCTCTAAGCATGCAATATGCCATTCTACATAAAGTTGACATTACCAACTGGTCCTCGTCTTCACATGCATCTATTGTGTTTCGACTGCCCTTGCTTTTTTTTATATGAGATTGGTACTAGGTTCACGGTTGACGTTGACTTGTTCATTTATTCTCATCTTGTGTGTCATGTTTGGCACTTATATGGTGTTGTCTCACAGATTATTAAAACTTTCACAGCAGAAGCATGGGCAATGAGTACCTTCATCAGTGTGTTGACAAATCGAAGGGTAGAGATTTATTTCCTTATTCGTTAATTGAAGAAGTTAATAACTTGTTATGCTTCTCTATCTCGCGAGTGAATTCCTTTTTGTGTTCAAAGGAGGAGAAGTTTGTGAGTTTTGACGTTGTTGTCTTCAAGATGGTTCCTTATCATTTCTATGGCTCTTTTATTGATGCAATTTTATTAACGACCATCTGATTGAACATAAAAAGAATTATTCTCTTCTTAACAAAAATGGGGAGTTTGTTGGTATTTTTGTTAAAAAGATTTAATAAGAATTTTTTTTATTATTTAATGATAGTTGGTTACTCTCTAAAGGATAAAGTATTATTTATTCTAAAAGATAAAAGATTGGCCTATTTACTAGGAATCTTGATCTGTATCTTTTATAACAAAAAGATTGGGAAGATCTATAGATATTGAAGCTTCTAGTCAAGTTGTGAGTAACGATATTGGACTTTCAATTCGAAAAGTATTGATTTGTTGAAGAAGTCTTCCGAAGGTATCTTAGTTACCTTCTGCGATATGAATGAAGGCTGAGATAATTGTACTACAGTCAGTGAATTCATGGGGAGCTTGAATTCGTCTTCGAGGAGATTCATGATTACATTCAGAGGGAGCCTGAGTTTATTTTAATTTGTGGTGATAACTTATCAAAGTAACTTTAGATTTAAGTTACTGACGTTTGAATCTCAATAATATTTCTTTTATGAGCAAAGAAGCTCCCCAGATGTAGGTCGTATTTGCCGACCTAGGTTATTAAAGCTTTATGTGTTATTTGTTCGTTTTGTCATATTAGCTATTCTTGCAGTTAATCACATTAGTCATAGCTGGGGGATATTATTTATAATCACACCTAATTTTTCAAAAGTGTTCAATAGAAATTGGTTATAAAAATTTTTTTAGCTAGATTTCTTTTACAAGTAGATAAAGAAAAATAAACTAATTTAGTTAAAATTTCCACACAACCTTTGAGTGTACCAAAGTAGAAGTGAGATAATGTGTCAATGAATTTCATTACAGGACTACCTAGGACAGTGAAAGGTCACACAGTGATATGGATCATTATGGATAGACTCACTAAATTAACACAATTCATACCAGGAAGATCTACTTATACAGCAAGCAAGTAGGCACAATTGCACTTGAAAGAAGTAGTAAGATAATTGCATAGAGTTCCTATGTTGATTGCTTCTGATAGAGATGATCGTTTCACCTCAAATTTCCTAAAAAGAACTCTAGGCCGCCTCGAGCATGAGGTTGGTTTTTAGTAAATCTTTTCACCCACAGTCTGATGGTGAAACTGAGCATTTAAACCAAATTTTAGAGAATGTTCTGCGAGATTGTGTGTTACATTTTTAGGGAGTTGGAACTCTCACTTGCATTTGATGAAGTTTGTGTATAATAACAGTTATCAAGCTAGCATTGGCATGACACCTTTTGAAGCAAGCCTTATTTGGTAAGTGTTGCATGTCTTCTATTTATTGGGATGAGGTTGGTAAGCAAAGGATGATTGGTTCTGAGTTAAATCTTTATGGAAATAATATTTAATTAATTATTGGAATTGAAAATTTTTGATATTGTTATGGATTTGGTAAAGATTGATTGATTTTGGTAATTTAATTTTGGTAGTTTTAAAGGCATTGGTGAATTATATGTATAATGGTTATGGAAAATTAATAATAATAACACCCAAAAATAAGGCAATTTTAAATTGGATTATCTTGGTTAAATTATTAATGCTAGAATTATTGGGGATGAATTGAGATTTTTGGTGAGGATTATCTATTTTGTGGAGATTAGGATTAATTAAATATTTATGGAAAGAATATTTAATTAATTATTGAAATTGAAAATTTTTTATATTGTTATGGATTTGGTAAAGATGGATTGATTTTGATAATTTAATTTGGGTAGTTTTAAAGGCATTGGTGAATTATACGTATAATTAAGTAGGTTATGAAAAATTAATAATAATTATATTATTGAAAATAATATAATTATTAATTATTTGTGTTGAGAAGATAAAAAGAGAGTATTTAGTGAGGAGAGAGAAGGAGTTATTAGATTGTTATTTTGGAAAAAAAAAAAGGAAAAGAAAGGATTTATAATAATGATGATATTATATCATTATTATTAATATTATAAATGATATGCTTGAACCCTCATCGTTTGACATGCGCAACTATTCATCTACTCCTTCCTTCCTCACAAAACTCTAGCCACCCCTTCACTATCTCCGAGCTCTGCTTGTTGTGCACCGCCACAAGGATCACCTCTAGTCGTTCCTTGACACTGTCGACGACTCTTCGTTTACCTCATCCAAGCCCAAGCGCTGCCCGTTGAAACCGAGCGTCACTCCTTTCAGCTATCAAGGCTTCACCTGCATCTGATCTCCTCTCACCATCGAAGAGTCGGGCTTCTCTAACCGAACCACCTCCGACGAAAGCCGTGCAGTCCGTCAATCGTTCAAACTTTGCGAAGTCGTCTGATTTCATCTCTTCGTACATGATTCTCCTCCAACCGAGCCGCTGACGTCATCCAAGTTGCGCGTGTTGTTCCCCTTCACAAGCTGCACGCGCAAGCAAGCCACATCCAAGCTGTAGTCTTCTTTTAGCTGAGTTGTGAGTCTTCTCCTCTCTTCTTTAAGCCATTTAAGTTTTGGTTGGTTTTAGTGAATATTGGATTGGGTTTTGGGTTACCCATCAAATATCAATTCTCTTGGTTTTGAAAATAATTAAATGTTGGTTAAAATGAATTTATTTTTTTAAACGTGGATTATATTTTCCTTTAAAGGTTTAATTGGCTAATTTGGAATAATTATAGTATGGAATATTTTTTCCAACTAAGATTGAATTGGAATTCAACCCCAACCTTAGGTAAGTTATTTTTAGAGGGATCATGGTCCGTAGCCAACGGTTAAAATTACTAGTTTAGTTAATGGGTTTTTTCCTTACTGTTTAAGACCTGTTTATTGGAAAGCTTGGATCGTGACTAGTAGAGAAGAATTGTTAAGCTAATCTCTCGAGGTAAGAGATTCTCCTATTAGATCCCCATATTATGTTTTCTTCCGCATTATGTTTTCAGTATTAAATTTTCATAAATTTATTTCAGAATTCATGTTTACTTTTAGATATTTCTTTTTATTTTAAAGAGGCCCGAACTAGTATTTTACCTAATATTTATTTATTTTTCTTTTTACATACTTTATTGTAAATTTTAAACGAATATTTGAAACGTTTTCTTTAAATTTAGTATTTGATTTGGTTTTAAATAAAAAAAGATCTTTATTAGTTTTAAATAGTAATGACCTCAACTTAGTATAAGGAGTTGGGTCGTACAATTATGTAACGTCTGAGATTAGGAAGGAGACATGAATGAGCCGGTACCACATCTGAATGAGAGGGATCTTGAGGACATGAAAGTAATGTTAAGAAAGACTTAAAAGCATTAAAAGTTAATACATATACCAACAAGGTGCACCTTCCTTTTCGGTGGCTTGATCATAGGAACTCCAAAGTTAAGTGTGCTTAGCTTGGAGCAATTCTATATTGGGTAACCTCTTGAAAATATTCATAGGATGCATGTAAGCGAGGACAAAGCATGTTGAAAGGACTCGTGTTGGTTTGTGGTGAGAACTTTTACTCTAATAAGCCTTTAAGAATAGTAAGGATGGTGTTGCCTGGTCGAAGGAGATGCAGGAGAATGTCGGAGATCAGAATCGGAGATCAGAATTTCAAATCTTGGGTCTGGGGCGTTACACCACCTTACTCTCTGAAATTCATTATGTGTTCTATGTCTTGATGTTGGGGAAGGATCCGTTGCATATAGTGGATTATGGGCTATTGCAAATTAATGAGAATTTGAGTTATTAAAAGTAGCCAGTTAAGATCCTAACAAAAGAAATGAAAATGCTTCGTAACAAAGGAATCATCCTAGTGAAAGTCTTATGACGGAATCACCAAGTTGAAAAGGCCACATGGAAACGAGGGGATGACATAAGAGCTTGATATCCCAAGTTGTTCGATGACTAGAACTTTGGAGGACGAAAGTTCTTTGAGGAAAAATGTAACACTAAAAAATTTAAGGTAATTTTTCAATTTAATTATATCTTGAATCTTTAATTTTGTCTGTGTGTGTGTGAAATTTGAGTTAATTGATATTGGTGTAATGTTGTTGAAAATTACTTAAGTTTATGTGATACATAGGTTTAATTAAGATATGGTTTTATGGAATGGTTATTGGTTGTGTTTACATTTATTAAAGAAAAGAAAGAGAAAAAGAAAAGTTTATGAGGGGAATTAATTATTTGAGGGGAAAGGCTGATGTGATAGAAGATAATTAAATGAAAAGAGATAAAATAAAGACTTTAATTAATGAAACCTTTCAAACATAAAAATTATTTTTAAAGAAAACACTAATACAACATAGAAGCTCAGATTCCAAATGCTTCTTCTTGTGTAACCACTACTTTAGCAGCACTTTCATACTTAGCTTTTCTCTTCCATTTTAGCAGCACTTTCATATTTAGCTTTTCTCTTCAATTTTTCAAAGTATCACTTTCATAGTTAGCTTTTCTCTTCAATTTTTCAAAGTAACACTATCGAATAATTCGATCTTCACCTCTATTTATATTAGTTTTAAAATGGCTTAGTCACCTTTAAACTCTTGTCATTTTTCCAGTTTCTATTTTAAGTGATGCACGTGTAACCTTAAGGTTTAACTTAAACATGCTTAACTTAAACATGCTTAGCTTAATCTTCTACACGTGGCCCATTAAGTAACCTTAATTAGAATTTCCTTATTTCTTCTTGCCTAGTCTTTGATTTATGGGAAAACTTAGCTTGCGTTGTACTTCTTAATGTCTAGCTTAAGTCAAAACGCCTTCTCTTAAACACTTAGTCAAATTTTGCCTTTCTTAGGTATTGGTCATACATAAATAATTGGGAAATTGCATCAGATGACAAAAATATTTAGAAAAAAAACAGTCAATGTCACCTTTTGTTTTTTCATATTGCGAATATGACAAAATTAGTGATATCATAGAGCTATCAAAGGGCTATCGGAGGACTATTAGAGAGTTATCAACTTTTAAATTTGCTACTTTTGCAATTTAGAAAATATAGTGACATGGATCCTATTATCATAACTTTTTTCCTATTTTTGCAACTATCCCTAAATAATTTAATTTATATTAATCTGCTTTGGGTTTATTTATTACATTGTGTAGTTTTCGAGAATAAAATATTTATATATATATAGAAGAATTGTTATAGGTGGAAAAAAAAATTATTACAAAATATAGTAAAAAATTTAAATACACTAAGATGCAGCATTTTGAGATTTTGTTGGACAATCTAATCAACTACTATTTTAAGATCCCTTCAAATTAAAAGTGTGACATTTTAGCACGTCTAGTTATATAAACATGTAGCTTTTAATTTGTACACGTCATCCAATTTCAATGAATGGCTATCCCCACCTTTCAGTTGGTATACCATTCATCATAAATATTGCATTGCACTAATAAACAAAACATCATCCAATTTCATTGCATTGAACTTATAAAACAAAACATAATCCAATTCCAATGAATGGCTACCATCCCACTTCCTTAACTTTAGTATCCAAGGTCTTCACCATTCAATTAGTATCCGATGCATCATTATAATTTGCATTGAACTAAAAGACAAACCATCCAGAAGCTGCAAAATCTTTATGAAAGCCTATTTGCATATCTTCATGTAAAAAAGAGAAAAAAAAATCATTTCAAATAGTTGTATCAGATGCCATGATGCTACATAACGAGACTTTAAGCCATGGTGTTGTTCGTAGATATGCAAACTTTCAACCAAGTGCTTGGGGAGATTATTTCCTTTCTCATCATTACAACAACACGATGGTATGCATATGCATATATATGTTTGTTTGGGTGTATTTGTTTATGTATGATTTAATTTAAAATGAATCACAATACTTGAATTTTTCTTTCTTTCTCGCAAATTCTCTTCACTTGAGAAACTTAGGCGTCTCTAAAAGTATGAAAAACTCTATTTTCACGTAAAAGAACTTTAGGCACTCCTTAAGGATGAGAAAAAAATTTCTTAATTGAATCGATTTTAGTACCCACAAAGCAGTGTAGTTATACGTTTAGGAATCAATGCAATCCTCAACGAACTACTCAAACACCAGACTCTCAAAGAACGTAGTCTGCAAAATGAACACTATTCTTCATGACAAACACTCAAAACAATCAGTGCAGCAACCCTAGAATCGAATGCTTCTTGAGGTTGAATAGTACAGCGAAATAGTGAAAAAAATATTCTAAAAACTAAATTTGGCAGAACTTTGAAAAGGAAAAACATCGGGAATAGATCAAGTACGTAGAATAATATAAATATGAAAATAAATATTCCACCTGAACCACAATTTTCATGACAACGGCTACTTTGAAACATATTCTAAGACAACTAGAGTAATAGCTGAAGTGACAAGCTAGAGATCTTAAGCAAATATATTTCAGCCAATTAACAAACACTAACAATTTTTGGTTTCTTTGTGAATCCCACACTATAACCACCAAAAGAAAAAAAAAGAAAAGAAAGGTGAGACGAGATTGCAACTGAACAAATTATAATGGGACAATTGTGTAAAATAAACTCAAAAGTGCATGTACATCCTTCAAACAATTACCTTAATAATAAATGAAATAAAATGTCAAATATACCATGCATTTTAATTAACTTCTATTGATACATAAACATAATAGCAAAGACAGCAAACAAATGAGCAACACTTCAATAAAAGACACATATTACTGATAAACCTTCTTAGTGATCACATTGAAATATTAGGTCTATGCGCATTGACAAAATTACGGCTAACTGATATAACTTAAATTTGTGTCGTATATGCAAACACATTTAGATCGTGCTAAATTTGTTATTATTTTGTTTTAGGATTGCCATTAAATTAATGCAATTGTCCTTAAAATTATTTTTAAATGCAAAGAATTGTCTACCTAAAAGTAAATCACATATATGACATGGTTTTTCTTGGACAAATAAATATTATGAAAAATCAGGAAGATGAAGAAATGGTCATGAAACAAGTTGAAGAAATGACGGAACCAGTGAGAAGCATGTTTGGAGGTGCTAAAAAATGTTCGGAAAAACTAAGTTTGATTGATTTGATCCAACGTTTGGGTTTGTATTACTACTTTGAGGATGAAATTAATGAAGTTTTAGGGCTAATGCATAATGCTTCCAACCTTGATGAAGAAGATGTGGATCTATACACTATGGCACTTAGATTTCGATTGCTTAGACAAAAAGGTTTCTTTGTTTCTTGCGGTAAGTCTCCATCAACCATTTTATTATATGAAAACAAAGATAAAACCAAAAAGATTTTGATTGCTTAGACAAAAAGGTTTCTGAGTCGATCCTTGTGTCCAAGTTCTTCATATATTTATCTTTGTTTTCTGGGGTGGCTCTCATGTTTTTGGAATTGAAGCAATCTTTTAATGGCTATTTTGCCACCATGTAGAGCTCCAATGGATACTGACCTTGATATTGTTTGTAGAATGATTGAAGTCATATCGGGTTGAAAGCTAAACGATTGTGGTGATAGGTAGGCAATCGTTGAAGATTGAAGACTGGGAGGGCATTTAGGATTTCTTATTTAAGTCTTGTATTAGGATCTTGTTTCATGTATTATTGTAGAATGTATATACAAACACAATATTAAGATTTCATTTTGTGGATACAAATGTAAAAAAAAAAAAAAATTGTAGTTTCTAAAATAATATTAATTTTATTGATTTGTTGGCGTGAGAAAAAAATATTTATCTACACATATCCAATGTCGGTTTATAAAAAATGGATAATAATGCAACAATTAAATAAAAATAAATTTATAAAAATAGATCTAAAAACAAGACTTTAATGTCGGTTTTTTAAAAAATAAAGTTATAAAAATAGATAAAAAAAACAAGACTTTAATGTCAATTTTAAAATAACATCAAAGGCCAACCGACACTAAAGATCTTCAATAACACCGTCAAAAATGTCGGTTTAAAAACGACATTAAAGGCCTTTAATGTCGTTTTTAAACCTACATTAATGAGGTCTTTAATGTCGTTTTTAAACTGACATCAAAGCAAAAACGACATTAAAGGCCTTTAATAACGCTAGCATAGATGTTGGTTGCCAACCGACATTAATGGCCAAATTTCTTCTAGTGATAGTGTACATTGCAGGCATGATGTCCTACGAGATTACCATATATTTTGTTCCTACGAGATCACTAGAATTATTATTTGCATCCTACGGGGATCACTAAACTAATTGACGTGTATCCTACGGGATCACAAGATTGTTATGATGCAGGGTATCTCTTAATAGGAAGTTAACAGTTTTTATCACGGCCTTAACGGGATCAGTAATGGGTCTCTTAATAGGTTTACTTTTATACTCACCCTTTTCATGTTTAACTTTTTCAGACAAGGGTAATATGAGAGGCAAACTGACGAGGGACAAGAAGGACTGGTGAATGCCATATGGGAAAATGATTTCGCTTAACGTTTTATTGTTTTTAAGTTTTAATGACTTAAATGAGTTTTATGTTTAGAACTACTGAATATTCCATTTTGACTTAAAACACAAATACTTTTGTATTTTTATTTTTGTTTGAGATAGGGCCTGGATTAAATTTTTCTTTGATGTTCATATTTTTAAATAGGTTTTTTTAATATCTTTTGGATTTTAACGATTTCTTAGGTTAAAGTAAGGACCTCAGCTTAGTTTAAAAAGTTGGGTCGTTACAGTTAGGTTGTATACCCTACATGTA
Organism: Cucumis hystrix; assembly: GCA_025688845.1. Taxonomy (NCBI): domain Eukaryota; kingdom Viridiplantae; phylum Streptophyta; class Magnoliopsida; order Cucurbitales; family Cucurbitaceae; genus Cucumis; species Cucumis hystrix. The sequence goes on from CM046888.1 coordinate 23,485,294, forward strand.
TGGTGTCCCTTCAGAAGGACCTCCTTTCAATTCATATGACTTTTGTGTGTTACTATGGGATCATCGACTCATATGACTGATAAGTGTTCCTACGAGATCACCAGACTGATATGACTGATGTATGTTCCCACTTTCTTCGAGATCACAAGACTCATATGATTGAGGGTCCCTCCTAATGGAAGTTAACAATTCACATAGCAAGACCAGTAGTGGGTTCTTTACTGGGTATGTCCATAGTCACTCTTTTTATTGTTTAACTTTTTCAGACAAGGTAAAGAGAATGGCAAGCTGTCGAGTGACAAGAAGAGTCTGTGACCTGCCATATGGGACACTACTATTTTGATTCCGCTATTTACATGTTTATTCATGAAATTTTATGTTTATTTTCTTTAAAATCAGATAAGGCCCAAACTAGATTTATATTTTTCTTAGTATTTCTGCTGATTTGCCAGCTATGATTCCAAACGTTTGTTTTACTTTTATTTAATAAAGAAGTAAATTTTGTCTTGTTTACACCGTTGGAAAATGTTATTTATTTCAAAGTAATGACCCTAGCTTAGTTTGAAAAGTTAGGTCGTTACATTATTTGACCGATTTTTTAATTAAATAAAAATAATATGGGATTGATTATTACTAAAATTGATTTTTTCATTAATAAAAGATCTCACAATTCAAATTTTAATTTCCCTCCATAAAAGTTTTATTTCACCATTTTTTAAATCTAAAAAAAACATTCAAGTATTTGATTAATAAAAGCTTTCTTTAATTTTTATTATCACTTTGTTCTATTTTTTAAAATTGTCCTCAAATTAAAAATAATCACATGTAATCAAAATTAGGTCGAGCAAAAATAGGTGGCTACACCTACAAAGTCATGAAATAGATGCGTAAAATACTAAAACAATCCCAATCTAAGTAGAATAGGATAGCATATTTTCGAAAACTTTTCACTCTGGCACATTGCTTGAAGTTTTGAAAATGTCATGTTGAATATATATTTTCTTGTCGTATTTTAAATGTCAAGATATTAGGTAAATGTAAAGGGTTTTTTAATCTAATTTTTTTTCCTCCCCCATTTTCTTTTTCCCCTTAAATCAAGAAGAAAAACATTAAACAAGCCTTAGCCTTCTTTCATTTTCCCTTCTCTCCCCCTCTCCCACGTACGTTGTCTTCATCCACCATTTAGCTTTGTGATCTATTGGATCTGCAGCTCTCAGCTCATTGTGGATCCCGCACGCCCCGTTCTAGCAGATATCAGTCCTCTCTGTCGTCAACCAGTCCTCTTTCAGTTGTAGGTCTCCATCCCTCATGCCATTCAATTCAATATAGCTCACAAGAACAAATAGCTAGCAGCATTCCTGTATTGATCAAGTTGACGTTGTAAATGTTATTATGACGCTTCTTTCACACAAATCCTCCTATTCCAACGAAACACACTATCGTCATTCACGATGCTCCAACTCACAATAATGATCTTTATGTTGTCATCACATGTGCTAACCAAATATTTTCTTCCCTTCTCCCTTCTGATAATCTACTGAGAAATCGTGCAGGGGTTCACTATTATTTGATTTTTTTTTTTTTTGGTCTTGGGGCGTGATGAAAGTGCTATAAAGGTATCAACCTACTTAAGATATCTGCAGTGCACCTCCTTATACCTATTTTCTGGAGTATTTTTTCAACAAAAAAAAAAAAACAAATCAAATCAAATAGTAATTAAAACCCTAAATTTCGAGCTAGGATGAGTACCTTAATTAGCCTTGATACTTGTTGGAATCACCGATAATATATTCTAAAAAGTTCTCTATGATGTGAGGAAGAGAAGAGATAAGAGGGAGCTGAGAGAAAATGAGTGAAGAGTGTTTGTTTACAAGTTGGGAAGCTAGGACATTGTTTTAAAGAAAAATTGAAGGAAGGAGGGGCTTCAACTGATGCTCCTTCCTAGGGCATTGTGACGCTAGAAAGGAGCGTCAAGATGCTTTGTACAATGCTGCTTTCGAGTGTCAAATGTCGTACTATAACCGTAGCCATGGTTGAACAATGCACTTCACCCATCAACATCTTTAGTACTGCGACACATCAAGCCTTTTGCTAAAAAATTCCTTTGATTGAAAGGGAGCTAAATATTTATTAATCGGTTACGAGGATGATTTTCATAAAAAGGAGATATCAACCGCTAAGTCCAAAGATGCAATATTCAATGAAATGGCACACATGAGATTAAGAGAATTATGTTTCTTAATCTTCTCATCACGTTTCTCAATCTTCTCATCATGATCAAATTAAAGATCTTGATTGGCAAAAGAGGACTCTCATAAAATTTAAGATCAAGAAAGAAGTTCTTCGTTAATTCTGGTAAGATCACTAATTGAATCTACTTCAAATCAAGATAACTCATTATCACTTCTCGAAGAAGAAAGTGTTATATTTAATTTAAATTTAATATTGGCATTAATGTGACTCGTCAATATTTATTTTTTTAATCATAACTCATACTCTCACATACACAACTCCTTGAGTATAAATAAAAGAGAATAAACCTTAACTAACATAAAGGTTAACAAAATACAAGTGTTAGTACTAACAACGTAACTTTAACCAACTAATACAAGTAGATCGTGTAGTTCTTCAACAAAGACTTCCCCATTCCCACCTCAATCCGAATAATTGGTGCCTTCTCTGCTACTCAAGAGGTGAAAATGGAGAACATCTTTTAGTTCATTGCAGATTGGCCAAATTCATGTGGAACTAAAATACAACAACAAACTGGTCACCAAATGCATGCTAATGATTTAAAGTCTCTTTGCCACTGATCACTTTGTCAAATAAAGTGTAAGTTCTCTTTCCATTCTCCTTTTATATTAATATTTTCCTACGTTGAGAAAAACAAGTTTAAATCTAATTGTCAATTTTTTAAGGTTGATTTGTTTCAATAAGAAAATTAAAACAATTTAGTTTTGAATAAGACTTGAAAATTTGAATGTTGAGAAAAGAAACTAAGGGCAAAAGGTTTAATTTGAAGTGAGGGACTATATGGTCATTTTTATATTATTAGTATTACTTTTTAGAAAAAAAATATAACGCGCACAGCCCCCCCCCCTCCCTTTGGAATTTTCTACTTCGCACCATCTCTCTCTCTCTTGCGCTCTGGCAAGCTCCTACCTTCCACGACAAAGCACACCAGTAGGGACACAACTCACCGATACTGACGACCCTCCTTTGACGCTCTACCCCATGAATGTTGTCGTTGTCCGACCCATCTTCACCGCATCTCCAATAAGTTGTTGAACGCGGGCTTCGTCATGTTGTTGCAGTCCGTAACCGTGAGCTACATTCTTTCTGCATTTGATTTGAGTTGCACCTTTTCATTATACTGCTCACGACACTCGTTTCCATTGGTAGTTGGATATTGGAGTTTTGGGTAAGGATTTACTTATTTTAGTGTATTAGATGGGTTTGTTGAAGATTTTTTAATATCCATTAAGTTTCGACTTTGATTTTACAAAACCCATTACATTTCATTGTTAGATACTATTACAGAAATTGGTTTACTTGACGTTAATACAGTGTCAAGTAAACGTATACTTGACGTTTTTAAAAGCGTCAAGTAATCGACTGTCAAGTATAGTCACATTAGTTGACACTAAAAAACCGTCAAGTATACATTTATAGTCCTTGGAGATTTTTAGCCTCTGTCTAGCCTTTAGGAAGCTTAGAATTGGGTCTTTTCGCACAACTTGGCTAAGATTCTAAACTTTACGAAGTGAGTCTTGAATACTCATTTAATTATAGTGCTAATATTGAATAGCCCATGATGTTATGTAACGATCTGAATTTTTAAATTTAAAAATTACCTTAACTTTTAGGGTGTTACATGCTAACAATTTTTTTAAAACTTAAATAAACATGATAAAAATTTAATTAAAAATGTCTAAAACCAAAATACTGAACAATTGATACAAAGACAACTGAGTCCTCATATATGGTATGTCACTGGCCCTCCTTGTCGCTCGCCAGTATTCCAAATCCTCTATGTAACGTTCCAAGCCCAAGATTTGGACTATGATTCGAAATTTAGATTCCCGACATTCTCCTGCATCCCTTGTGACTTGGTAGCATCATCCTTACATGTCCTAAATGCTTATTAGAATGAAAGTCGTCTCTTCAAACCAACACGAGTCCTTTCAGCATATGTTTTCCTCACTCACATGCATCTTAGAAAATCTCCCAGGAGGTCACCCAACATAGAATTACTCCAAGTTAAGCACACTTAACTTTGGAGCTTCTATGATCGAGTCACCGAAAAGGAAGGTGCACCTTGTTAGTATAGGTAGTAACTTTTAATTCCTTTAAGTATTTCTTAACATTACTTTCATATGCTCAGGATCCCTCTCATTCAGATGTGATACCGGTTCATTCATGTCTCTGTCTTAAACTCAAGACGTTACACTCTACCTTTGCTTGAAATATTAAACATAGAAAAGAGTGAGCATATAAAATATACTAAGTAAAGGACTCATTACTAGTTCCGCTCAGTGTCTGTTAACTTTCCATTAAGATTTTGTGAGAAAGTACCTGAAACTATCGTGTGCCCGATGGAACACACACAATCTAATGATCATGAAGGAACACTATGATCATCTATTTGTGATCCGAAGGAACACCTATGGTATCGAGTTGTAAATATCGTGTGTCCGATGGAACATATGCAATCTAGTGATCCCGAAGGAACACTCACATCTACTGGTGATCCCGAAGGAACATTCTCATTTATGATAATGGGTTGTAGTGATCCCATCGGACCACTCATAAACATAAACATAAACATGACAGATTGGTGGTCCCGTCGAACTTACACAAGTCATATATCTGTGAAAAGGCTGCGATCCCGAGGAACACTATATGGGTACAACCTTAATAGACAAAGTTAACAGAACACTCATCCATAGCATGTACCATCATCATAAATATGATAAACATGACTTGAATATTAATCCTAACGTCCTTAATCATGTTTAATGTATTATGATTAATGTATCATGTATCATAAACATCATAAATATATCAGTCATACCAATCATAACATATCAGTCATCCATATCAGTCACATTATGCATCTTAGCTACATCAATGCATACATGCATAATGAAAAATACATGCAAACTGTTAAAATTTAATTCAAAGGTTCAGTTGTAGAATCTCTTACATGAGAAATTAGCCAAACAAAATACTCCCTAGCTGACAGTAGAAACTTTCCAACACTGAGATCTTAAACAATAAAGGAAAAATTAATAACTTGATTAATAAAATTAATTGGTTATGGTCTTCAAAATCCGTCCAAATCAACTTACCCAAAGTTGAGGTTGAAACCAATTCAACTTTGGTGGAAAAAATTATCATTTAAATCTTCAAGATTTGCCAAGGAAACTTTCCAAAGGCATGCAACCAAAATCAATTCCAAGATTAAGAACATTTTCTTTTTTTTGTTTCACTTTTCAATTTAAGCATTCCAATGCTATTTATAGACCCAATAATAATATTTATCATTATTATTTTCTTTTCCTTTTAGGATATACATATAATACCAATATATACATATATTTTTATGTGTCATTTTTAAAAATAGCAAAATAAATTAAAATATTTACAAGCTATAGCAAAATTTTAAATTATATCACTGATAGTTTTCTATCACTATAGCATATCAATGACTATCAGTGATAGAATTTGCTATAGGTTGTAAATATTTTGTAAAATCTACTATTTTTAAAAATTCCTCTATTTTTATTTTCATTATCTTTCAACAATAAATTCCTTAAATGCACAAAATCTTAAACATTAATAACCATTAATAATAATAATATTTTATTTATTATTGTAATTATTATTCTCTCACCAAAATATATAATAAACATATATATTTATTTAAACCATTGTTCTCTCAAAATTCAATATATTATCTTTTTTTGTCCAATCAAACCAACCATCTCTCTCTTTATAGATTATCTTATTTTTCAAACAATTATAATTATATTCCGTCATATAACTACTTTACTTTTCAATATTAATTATTTATACAAAATTGAATAATTAATATCATATTCTACTAAAATTCAAATTCTTAATTAAATATATATACCCACACACACACATATATATATACTTAATTAATTCTATACCACCAAAACCAACTTTTCCTTTCAAGATCCTAAATTAACTCAAATACTCAATTCTTTTACGTAACCAAATCTTCTCCAATAAATCAGTTATTTTAAAATATCACAAATTCCAACTTGAATTATCTTAGCCAAATAATTAAATTTTAGCTCCAATCCTGAATATCACACCCAAATAATTTAAGATAATTAATCAAAACTTCTTATAGATTTGGGATGTTACATTTCTTTTTCCAATAATTATATTATAATATATAATTATTAATTTTTCTTTTAAATAAATATAATTCGTTTTCTTTCTTTATTTACCTACTCGTATCAACTTCTCTCCACAATCAATATTTATCTTCCCAAAATAATTAATTATCTTCCATAATAATTAATTTTCCACAAATAGAAATATCTTTCATCTTTTCAATAATAATTATATATTTATATATATAACCACATATATATATAACCACACCCATACATATATATATAACCAAAAATCCAATTCTAGTAATTAATTAAATATTCAACCAACAAATATTTAACTAATTCTAATTCCATAAAACAATAAACTCTAAATCAAATATTTCAAATTAACGCTCAATAGTTCCAACATAATGAAATAAAATTAAGAGAATTAAATTCAATATTACCTTAATTTTTTGGCGTTACAATCTTTCCTCCTTTGAGAAACTTTCATGCTCGAAAGTTCTAATCGTCTAACAGCTCAGGATACTAGGCTCTTATGTCATAATTAATTAAAACTTTCACCAAGTTTCAAAATCTTTAATTAAATATACATACCATGTATATATATTTAACTAATCCAACACATTATCCCAAATAAATTCCTTAACTTAATTCTAAGCTTAATTATCTAACACCCAATAATCCTTAACTTCCAATTCCAATTAATGTAACACCAATAATATGTTCCTTAGATTTTTTTGGGTGTTACATAATTATAATATTTTAATTATGATTTCATTATTGATGTCATATTTAAACATTCTTGAGACCATGTTTTACGAATTTTTACTTCTAAAAAACTTGCTACTCACTGAGTTTTTAGCTCACGTTTTCAATGCTTTCTATAGAAATGAAAATATTTTCCCTTTTTAAGTTTGGCTAACCCATATTTTAGGGAAAATGCTATCGAAATTTCTGTAGAATTTTATAGTACTTGTTCTACAGTATTTTAGGTTGAGAGGGTTTGTTTTCGAAAAATGTTTTCATGTCACGATCTAGGTTATAGCAAAAAAATCTAGAAAGGAGTGTGACATAAAGCCAACAAACATGAGAAACACCATCATCTTCCGTGCGACCATGGGATTTCTTTGGTGCATTTGAAATGAAAGAAACAAAAGAATCTTCTCTCACAAGCAAAAAAGGTTATTAAATTTATGGGAAGACTCTCGTAACTACATATAGGTCTTTGGTGTAGTAGACACCACCTTTACAAAGACTATATTGTAACACCCCAAAACTAATAAGTTAAATTTCTTAATTTTAATAAAATGAATTTGGGTGTTATTTGAAAAAAAAAATTGTTTGAAATTGTAGAAATTAAGTATTTCAGAAGGTTATGTAATTAATTTTTGGAAATAAAAATTCTATGGTTAAAGTTTTGTTTGTTGGAGTGATAAGTATTGGTGAATTAGGCTGGTAGAGTAAAAGTTTATAAGTACTTAATTATATGGGTATGTATTAAGTTATGGATGAATGATAATAATTTTATTTTGGAATAAATACAATTATAAAGGAAAAGGTATCTTTTGTTGGAAAAGAGAGAAGGAATTAAGATGAAGGAAAGAGTTATTAAATGAGGAGAGATGAGAGGTTGTTGTTATGGTGGAAAAAGTAAAAAGAGAAAGAATTAATTAATAGGTATAATAATAGTAATAATTATTAATAATAATAATATTGTTATTATTAAATAGGGTATTTTTGGGAAGCGTGAACTTACTATTCACCTTCTTCTCCACTCTTCCTCTTCCCTTCACGATTAAACCTAAGCGCCGCCCTTTCACTGTGCACCTCCGACTGCCGCGAATCCCACGACCGACGCAGCCTCTACAAGACGACGATCGCCCGGATGAAGCCTTCTCCGCCTCGCGTCTCCATCCATCAGTCGTAGCCGCACCGTTCTACCGTCGCGAAGCCGTGCTTCACCCGTGCCGAAGCCGATCGTGTGCGTTTCAGTCAGCTTCGAGCCTAAGTCGCGCCTCCTCGCGTGAGCTACCTTTGACGTCCGAGCCGCGTGAGCCGTATCTGTCAGTCCGAGTCACGTCTCTTCACCGAGCCACATGAGTCGTATTCGTTTGATTCGAGCCGTTTTGTGTAAGCCATACGCGAGCCACGCGTAACCGAGCCGTTCCTGTGTGAGCCGTACGCGAGCCGTGAGTCTCAAGACCCGAGATGAAGCCTTGCTAGACTATCCACCTTCAGTTTTAGCCGTCTGCAACATATTTAAGCCTTGGTGAGTTTTTGCTTAGTACTCGTGGGTTTGGTACGCCCAAATAATTATTGTTTTGGGTTTTAAATGAGTTAGCACTAGAATGAATTGAATTATGTTGTTTGAAGGTTAAGGTGTGGTTGAGGAATTGAGTGGTGCAAATTTCCATTCAAGATTGTATTGAGATTAACTTTAAATCTTGGGGTAAGTTTGATTGAGTTGGTTGCCTAATTAAACAGTAAAGTGATAGATTGGCAAAATTATTAAGTTTAAATTTTGTTCATGTTTAGGACGGAGTTTATTAGGAAGATTTGACTGTCAATCAAAGGAGTACAATTCCTTTTGCAAATCTCCAGGTAAGAGACTAAACCCCACTTGGAAGCTGCATGTATGTTTAGTGGTGTCAGAAAGAGATGTATAATATATCTATCTGAGATGACCGTATAAATGGTTGCTTCGGGAACTATATTATGATTTAGATACAGTATTATTTTGTTTGAGGCATGTTATGATCAAATATGTTATTTGTGAGTCATGTCTATCTGAGCTAAGATGTTGATGTTATGATAAGCATATATAGGCTATAGTGTTCTATTACTTTTGCCTCTTAGAGTCGTACCGTATGGGGGTCCCTTGGGGTCACCACCTATGTATGCCTGTGTGGCTAGCTTGAGATGTGATTCGACGGGATCACTTACAGCCCGACTCTTCTTTAGGATGATTCCTTTGGGTTCACCGAGAGCCCAGATATGTCCCTACGGGACCACTGGATAGTGTGCGTTCGGGAGTGCAATAGTATGCAGTACCTTATTACAGGACTCTAACGAGAGGTTAACAGACACATAGTGAGACTAATATGGGTCTCTTACTGAGTATAAATTTATACTCACTCTTTTAAATGTTTAATTTTTAGGTAAATGTAGAGGCAAGGGAAAGCTGGCGAATGATAAGAAGTGACCGTTGATCGCCATAGGGAATAGTTCAGTTTTCTTCCGCATTAATAATTTAGTGATTATATTTTTTAGGTTTATTTCAGAACTTCAGTTCAATTATTTTAAGTATTTTCTTTTTATTTTTTTATGGGCCCAAACTAGTATTTTGATTATTATTTTAATTGTTTATTATTCAAAGTTTTTCTTGAAATTTTAATTTTTTTTTCTTGCATATTTAAAAAAAAAATATATTTATTTAAATAGTAATGACCTCAACTTACTAGGAAAGTTGGGGCGTTACAATATAGTCCTAACACTATAGCTCTAAACTTTATAAAGCTTTGCTTCAATTAAAAGCTATCTTCACGGACTTCTCTCTAACCCTTTAACCCTTTACGTAATCATTTTATCAACCTATCAATAAATTTTAGAGGGCGTTTGGGCCCCTGTTTATCACTGTGGGCATGGGTTATAATAACCCAAACCCACGTTTGGGGCCCGTGTAATGGAAACCCTAGTTTTAGGGTTTCCATTACTCGTCTTCACACTTTACTCCTTCGTCTTCCATTCGCAATTCTCCTCGATTTACTTCCTCTCAACTCGTCTTCATCCCTCACAACTCGTCTTCAATCTCTCAACACCACTTCATCCTTAAACCCGTTTAATCCTTCCAATCTCCACACGAAATCATCCCCTCTCTTCAATCCTTGTAACGACATTGATTTCAGTTTAATTTCCGAAAAAACTTTCCCCTTTTTTCGTCAACTCATCTTCAACGTATTCCGGTTGTTCTTTGGCCCTCGTTTTCTTCTCGGTAAAAAAGCTATCTTCCTCTAATTTTCTTTCTCTCCCACTCTTCGTCCTCCCAATATTCGTTGAAGCCTTCGCTCACAGTGTTGCCTCCGAAACAAATGGGTCTCCCTTTCGGTTTCGTTGAACGGCTGTGTTTTACATTTTGCCTCTGAAACTCAAGCGCTTGTATGTTCACCACTCTTCTTGGTGAACATGGAATTCGACTCGGTTTTCCCCTTCCACACGACCTTGCCGCTTGGACTCCCATTTTCCGATCGGGTATTTTTTTTCCTCTGATTTGGAGACATTCTACACTACGGATACTATCATCTTCTGCATTTGGGATGTTCAAGCAAGGTAGGGTTGGAGGTTAGTGGTTGGATTTCGAGTTTCTGTCTTCGTCGATGATGAGGATTAAAGTTATGCATTGTCTGAATAATTATTTGTGATTATTTCTGTTCTCTAAATAACTATTTGTAATCGTTTTTGTTTTTTACTTCTATTGTTTTTCATATTCGGTCATCCCCATTTGAAACTACATTGCTGTTGTTTACTTTCCACGTTTCTGATTACTTTTGTTCCTTTGTAGTTTTTTGTAATTACTTCTGTCTATGTGCTTTTGTGAAAAATTATTTGAAGTTCTTTTGTTTCTTACTTCAATTTATGTCCACATTATTTCATTTTTGGGCATCCCGTTTGAAATTATAATGGTGTTGTTTATTTTCCATGTTTTTTATTACATTGGTTCGTTTGAATTATAGTTCTTTTTGTTTATGTACTTCTGTAAAAAATTATTTCTAAGCAGTTTTGTTTCTTAGTTTAATTTCCTTCCATATTTTTTCAATTTTGCCCATCCTTGTTTCAACATATGTCCCTGTTTGCCATGTTTCTAATTTGTTTTGTTGGTTTCACTTTCTTCTTGCTACTGTGCCTAGCAATCTGAACACATTTTCGACCATTTTTTGAATTGGATCCCTCATAAATATGTCGACATATTTATTTCATTTGGCATTTGACTAACTACGTTCACAGTTCCCATTTACTTGCAATTAAGATGTCTTCTGAATTTGGTTTGCTGTGAAGTCTTTTCTCTTTATTTGCAAGCAACTGTCTATTCGGTTCCTTTCTCTTTATTTCTAAGCAAATCTCATCCATCCATCCATTAAACTGCACTGTCTGTGTTCATTTCTTTTTCTTGGTTATGCATTTGTCTACTCATAGCTTATCTTTGTCTTAATGTGGTAGGTTTTGACTATTGTGACGACCCAGACTTTTCTGACTGACCGTCTAAGTCGTCAATTTGACACAAAACCGTTTGTTGACGAAAGACATAGTAACTTTAATTGAAACCATATGAAATCGAAGAAAACATTTAATCGGGCCCTATTTCAAAATATGAACTTTTAAAGTACTGTTTACAAAACTTTAACTATTTGTAAATTCAGTTCAACAAAACGTTTATAAAAAAAAATCGTCAGCGGAAGCAGTTTAAAGGACAATCTTCTATGGCCATTCACGAGTCCTTCTTGTCCCCCGTCGGTCTGCCCCTCGTGTTACCTTTGCCTGAAAAGTTAAACATAAAAAGGGGTGAGTATTAATATACTCAGTAAGGGACCCACTACTGGTCCCGTTCGGGGAAAAATAAATTATTAGTATCCTATGGTGTACCCTGCACAGTCACAGTCTAGTGCTCCCGAAGGATGCACATATCAGTCTAGTGCTCCCGAAGGATGCACATATCAGTCTAGTGCTCCCGAAGGATGCACATATCAGTCTAGTGCTCCCGAAGGATGCACATATCAGTCTAGTTCTCCCGAAGGATGCACATATCAGTCTAGTGCTCCCGAAGGATGCACATATCAGTCTAGTGCTCCCGAAGGATGCACATATAGGGGATAATCCCGAAGGACACCCGCAGGGTAACTATCCACTAGGAAAACTAATAAATTATCCCCTCAGTCCATTCTATACTTCTTAACAGTCAATTTACAACTCAATCAAACGTCCTAATCACGTGAACTTTCCCCTTAACCTCAAACAACCATTTTTATTCCAATTTAACCCAAGGACAGTCGACACATATCGCTACATCAGTCAGTCACATAAATGGCCCAGCAATCACGACATACGTTAGACAACAAGTTCGCATCAATCCAAACATTTATATAAAATCGTATTCAGTCAACACAATATACATTAACCTTCAGTCCACATGCAAACATACACCTCATGATTGTTATTCCTCCTCAAGTATATCAATACAAATCATACAGCCAATACATCCAAATAATATTTATTGAGTCCAGTAGAAAGTCCCTTACCTCGGCGTTACTCTAGTCCCTTGACTGAATCCCACGTTTGCCAACAACTCAATGTCACGAAACGA
>CM046888.1:23507906-23568281 GCA_025688845.1 Cucumis hystrix
TTTTATTGGTTAACCATTTTTTTTTTTTTTTTTTTTTAAGGGCGTTACAACTATGTCCTCCCCTTTTCTGTACACTTCTGTAATTCGCAGAGATTCCCTTTTTTTTTTTTTTTTGGGTATGGGTGAATAAAGGCATACTTTATTCACCCTCTATCCCTCTATATATAGCACTTCCTTTGTTGTATTTTATTGTGTTGTTTTCCTTGCTTCCTCCTATGTTCTTTCTTCATTTGGTATGTAACTTCACTTTGTTTTCTTCTTTTGAAGTTCCATTTGTCCTTCTTTTTTCTTTTGCCATATCTATGTTAACAAGAATCTGTTATGTTTAAAGCATATTTGTGGGCCATTACTTTCTTCTTTTTTTGAAGGATATACCTTCTTATACACAACCTTAGGCACTGCCATATCATACTTTTCATGATTTCTTTGATCTCATCTCATGTTCACTGTCCATAGTCATTTTAAGGGATGTTGATGTTGTGTGACTCTTTGATCTACATTTTATGTGTCGATGTTTTATGCTTATTTGGTTGCATTTCTATAGTTATATATATATTGCTGCACATCCTATTGTTGCTTGTTTTTGTATTCATGTTTGTAATAATAGATCCAGTTCGTTACATCGAACGAATTCAATTCCTCTAAGGCACAACGTTTTTTAAAATAACACGGGCTAAATTTCTCATTCATTTTAATGAATCTTGTTTTTTCATTTCGACATCGACATTCCTCCAAATAATACGGTACGTAAGCGATACACTTCATCCTTATACTTTTACTTGTACTTCTGTTATGTTGGGACACTAATTTCCTTACTTTATTTGCAGGATATCCGACTTCCTACTTCGGTCGTCAGAGGTACGAGGCATTGGCGCTTTCAATTGTACAACTTTATTTTCAAATATTGTCGTTTAATATTTTTGCATTATACTTTATTCTACTTCGGACTTTAGTGACCATATTGGGTAATAATGAATTCTATTTTTTTTATGATTTAAAATGTAACTGCATTTTGTACTTCACAGTTTGTTTCGGTTTTCGAAAATTATCTTCAATTTTCAAAAATATCGTAAAGAAAGTGTATACCCACACAAACAGATGAATAATATGAAAACTGGAAATGGCAATGGATTTATTCAAACTCAAAAATTATTTTTGCACTAACTATTTAAAAAAAATTACCATAAAATAAAACCATTTTCGGTTGACAAAGCATAATTTGAACATAAATGCCATTTGATAGCATTTTATTTGTTTTTTTTTTTCGTACCAAACTAAGAAATATGCTATTTTGCCATAAATTTAATTTTAAAAAAATTGTACAGTTTGTTCTTCAAAAAAATAATTTACATCAAGATTTCGAAAAGAAAAAGATTTTGAAAACAAAATAAACAAAGTAAATAACCTTATTTATATGTGAATGAAAAAACCACAAAATGTTGTCATTAATTAATTTTCATAGGCATTTCTAAGCAATTGAGAGGATTTTTTTTAAATGTGGAAGAAACTAATTTTTTTTAAACAAAGAAACACAAAATATGAAGAAACAAATTCAAAAATAAAAGGAAAAATAATAAAAAAAAATTAACAGTATACGGAAGTCACACACTTTCTTCGTGCAAAATTCAATAGATAATATAGTTGACCATTCATTTTGCCTCAATTATGGGTTTACACTTTTCACAAACACTATAAAAAACAAATGACCACATCGTACTTGAGTTTTTAAAAAAATTGCCAACTGTTTTCTTTCAATATTAGCCACGCTTTTTAAACTGAATAGCACAAATTTGGAACAACATTTTGGTCATGTATAATACATACCCATATTAGTAACATATTGGTGATGCATAAGTTGCTTTTACATAATTATAGTTTAGAAGTACATAAATATTTTATTCTAATGTATGCATTTAAGGTGTACTAGCATTACAGTTACAAAAATAGATCGTGAGGTTCTTAGTCGCTACCCTGAAATGGATAACCAAAACATTCGCACTATACTAGCTGTCTTCACATCCACCCATAATCAGTTAGTTCTGCTATTGGATGCACTAATGAATGACAATAAGCGGGTGACCCATACACCGTACAAAATTAGGCATCAAATTAGACAACTGTCATACTTCCGTATGATCCACTCCTCCGACCTCGATTGTCGTTAAAGTACCAGAATGGACAGACGAACTTTTTCCATTCTATGTCACTTACTGAGGACGATTGCTGGTCTGACGTCAATCGAAATCGTCGATATCGAGGAGATGGTCGCAATGTTTCTGCATATATTGGCACACGATGTCAAGAATAGAGTCATCCAGAGGGACTTCGTGCGATCAGGAGAGACTGTTTCCTGTCACTTTAACCTCGTATTGTTGGCTGTGTTGCGATTGCACGATGAGTTGTTGAAGAAACCAAAGCCAGTGACTAACACATGCACCGATTCACGATGGAGGTGCTTCGAGGTCCGCATATTACTATATTCTGTTACTTATCAATCACCAAGTCCAACTACTTAACTGCGCGATATTTCATTCTGCAAAACTGTCTTGGGACATTGGATGGCACGTACATCAAGGTGAACATGCTGCAAATCGATAGGCCTAGGTATAGAACACGTAAGGGAGAAGTTGCCACAAACGTCCTCGGTGTGTGTGATACGAAAGGCGACTTCATCTTCGTATTGGCTGGCTGGGAAGGGTCCGCAGCAGATTTGCGCATTCTTCAAGATCCTATTGCACGACCAAATGGGCTGCATATTCCTCAGGGTAATCAAATGTTTTATGCCTCGAACATATACTACCTACAACGTTAATCAAATTAGTTAGATCTGATGCATTCGTAATAGGTTATTACTATGTATGCGACGTGGGATATCCCAATGTAGAGGGATTTTTAGCTCCCTATAGAGGACAAAGATACCACTTGCAAGAGTGGCGAGGAGCGGGAAATGCCTCTGCCACCGTGAAAGAGTACTTCAACATGAAACATTCTGCCGCTAGGAATGTTATTGAACGAGCGTTCTGTTTGTTGAAGGGTCGATGGGCAATACTACGCGGCAAGTCCTACTATCCCGTGCAAATTCAATGTCGAACAATTCTAGCGTGTTGCCTACTACACAATCTCATCAACCGCGAGATGACGAATGTCGATTTCCTTGACGAAGTTGATGAGGGAGACTCCACGTACGCGACGATTGGAGGTGATGACATTCAATTCATTGAGAACTCAAATGAATGGACGCAGTGGAGGGATGATTTGGCTGACGAGATGTTCAATCAATGGCAGTTGCGTAACGAATAGACTATGCGTGTCGATTTAGTATTCCTGTATTTGTATTTAGTTAGTATTGGGTGTGTTTCTTGTACACTTGAATGTATGCATCAGTATAAAAAAACGAATTAGACAATTTTGCCTTCTTGTGTTTTTTAATAATTTTGCCTTTCTATGTATTGAAGATACTGATTTGTATGCATCGTTGTATGATTGTCACTATGGAAAGTTCATCACGTGCTCCTAAGCATGTATGGACGAAGGAGGAGGAGGCAACCCTCGTGGAGTGTATGGTGGAGTTGGTGTCTGCTGGTGGATGGAAGTCAGACAATGGCACATTCAGACCAGGGTATCTGGCACAACTTCTGCGAATGATGGAGGTGAAGTTACCGGGATGCAATGTTCATGAGACCACAGTCATCGATTGTCGCATAAAGACGTTGAAGCGCTCATACCAGGCAATCGCAGAAATACGCGGCCCGTCATGCAGTAGGTTTGGTTGGAATGACGATGCGAAGTGCATCGTTGTTGAGAAGGAGTTGTTTGACAACTGGGTGAGGGTATGTGAAAAGTATAATTGTACACTGATATAATTTTTACTTCAATATGAAACAAGTCTAATATTTGATTTTTCTTTCCTATGCAGAGTCATCCTGCAGCCAAGGGCCTGCTAAATAAGCCTTTCCCATATTACGACGAGTTGGCGTATGTATTCGAAAAAGATCGTGCAACGGGAGCCCATGCAGAGACCTTTGCCGATGTCGGATTGAACGTTCCTCCTGAGTTTGAGGAATTTGCACACGTGGATCTCAATGATATGGAAATTCCTTCCATGTCCAGCCATACGTTTAACATGTCACCAGACGACATCGCACGACTAGGTCGAGGAAGCGATAGTAGGACGACTTCGAGCGGCTTGAAGCGAAAGCGGGAAGGGAAGACTTCGAAAACAGTTGATGTCATTAAGGATGCCATGGCTCTTCAAACTGACCAACTGAGGCTCATTGCAGAGTGGCGGCGGTTGGCACTGGAGGATGAAAGCAGGGTCCGTAGAGAGGTCTTTCGCGCATTGCGTGCCATACCTCAGCTCAGTAGGTTGGAAAGGGCACAATGTAATCGAATACTAATGAACAATTTAACGAACATGAAAGGTTTCCTCGAACTGTCAGATGAAACGAAAAGTCCATGGTATATCAAAATTATGTCTGTTTATTAGGGTAGGAGGCCTTTGGCTAGTTCCTAAACAAAGAAGTGGTTATGCTTGTAAGTCGCAAAAGTCCTTATATACGCAGAAGAAGTCGATCTCCATAGCAGTGGTGTGCAAGAAGTTTAACAGTTATAACGGTTGGACTTGACTATAATAGGAGTATGTTGGTTTTAAAACAAAGAATTTGTAAAAAAAATTCTCACACACTCTACTTGAAGAAAACAGATAAAATAAATATAGATATTTTGTAAGATATATTGCCAAGAGGGAGAGAAAATAAAATGGAACTTATTATTTTCATTCAATTAATGGACTAATATTTATAGTCTAAAAAGGAGCAAAAAATTAGTAACCCACTAACTTAGTGCTTACTGATATTTTTTAGAGAATTAAAAAAATAAATAACCAAAACAATAAATAAATAAATAAAACATCATGTGAACTAATTCTTCCACCTACTTAGGAAGATCATGATGGATTAATAACTCACACTACTCCCCCTAATCCTGACATGATTCTAAATTACGAACACCAAGTACTGACGCATAGAGCTAACTTTACTCTCGTCAATGCTTAGTCAGTACATCGGCTCGTTGTTCTCCAGTGTTGACAAATTCAACGATAATTTGTCCCTTCTCGACACACTCTCGAATGAAATGAAAACGTGTATCTATGTGCTTGCTGCGACCATGAAATACGGGATTCTTCATGAGAGCTATCGCAGATTTGTTGTCCACGAATAATGTTACCGGTCTTGGCTCCATTATGTCTATCTCGCTAACAAGGCATCTTAACCATAATGCTTGGCAAGCTGCGGTAGTGGCTGCCATGAACTCGGCTTCGCAAGATGAGAGTGCCACCGTCTTTTGCTTTTGCGAATTCCATGAAACCAAACTTTCGTTTAAGTAGAATGCCATTCCACTTGTGCTTTTTCTCCCGTAGAGATCACCGGCTAATCACTGTCAGAGTAACCGAAAATATCGAATTCTCTGGGACCTTTCATATAAGAGAGCCCAAAGTGAATTGTCCCTCTCAAATACCTAAGTATTTGCTTGACCACCTTGTAATGCATGGTTGTAGGCCTTTCCATATATCTACTCGTCATCCCAACAGCATATGAGAGATCTGGTCTTGTGTTCAGTAAGTATCTAAGACAACCAACGATGCTTACTCCGTAGCATCAATTGGTGCTCCTTCCATGTCTTTGTGAAGTTGTGCCTTGGGTTCCATCAGGTACTTTATGGCATTGCAATCAACCATTCCAAACTGGGACAAAATTCTTTTGACATAAGTTGGTTGTTTGAGCAGGATTCGACCCTTCTGTTGTTCAACTTCAATTCCTAAGTAGTAAGAGAGAAGACCCACGTCGCTCATTTCAAATTCTGACATCATTTGCTGCTTGAACTTATTGACCTTTTCAGTGCTACTTCCTGTTACAATGAGATCGTCAACATACACTCCAACAAGAACACTTTCTTCTCCTTCTCTTCTTGTGTAGACTACTTGCTCTTGAGTGCATTTTCCAAAGCCAAGCTCTTTGAGACTCCTATCAAGTCGAATGTTCCAAGCTCTTGGAGCTTGCCTCAATCCGTAGAGAACCTTCGACAATCTATACACCTTGTGTTTTTTAATTGGAACCTCAAATCCCTCCGGTTGAGTAACATATACTTCCTCTTCCAATTCTCCATTGAGAAATGCCGACTACTTCACATCTAGATGGTGTACCTCCCAACTTTAGTTTGCAGCGAGTGCAAGAATGACTCGAATGGTGTCAAGTCTTGCAACCGGTGCAAAGACTTCTTCAAAGTTGATGCCTTGTCTTTGTACATAGCCTTTAGCAACCAATCTTGCTTTGTGCTTGACAACTTCTCCATTAGAGTCTTTCTTCAATTTGAACACCCATTTTAGACCAATGGGTTTGTGTCCTTGTGGAAGCTCGGTCAGACTCTATGTGTTTTTTTCTCAATGGATTTTAATTCATTCTCCATTGCTTCGTACCAGCGGGCCTCGATCATAGCTTCTTGGTAACAAGTCGGTTCTTCAGACACTACCATCATCACCTCATTCTCTTGTTCTTCACCACCTACAACTTCCTCTGTGTTGGTGTAGATGTCAGTGAGAGATCTTAGACTGATAGGTGTGTTCGTTGATGGAGTAGATGGACTGGTCTCTCCAATCGCGTGTATCTCGATTGCATGTGGTACGACATTTTCAACCCCAGTTTCTGCATCGTCCAAGTTTTTGAACTCATCATAATAAAATTGGTCCATCATCTAAAACTCCGTAATCTCCTTGCTGTCACTAACAGCTTCGTTCCAAGCCCATTCAAGATTCTCTTGAAAAACAACATCTCTACTAATTTGTAGTTATCCACGGCTTGGATCATATAAGCAATGAGCTTTGCATCCTTCTTCGACACCAAAATATACCACCGGTGAGCTTCAATCGTCAAGTTTCTTGAGGTGAGGGGTTGTGTTTTTTACATATGCCACACAACCAAAGACTCTCAAGTGTGCAAGATGTGGCTTTCTTCCCATCCAAGCTTCAAATGGTGTGCGTTCTCCAAGGGCCTTCGTTGAAAGACGGTTTAACAAATAAACCGCGTGTCTCACTGCCTCTCCCCAAAATCTTGCAAGCTCGTGCATGCTTTTAAGGAGTGATCTCGTCATCGCCGATACGATGCGGTTACGATGCTCTACAACACCATTTTGTTGTGGTGAATATGGTGCGATGAGGTGTCGTTCGATTCCTTCTTTTTTGCAAAATTGGGTGAACTCTGCAGATAAGAACTCACCACCTCAATCCGTTTGAAGCATCCTGATTTTGTACTCCGTCTTGTTCTCCATTAAGAGTTTGAATTTCTTGAATGCTTCAAATGCGTCACTTTTTTCCTCCAACATATACAACCACATCCAACTCGTGGAATCGTCAACGATCAACAGAAAATACTTGTTTCCATCAAGAGTACGTGGTGAAATCGGTCCGCATATATCAGCATGGAGGAGTTCTGACGACTTCTCTGCTCTATATGTTGATTGACGTGGGAACGGTAATCTGGCTTGTTTGGTAATTACGCACGCTTCACATAACTTGTTCGGTTGAGTCACTAGTGGTACTCCAACTGCCAATTTCTTCTCCCCCATGAGCTTCAAGTCATGAAAATTTACATCGCCAAGTCTCGCGTGACATAACCATGTTGGATCTTCTAGGCTTGTCAGAAGGCAGACTTGCTTGAGCGTCTTCAAGGTTATCTTGTACAAACAATTTTGAGTTTGCTTCACCGACAGCAAAAGCTTTCCATTCCTGTCAAACACTTTCATGACATCTTCTGTCATTTGCACCTTGTTTCCGTTTTCTGTCATTTACCTAAGGCTTATGATATTACTATATAACTTTGGAATGTAATACACCTCTTGGAGAGCCTTCTGATCACCATTCTTGCACTCGAACACAGCCGTTCCTTTTCCCATGATCTGAATGTTTGATCCATCGCCAAACTTCACCCTCCCAGTGAAGCTTTTTTTCATCTAATTCTTGGAACTTCTCACGATGGCCAGTCATGTGGTTGCTAGCACCATTGTCAAGATACCAAACGTCACTATTTTCTCCATTCTTGTCGTTGCAATACATCTCTGGCAACAATCACTCTTTGCTGAGTAGTATGGTATCCTCCCGATCACGTCTAGTGCGTGTCCCCTCCTGAGACACGACTATCATCAAAGTTGGTTCTTCTTCGATGGCACAAGTTAGATGAGCTTCGTCGTCACGACCTTTTCCACGACACTCCGACGCGTAAAGTCCCATCTTGTTGCAAGTGCAACACTTAATGTGACTTTTGTCACGAGTTCCATTTCCAGTGTTGCTAGTGCCTCCCGCACTATTTTGACGCTCCTTGCCACAATCACAACCATGACCACGTCCTCGCCATCTTCCTCGATCGGTACCACCGAATCCGGGCCCTTTGTTCATCGAAGAGTTGCACTATGTCCTTTTTGTCTAGCTTTCCATTCGGCATGGGTAAGTAGGAGTTGTCCATCGCTGTTGTTATTGTTTCCTCGAAGTCGTGTTGTTCATTCCTAGTAAGCCTTCATTCGTCCAATAGCCTCTTCAAACGGCATGGTTTCGAGATCTTGGAATTGCTCGATTCCGGCGACAATGGGAAGATACTTGTCGGGGACGAAATCGTGGAGCTTCTTGACCAATGATGAATCCTCAAGTGCAACTCCGAGGGTGGTGAACTTGCTTGCTAATCCGCTGATTTTTCCTACAAACTCATCGATCGTTTCAGTTTCCTTCATCTGAAGAACATTAAACTCACTCTTCAAGGTTTGAAATCTCCTCATCTTCACCCGCTCACTGCCCAAGTACCTTGTCTTGAGACTATCCCATATTTCCTTTGCGGTCGTCTTCTTTGAAATTTGTAGAAGCATGTCTTCCGGGATGCATTGGAGAATGTATGCACTCACCTTCTTGTCCTTCTTCACATCCACTTCGGCTCCTCTTGCTGGCTCTATTGCTTCCCAAACTCCTTGGGCGTCGAGGATTTCTTCTGCCTTTATCACCTACACCGTGTAGTTGTGTGGAGTTAACATCGGGTAGAAAATAGGCATTCTGCCATTCTCTTTTGTTTGCTGTGAGAAGCTTGCCATCTTCATTGGACGGTGGAATCTGCTCTAATACTAGATATTTTGAAGAAAAAAAAAATCTCACGCACTTTATTTGAAGAAAACAGATAAAACAAAGATAGATATTTTGTAAGATATAGGGAGAGAAAATACAATGGAACTTATTATTTTCATTCACTTAATGGACTAATATTTATAGTCTAAAAAGGAGCAAAAAAATTAGTAACCCACTAACTTAGTGCTTGCTGAAATTTTGGAGAGAATTAAAAAAAAAAAAAAAAACCAAAACAATAAAAAAAAACGTGTGAACTAATTATTCCACCTATTTAGGAAGATCATGACGGATTAATAGCTCACAGAATATGCATGATTGTTGTACATATCACAATAAAGCTTTTATGATGATGGCTCAATAATTTTTAGGCAGATGATGTGCTCATACTTGCAATGTTTAAGTCGAATATTCAAAAGTTGAAAGTTGATCTGACTATTGAGTTTAATATGTAGCATTTAGGGTGTTGCACAGAAATATTTGGATATATGGTGATCTATAATGAAGGACATAGATCAAAATTAAACAAGTTTTTCCTCTTCACTAAAAGGCTATATTCATATGATATTGTCCAGGTTTGGTATGTCAATTAGCCAAATCTATAAATATACTCCCACTAATGCAAATGTGTTGAGTTTGTCATATGCATGTTCACCACAGTCTAAAGCTGAGAAAGAGTATAGTGTGAGGCTTTGTATATGCTATGGTTTCTACTGGGTCTGATCTTGCCCTTACTATTATTGTTGTCAGCAAGTTCCATAAATTAACATGGAAAGGAACATTGGTAAGTTGTTCAGGGGATAATTTTTTTCGTTAATTACCTTAGAGGGTACATCTCTGATGTTGGTCTTGTTTGTTGAAATGATGCAAAGCGTTTAGTGATCGATCATTTTCATTTATGATTATATTGGTAGTAGGTCTATTTTTGGTTATGTATTCTCACTCTAGGATGACCCTATTGTTAGTTGGAAGGCAACTTTACTATCCTCCAGTTACTTTGTCTACTACAAAAGTAGAGTACATGACCGTTGATAGAAGCTCCTAATTATTATATTGGGAATGTGGTTGAGAGGGGGCTATTTGGGGATCATCTTTGTTTTGCATCAGGATCAAGCTATTGTGTATTGTGTGATAGTTTGAATGTACTATGTTGAGGGATCAAGTTCATAATAAGAGAATTAAGAACATAGACATAAGATATCACTTCTCTAGAAGTTAGTAGAGGGTTAAGGTGATCAAAATTAGTGTTCTCGATATGTTCGCCAACTTGGTTCTACGTGGAAAGTTTCAATATTCTTTGAACTTGCGGATGTGGTCTGTATGTTGGTGGTCTCTTATGGGACATTATTTTGAGCATGAGAGGGAATATTCTAAGGCATGTTTGGCAATGTTTTGTGTGGCATCTGGTACATATATGTTGTCTATTATAGAATACATGAAAAGGTGAAGATTTGTTAGAACGCTTTGAGTCTGGTATGGAATGTTTCAAACAACCAAGTACAAGAACCTTTCTTAAAGAAATGTGTTATATAAACTCTTAGGGGCCGTTTGGGGGAAGGAAAGGAATAAGGGGAAAAATGAATAAGAAAAATGGGGGATTAAGTGGAGGAAAGGATTATTATAATCCTTGTTTGGGGAAAGGATTAAATAAAAGGAATATGGAGGATTATTTATAATCCTTGTTTGGGGGAAGGATTAAGTGAAAGGATTATGGGAGATTATTATAATCCTTGTTTGGGAGAGGATTTTTTGGGGAAGGATTATGACCAAAAATTTGTATTTTTTTTTTTTCATTGGTGTAATTTTTTTTATTTGTACGTTAACTCAAATATGAAAAAAAATACATAATTATTTTTTTCCTGAAAATAAAATTATTGTTTTTTTATTTTCCGAACCCAATACAAAATGAAATATGTGCTAATATTTTTTGCATTTGTGTAAATTGTTGGTACCGTAAAACCTCTACAACCAAAAATTGTATTCAAATTCATTTTTTAGTTAGGTTGTACCGTAATCCAAGCATTCACAAAAAATTTGTATTGATTTTTTTTTTTTTTTGATTTTGTATAAATATTTTTTTACTTGTAATTTACACCACTTTCAAAAGTAAAGTTTTTTTTTCCATTTGTATAGTAGTTTTTTTTTCCTTTTTAACATTAAATCAAGTACACAAAACAAAGTGTATTAATTTTTTTTGTTGTGTAAAATATGTTTATGAAATTTATACCGTAAATTCAATTCACAAAGAAATTGTATTATTTAATTTTTCATTTGTCTTCAATTTGTAGTTCAATTTGATCCGTAAATCCAATACATTAAAAAAATATGCTTTTTTAAAAAAAAAACTTTATGGCAAATATTTTTTTTTCTACCGCAACCCCGTATGAGAAAGAAATTGAATTACATTTTTTTTAATGTGTAAGAAATGCTTATGGAATGTTTTCCATAAACCAATACAAACAAAAATTGTATTGATATATTTTTTTTTTTTTGCGTTTGTCTAAACTTATTTAATTTGTTTGTACTGTTTTCCAAAACGACGAATAATTGTATTAAAATAATGTTTATACTTCATTTCTACTGTAACCCCAACACACACCAAATATGTATTAATTTTTAAATTGATTTTGTATAAAAAAAAAATTGGACCGTACACACAATACACAATACAAACAAATTGTATTATTTTTTTTCATTTATGTAAAATATGTTTCTTCAAATTGTACCGTATATAGAATACAAAAAGAAATTTGTATTTTAAGTTTGTATCATCAATCATATACAATAAAAAAAATTGTATTATGTTGTTTTTATTTTTTATTTTATTTTTAATATATTTTTTTATTTATTAATTTTTTTTCTTCATGAGAACAATAAGCAACGCATTGTTCCACGAACAATGTTTACATTCTGATTGTTCCATGAACTTCTGATTCTTCCACCACCTTCAAAGTCAGACTATTGATTTTTTAGGAGTAGTGGGTTGTTTGGTTTAACTTTTTCTAACGTTTAATTTTCAAAATAATTATATTAAAAAGTATAATGAGATAATTTGAAATTTGAAATTATCTCATTATACTTTAATAAGTAAATCATTTTGACAAAAATTGGAGTGTTTGACAACTATTCATAATAGTCTATTAAACATTTTCAAAGTTTATTTTAAATAGTTTTTAGGGTTGTTTTCAAACAGTCAAAATTAATGAACCAAAATATTTACTAATATAACAAAATATTATAGTTTATCTATTATAGACTATAATAGACTACTATATGTGCCTATAGATAGATACAGAGATCATAGTTTATTGTAAATAGACTTTGATCTTTTGTTATATTTGTAGAGTATTTTGTTATTTAAAATAATTTTTTAGTTTTTATGAAAGGAGTTTAAATAAAAATGATTTTATTGAAAAAGGTTCCTCTTTCTCTATATAGTTAATCCAAGAAAGGCATTAGAAACAAGTGAAAATTAACAAGTTTTATAAATTGGCCACTTAGCTCTAGAATTACAACTATATTCTAGGGAACATGCTGAATAAGAAGTTTCACCTTGAAAGTTCACTTAGTTCTTTCTGGTAAAGTTTTTGGAGAGAATTGTATTCCAACTTTGCAAAAGTGAGCAAAACATTAATGGATTGTTGCTATAGAGAGAGATATAGTGCCTAGCCATAAACCTTTGCACAGCTTTATAAATTGGCCACTTCAATGCATATTTTGCTTCCTCAAAGAATGGAGAGTTGGAATCCATGGCCATTGCTTTCAGATGAGTAGTTGTGAAAGCTAATGCTTCATCCAATATATTTTCTCCTTTCATTCTCAAATGGGACGCTTCATACAAACTTCATAAACCAATTTCATCCTTTCTTATTGATTCTTTGAATTCTCCCCTTTCATTTGTAAACTTATTGGATATCTCTGTTTAAATTTCAACAAAAGGTTGTTAATAACTCTCTTACAAAATTATTACACTTTTATAAAGTTATCTATAATACATCTTTATGTTATGAATATTGTACTTTATACACTCGTAAACTCTAAACAAAAGATAGGAATTTCAATTTTTGAGCCTTTTGAACTTTAGAAATGGTTTAAATTCAAGGATTATTAAAGAAAATATATTAAATAAAAAATATTGAAAGAATTTATAGAAAGCATAAGGAATTAATTTTTAAATAGAGTTATAATTTATAGCAATTTTAGGAATAATAATTAAGTGTATAGGAATATTTTTAAAAAAATTACAAATATAGATAGACCAATATTTGCAACACAGTCCATCAGTGAAAGACTTTGACGGATTTTACTATATTTGCAATTTTTTTAAAAAATGTTGCTATATATCCTAATATTGAATCTAAAGTTCGAACTGAATGTCAACTAATTAAAACTAATCTTGACGTTTTTAACCTGTCAAGTATTGAAAATAAAAAATAAAAAATAATGCATTTTTTCACATTTTGTTATTCTTAACATTTTTCCATGTTACTTGATAGTTTTTAAAACTGTCTAAGTATGTTAAAACTGCAGGCGTCAAGTATTGCTAGTTTTGTAGTAGGAATTCCTACTAGAAAACAGTAATTCTTGGTAAAAAAAGAAAATTGCTTGAGAGGACTTACCACATGAACAAAGAAACCTTGTTGTCGAAGCAATCCAATTCTAAGAGCCGTAATATAAAGATTCTCATGTTCTTTGTCAACATTATTGCAAGGATTTTGCATTAACATTAGAACTTCATTTATTTCATCCTCAAAGTGGTAAGAAAAACCTAAACGTTGGATTGAATCAACGACTAAACTTAGTTTTTCTAAAAATTTCTCAATAGTGACAAACATGTTTCTCACTTATTCATTTAGTTCTTGAAATTGTTTCCTGATCATCTCGTCTTCTTCCAGGATTATCATAATGTTTGTCTCAAAATTTAAAAAAAAAACTAAAACAAATAGAGATATTTTTGTACAGATGACCATTTCACAACAACCTCAATGATTAAAGACCCCATCCATACCATAACTATATGAGATCTGAGCTTCTGCTTGCATCAAAATGCATCCCTATTGCATTTTATACAGTACCGCATTACAGATGACCAGATGTAACATAGCTCCAACGCAATGGTCATGTTTATTGTGATCTTCATTTTTCTATACTCCACAGCATAGCAAAAACATAGCAACAAGTGTGCAGAAAAGATGAAGATCTCTATAAACATGGTCATCTCGTTTGGGATACAATGCCTAGATAGGGCTAGCCCTAACGAGATAGTGACATAAACCAAAAGGTCCGATTTCATTTATTTTTGGAGCAGATGAGTTAAGGATTTAACAGATGAGAATAAAGTATATATCCGTACAAAATTTCATACAAATATATAGAGATAATAATACTACAACAAAACCTATCTACTATGATACTTGTATACATCCCAAATTGGAAGGAGGAAACAGAAAACTGTCACAAAAGTCTAAATTCACTTTTTTGGCGGGAAAAGACGAAATTTTTCGGATTCGAAGAATTTATGATAGCTTTTAACTCTAATAAATCTATGACAATTTTTAAATGTCATTAATTATAAATAATAAAATATAATTTTCATTAAAAATTATTAAAATATAATTTTTCCCTTAATTTCCCTCCAACTTTTCATTAAAAATTATTAAAATATAAACTTACTTTTATTTCCCCTTTCTTCCTTATCATCTTCACGATAGAACCCAAAAAACTCAACCCCAACCCCATTCTTCTCCATCTCCATGAACTTTCTTCTCAGCGACGGAGACCCCCTACGATGGAGACCCATTGCGACGGAGACCAACAGCGACGGAGACCCATGGCGACGTCGAATCTAAACGTTTCAAAGACAACGATCCACACTCGTTTTCTTATTGACAGCGACCCACACTCGTTTTCTCATCGACGGCGACCCACACTCGTTTTAAAGATTTCGAAGACAGGTTAGTGTTTAATACCTTTCACTTTTGTGTCTTTCCCTTTTCTATGTTTAATTAGTAGGTGTAAGAAATGGAACAAAACAATTGTGAATAATTTCTCATTTTTTCATTCACCCCCTCCCTCATATATATGTGATCTATGTCTCTGATTGTTTTCTCAGAAAATCTTAATAATCATATTGTTTATGGTAGATCAAGGAATCTTTGAAAGTTAGAGAGTGGGTGTTTAGTGGAATAAAAATTTGAGTACAGAAGATGTTTGTGAAAATGTCTGAGAGAGAAAAACAGTATTTTTTAGGATGTGGATTGTGACTCCGTTTTATACAATTTGTTTTCTAAGCATATTTTGACTGTGGAACTGGAAAGGAACTTTTGGAATCCAACCCATTTGCTTTAATTACTCAAATTGCTAGTGGAAGGAAATAATTTGCAACTCATGAAGTCCAACTAATGGTTTGTTATTATTATTAGCCTATTTGTCCAATTCTAGTGTGAATTATTAGAAACTTCCTACCTTGAGTTTGGTATATTATATAGGGAACAGAAATATTATTATCTCCTTCTTGGTATTGAAAATAATAAATAGCATAAGGATATGGTATAGTGTGACAAGCCACGAGCTTAAGAGCTAAAATTAACTTGGGGGGTATCAAAGATTGTGTAATTTTGTAAATAGACATTGGATTTTGTGAGATGTGAAGTTTTGAGAAGTTTGAATGATGATGATAATGGAGAAGATTTTGTAGGAATTATTAAGGATGTTCTTACAAAATCCAACATTGATTCCATTGAAGTTGCATAAAATTTGGTCTCTCCTTAGATGGGTTTCAACTCACATTGTTGAAGGGTTTCATTGACTGCTTGAGCTTGAGGGGAATTTGAAGGGAAAGAGAAAGAAGACAGGATTTGTGGGAGTTGTTTGAAGGAGAAAGGGGTTTGATCAGGTTTTTCTTTTGGTAAAAATTGAGGGGATTTTGAAGGGTCTCTTTTAGGAAAATAAATTAGTACTCTAATGTAAAATTTATTCACACTACAAGAAAGACTACCTATTATGACATTTGTATATATCCTAAAATTGAAATAAGGAAAAAAAATTGTCACAAAAGGTCAAAATACGCATTTTTTGCGGGAAAAGACGAAATTTTTCGAATTTGACAGTTGTATATATTGACAGTTATTTGTTGTCATAAATATAGAAAATAATTTATTTAATTTATTAAAATAAATTCATTTTAATGAAAAATTTATTAAATAAGAATTTTCCCTGATTCTTAAACCCTCACCGAACGAAAGCCTTAACCCTTGTGCGATTCCAGCATCAACCCTCAATCCGACCATCACGTTCCGTCTTCGAATGCCATCGGGAAGGTGACCGTGGCGATGGTGATAAGGGAGGTGGCCGCTTTGGTGGTCGTTGAGACGGAGGCTTTCGTGATGAGGGTTTTCCATCTGAAGTCGTCGGTTCGTATCTACCATTATTTGCTAATTTTTTTCTTCATCTTTCACTTCTTCATCGGTTCGTATCTACCATTATTTGGTGTTTGCATTTGTATAATCGGAATTAACGATGGATTCTGCTAATTTGAACTTTCCCCCTCTCTTGGATGTTTGAACTTTGGAGATTCGTGTCTTAAAAATGAATCACACAAGTTCACCTATATTCATCACTAAAAAGCATTTTTTTCCTTGTTACAGAGGTTTCTACTTATCTTCATCCATGTGAGGGAGATGCAGTCACAAAGCTCACAAATGAGAAGATTCCTTTCTTTAACGCCCCTATTTATCTCCAGAACAAGACTCAAATAGGGAAAGTTGATGAAATTTTCGACCCCATCAATGAATCTGTGAGTTCACTGGCCTTGATTTTGTTTGTTGTTTAGTTTTGATATATGATGAAAGGTGTTGTTTTCATTAAAAAAATGATAAATCATTGTTTTTGTTAATCTGATTCCAGTACTTCTCAATCAAAATGATGGAAGAAATTGTACAAATTATATATTCATTTCATGGATTTGGCATGATCGGCATCCATGCTGCAGATTAACCTCATCTATCTGACCAATTCTATTTGTAGATTACAAATTATATATTAAATGAAAAAGAAAATTATCATTTCTTTTACCGCTATGTAATGGTACTCAGGTATAGTAGTCATGCCTCTACTCTAGTATTATATATTCATTGTTGTGCTTCAACACTTCTATTTATTAATTTCATGAAGTCAGTGGGTTGATTTTAAATTGCCAGCATGGTCAACCTGCTGGAAAAGGTTAACATTAAGCTTGTTTTGTTTACATTTGAACTACTCAAATTTCTATCACATAAAAATTATCATTCATGGACATAATAAAGCGGATTTTAAAGAGGTAGAAAATAACTTTTTGTTTAGTATTTGATTGAACGGAAAATTTTGGGTAAAGTTATTTCTTGTAATATTTTTTTACTTTGGTTTTATTTTTTTTCTGTGAAGAATGCTCCTCTTTCCTTGTTCTCAATTTTTATCTACATCATATTTGTTTTCTTTGGTATTTGAACATTTTTGTATTCATAGCAACCTAACTGTGTTGTTTCTCTTAGTTTGGTTGTGATTTGAGTATTTTATATTTGGAGTTCAGGAAAGGCGGTATTTGTAAACCATTTTTGTTGATGTGATCACATGGTTAGAGACTCATTTAAAGAATAAGAATGATATTAACAAGGTGTGTTAAAATAGAAGAATAATGAAATTCTTCAAAATTAGACTCAAATATTATGGACTAAAACATTATACATTTAAATGATAAACAATATGAAACAAAAACACACAATTCATCATGAATGCAACAAAGATCATATATGTGATGTTTATATTGTATATACGAAAGTTTTGGATTGATGATAAAGGAAATAATGTTCCCAACAACTTGGTTGAAACTTTGCTGATCGATGAGGAAAACCATTATCATTGAAAGAGCCATTATAATTTGATGCCATGGGATCTGATTCAACTTCTTCAAATGATATATTTTTTTCCATGAAGATTGGTAAAATAGTTATTTGCTTCTTTTGATAGAGTTTATATACTTGTGTTGTGAGTTTATTATGTTAATGAAATTTATAAGATGCATTGGATAATGATAAGAAGGCGAAGAAATTATTGATATAGAAGGAGTGGACAGCATTTCACTAAAATTGGATTGTGTAGAGAAAGCCTATGTACCAAAGTTTTGTGCAATATATTTTCTCCATTCATTCTCCAATGTGATGCTTCTTACAAACTCATTATTTCACTTTTTCCCTTCACAATTGATTCTTTGAAATCTCCCTCATCTTTTGTCAACTTATTGAGTATCTCTGTTTAAGATTTACAAACAAGTAAGGTCTCATTAGAATAGATTATTTAAGCACAATAAAATATAGGACAAATTAATTGATAAGGTATAATAGTGATTTTCGTATGTTGGGCATGCGATTTAAAAATAGTACCTTTAATTTATTTTTAGAATCTTTCAGATTAGAGAAAAATAATTTAACATACTTTTAAAATTATTAAGGGTTAAAAAGTATTTTCCGTGTGTGTTGTGAAGCTCTAACGCTTTTTTAGGGTGTGACGTACAAAAATATATTCATTTTGGAATGTACTTGATTATTGCTGGAAGAAACGTACCAGTATTGGGATAAAATAGCCCTGTTGTCTAAGCAATCGAAATCCAAGGGTTGCATCCTATGCGTTTCTATCATTGTCAATGATGGAAGGCTTTTTCCATGTGCTGCAAGATTTCACTAATTTCTTTTTCAAAAGTTAGACAATCCTAAACGTTGAATTGAATCCTAAAACTTCTTCAAATTACATTTTTATCTTCTTATTTTATTGACTCAGTTAATTACTAAAACAAAATCATTTTTTAAGTGTTTATATAAAGACAACTGTACAAATTAGTCTACTTGATCTCTCTACTTCGTTAGATATAGTTTGTTTCTCCTCGATGAGAAACTTATCAAGTTTTAAAGATATGTTAGAGAGAGAAACATAATCCCTTAGTAAATCGTTATCATAAATCGTGATAATGTTACTCTAACTAGTGTTTATTTAATGTGAAATTTTATCTAGTTAAGGGTCTTGGTTTTTATTGTTTTATATAATATTTGAATTTTATTCTATAATCATAGAGTCGAAACTTTCAAATTAGACAAATAAATCACCCTTCACTTTGATATATATACAGTTTGAATTCTATTTTATGTTTTCAATTCACGATGTTTATATATTTGAATACTTTTTAAAACGGAATTTTTAATTTGTTGATTCCAATTAGTCCATTTTTTTAATATTATCCAGAATTCATTAAAATATATATATAAACATAATACTTTCGTATATACACAGGTTTATAAATTCATGTCATCTTTTATTTTCCCCTCTCTCCCTCTCTCACATATGTTGTCTTCATTCACCACTTTGTTTATTGGATCTGTAGCTCTCAGCTCGTCGTAGATCCCTCACGCCCCATCCGAGCAGATATCAATTGTCCTCTCCATCGTGTCCCAGCCCTCTCTCAGTCTCTTCGTCTCCATCCATCATGCCCTTCAATTGAAAATAACTCTCACTACAAAAAAATAACCTATCATGACACCTCACTACAATTCAAATTGAAAAGTGGGAAAAAAATGTCATAAATATCAAAATTCGGTTTTCTGCAGAAAAAATGTTTTCGGATTCCACCTTTCTGTGACAGTTTCTTGTTTTCATAAAAATATAAAAACAATAAATAAATTAATATATTTTATTAAAATAAAAACTTTCCCAAATTTCACTTCACCCTTCAAATTCTCACGCAAACCCTTTCAATTTACCCTTTCATTTGCATGACACCTTCTTGTTCCCTCTTATTTGCTGGATAAACTCCGCCTCTCTTGTTCTTCTGTTCTACCAATCTTTCCTGATCTTCCCACCGAATCCAGTCGCCAATTTTGCTCCACTTCTTGAAATCTTGGTGTTTCTCTACATTTTCAATTGACTATTGTAGCCACCTATTTTTATACTACATATTTTTTTTCTTTCTTTAAAATAATAATAATAATGTCTAAGGTTTTAATTATTTTAAATTTAATATTTGCATTAACGTGACTCATCATTTTTTTAATCATGACTCACACACTTACATACACAACTCCTTGAGTACAAATAAAAGAGAATAAACCTTAACTAACAGAAAGGTTAACAAAATATAAGTGGTTAGTCCTACATATAATTTAAATAATACAAGTAGATTGTGTAAGAGAGATATATTATTATTCAGTCAACATTTTACATGTTTAAATCATACATATTTTGAAATTTTGAATTCATGACATAATAACCAAGTATGTTGAAAACTTGAACGAAAAAAATATATTAAACATGATAATTTTCTTAAACTTCATATAACAATTAAAGGACATATATAATACATTTTCTTCAATAAAAACATTCTTTTAATCATATTTATGTGTTTGTGAACACTTATATTTCATAAAAACAAGAAACTACTCCCGATAGGATCAAATTGGCATGGTGAGCGATGAGATCATAAGATCTTTAGTTTCTCCTTGGACGAAAGTGAAAGCATCTCGTTCTTTATAAAAAAAGTTTGTTACTCGAGCAAGATTCAACCCCAAGTGAAGGATCACATCTGAAAACTTGGTACAAAATTTCATGTGAATATGAACTTGTATCATACTTTTCCATGCTTCTACCACTTCCTTGTTTAGTTCAACTATGGCCTCTCCTTTTGTTACTCCATATTGCTTCATGTAGCACTCAACTCCACAAACCACATGTTCTCTCTCTTGTCCAAACTAAAAATTAAGCACGAAAATATAGAAATATCTTTTATTAATAAATATAATAAGTTTAATAAAGGAGATTTTTAAATATAAAATAATTCACAAACTATTTACATGCAAAACTTTGTAGTTAAATAGCAGCCCTGTAAAATACCCAAAATGCCCAGCCCAAACGTAAAAAAAAATTGTCACAATTTTCCTTCACAAGACCCGACCCGCATGATCCACAATTCATCGCGATTTTCTCTTCGATTTTTTTTTTTCATTTTCAAACTAAAATTTCCATTCAATGCACGCAGTGACCGTTCTTTTTCATTTATACTATCTTTCTCCTCAATCTTCCTCTTCTTCTTTCCACCAGTCGTTTCTTCTTTTTTCCACCACAGACCCCAAAGCTTCTTCTTTTTCCACCACTGCTTCATACTAATCTTTAGTTTCAATCTTTGTGGTCTGAAGCTTCTTTTCTAATTGTTTTGGGTTTGGTCGAGCTAAATTCTTATCACATTGTTCTCTTTTTAAGTTTTTTTTTTTTCTTTTGCTGATTATTCATCTTGAGATGTTTATTCAATTGAAATGTTTTTTTAAATTGTTTTCTAATACTTTAGTCATGGAAAAACCACGTTCCACCTCTATTCGATCTTGATTATGGTTGTTATTGACAAAGACTGAGTTAGGTTAGATTGAGAAAATTGTCTAGTAGAATTTTTCCATTGTTTTCAATGATTTTTATTTTTGATCACTCTCTTTTGATATTTTTAGCTATTTATCTCTCTAGCATTCAAAGTAAGTTCTTTTTACATTTTCTTTGAGGTATTATTTAATTTCCAATCTTAGTCTTTTACATCACAACTATGTTTTGTTTACACAAATGGAAACAACAATTAAAGGAAACATGTTAATTAAAGGGAGAACCATATTAAAAAAAAACTAAAAGATACAAAACGAAAAAGAACACGGAAAAGTACAACCAAAGTATAAAAATACTTGTGATAGAGCATGTCTATTATTGATAGACGGATAGTATTTTATCGATGTCAATCTCAAATAAACACGGATAGTGTGTTATCAATGTCTATCACAATTGAAATCTTCTATCACTGATTGTCTATCAATAAGTCACACTAATATGTACACAAATGCTATATCTATAACGATATATGTTTGTTATCAATAGGATTATGTTTGCCTCAGGGCTCTACGATAACATTATTTTAAATAACAAAACTGATTGAAAATACTTACTAATATAATAAAATATCATAGGTCAATTTGTGACAGACTGAGATGATATATTGATATCTATGTCTCTCATGACACAAATAGTAATCATTCCACTCTATCGCAGATAAACTTTGATATTTTGCTGTAATTTTATAAATATTTTGGTTCATTTTGCTATATTTAAAAACAATCAAATATATATATGAAAAATTGTAAAAATTGATAAATTTGACAAAATATTTACAAAATATAGCAAAATTTTATATTTTATCAAAGATAAATACCGATATGCTTCTATCAGTCATATTGATAGACAGTGATAGAAGTCTATCAGTATCTATCATTCATTAATAGAATTCAAAATTTTGTTATATGTTATAAATATTTTAATTTATTTTGTTATTTTTTAAAATGACCCTATATGTATATATATAATTACAAAAGATGTTGATATCAAAGTTGAGGATATACGTAGCAAAATATTTTTTGATCAATATGAATTTCATGTTTAGCACTTATATTTTCAATTGTTCAATTATACATGGTGGTTGTACTTTAAATAAATCTTACATTTAGTTTGTGAAAATTAGAAAATATACAATAATATGAGAATATATTTTTAAAATTTATAGTAAGAAAGTCTTATAGTTGACAAAAGTTTTTCAAAAAATTAAATCACTATCGCATTAGGAACTAAATTTAATATTTATTGAAAATGTAGGGATTAAAACTAAACAAACTTAGGATCAAAATGGATCTAATTTTAAGTTATTTATATTTTTCTATACCTTGTGGGAAGTTATGTCATTCATGAGTCGGGCAATTATTCCAGCTGCTTTAAGAAGCATTGGATCAGTTTGAACCCATTGGAAAACCTCTTTTGAAGCAACATTTCCCAAAGCTAAGAAGGGAACTAAAGCCGAAACATAGGTGCCAATGGAAACAACGCCAACATTCATGTATTCTTCCATTGTTGGCACATATCCTTCATTCAACCATTTTGCTTCCACCAAATAAGCTTTGCATTGTCTTTTTAGCTGTACCCAAAACTCCGAACATATAAAAACAGAAAGAGAGGACTTTCGTGAGATCTGTACCGATCCAATATTAAATTCACCATAAAAATATGACTAAATCTTCAGACTAAAACATTAACAAAGTTTAAATCTTTGTAATGACACTTTTCTCTTTTAATGCTGAATTTCACTTATTAAGGCCTTCAACAAAAGCCTAAAGGCAAAGCTAATTTTGAGTTTATTGGTATTTGAAACCCTATCTTCTTTTCAGGAAAAATATATACGAAACAAATACTAAAATAACAGAATTTACCGCTTCTTTTGCACAATCCAATGCAAATGGAATAGTGTTATTATCCATGTCCATATCTTGTTCAATCTCTAGAAAAAATTCAAGTATGGCTTCATAAAGACCTTTCATGTAATTTGGAAGCTTCTCAATGCTCTTGATATCCCACCTGAATTTTAATCAAAACGTTGAAGTTATTATACTGCAACAAATAACAATAAAATTATTTAGTATTCTAATTAAATTCTCACTCATGTTGGTATTTGTCCTATATTTGGTTAAGGAATTGAAACGAAAGATCTATGGTATATCAAAATGATGATAAAATTATGTAAGTCTTTTTTAACTTTACTTTTATGTTCTCATAATCTCTTTTCATTCAGATGTAATATAAGTTCATTCATGTCTTCCTCTTAAACTAATTGTGTTACAGTTTAGGGTTGGTTATATATTCCTACTCTAAGGGGTTGACCCTATTGTTAGATGGAAGGAAACTTTACTAGCCTAGAGCTACGTTGTCTATTACAAAAGTAGAGTACATGACCGTTGATAGAAGCTGGGAATGTGGTTGAGAGAGGTCTACTTGGGATCATCTTTGGTTTACATCAGGATCAGGCTATTGTATTGTGATAGTTTGACTGTAATATTTTGAGTCAAGGAACAAGTTCATAATAAGAGAATTAAGAACATAGACATAAGATATCACTTCTGAAGAAGTTACTGGAGGGTCGTTAAGGTGATGGAAATTAGTATTGTTGATATGTTTGTCAAGTTGGTTCCACATGGAAAGTTTCAATATTCTTTGAACTCGCTGAATGTGTGTTCTGTGTTTGTGGTCTCTTATGGGACATTTTTTAGGCATGAAGGGAGAATTCTAAGGTATGTCTGGCAATGTTTTGTGTTGCTCTGGTACATAAGTTGTCTGTGAGAGAATTCAAAGGCAAGGTAGAGAATTGTTAGAATTCAAGTACAA
This sequence comes from Cucumis hystrix, assembly GCA_025688845.1. Taxonomy (NCBI): domain Eukaryota; kingdom Viridiplantae; phylum Streptophyta; class Magnoliopsida; order Cucurbitales; family Cucurbitaceae; genus Cucumis; species Cucumis hystrix. Next base: position 23,532,316 of record CM046888.1, read on the forward strand.
GAGTCTTGCTTAAAGAAATGTGTCATATAAACTCTTTAAATCTAGAATTTAGAGAAGTGCACTATATAAACTTTTTATTCCACGTAAGGAACCATTCTAAGATTTTGTATTGTTCTCTATAATAAAATTGTTATTCATCTACTGTGTAGATATAACTAACATTGTTAGTGAACTTACATGAGTGAGTCAATTTCTCTATTTTTACATTTTTCTTTGTGTTCTTTATTTGTCTTTTGTAAAATAAGAGAATAAATAACTCATTGGATGATGAAGGCCAATATATTCGACATATGGTCTACAAATATACAACCAGATTACAATAAATAAAATTTACAACAATTTAAATCTGAAATTTCTTTTGCACAAAATCATCGCTACTTAAACTAAAAATGAAGATATTGAAGGTGAATCATCTTATTCAGTGCACTGTAAAACTAGCATGCTAGGCAAGCTTTAGACACATCTAAACATTAATCAAATCAAACTAAAAGAGTTGAGAAACAAACCTTTGAATTGCTTCGGTGAAAAGTTGAAGTTCATCAAGTGTAGCATATGCATCATACATATCATCAATAATAGTTATAAAATAAATTATTTTGAGAAGTATCCTTCTATTGGCAGAGTACTTTGGTTCGTAGTATGCTTCCAATGCCCAAAGATAGCACTCCGCCACCCTAACTCTTGCAAAATGTAATTGTTCCATGAACTTTTGATTCTTCCACCACCTACATGTTTACCTTTAAAATTAGATTAATGATTTTTTAAGGTGAGTCATCTAATCTAAACAAATGAGTGTGTTTGGTATAACTTTTATAGCATTTAATTTTGAAAATAAGGCTATTAAAAAGTTATCTTAAGAAAAATCATTCTAAAAAAATGTGAAGGGTTTGAAAATCATTTATAATAGGTTATGAAACATTTTCAAAGTTTATTTTGAATAGTTTTTAGAATTGTTTTCAAATATAGTCAAAATGAACCAAAATATTTATAAATATCATACTTTATCTATAATAGAATGTAATTGACTATACTATATTGCAAATAGATTGTAATATTTTGTTGTATTTATGAATATTAATTTTTAGTATTTTTTAATTTTAAAATAATTTTTCGATTTTATTAAAAGAGTTCAAATAAAAATAATTTTACTGAAAAGCACTCATCTTCTCTGATATCCTTACTCCAAACAGGTCTTAAAAACGAATGAAAATCAACAAAGTTTAAACTATTCTTGGAACATGCTGAATAAGAAGTTTCACCTTGAAAGTTCACTTAGTTCTTTCTGGTAAAGTTTTTGGAGAGAATTGTATTCCAACTTTGCAAAAGTGAGCAAAACATTATTCTTCAATGGATTGTTGCTATAGAGAGAGATATAGTGCCTAGCCATAAACCTTTGCACAGCTTTATAAATTGGCCACTTCAATGCATATTTTGCTTCCTCAAAGAATGGAGAGTTGGAATCCATGGCCATTGCTTTCAGATGAGTAGTTGTGAAAGCTAATGCTTCATCCAATATATTTTCTCCTTTCATTCTCAAATGGGACGCTTCATACAAACTTAATAAACCAATTTCATCCTTTCTTATTGATTCTTTGAATTCTCCCCTTTCATTCGTAAACTTATTGAATATCTCTGTTTTTATAAGTTAATTCAACAAAAGGTTGTTAATAACTGAGTTTTTTCCACCAAATCTTACTAAATTATTACACTTTTAAGAAGATATCTATAATGCATTTTTAAACATTTGAAAACTCTAGACAAAAAAATTGGAATTTCAATTTTTGAGCCTTTTGAGCTTTAGAAATGGTCTAAATTCAAGGATTATTAAAAAAATATATTAAATACAAAATATTGAGAGAATTTATAGGAAGGGTAAGTACTCAAAAATGAAGATAGCTATAATTTGGAATAAATTTTAGGAATAATAATTAAGAGTATAGAAATATTTTTTTTTAAATTTGCAAATGTAGATAGACCAATATTTGCCACACACTAATAGACTTTTAAGGATTTTACTATATTTACAAAAAAAAAAAATATTATTATATATGCTAATATTTTGAATCTAAGTTTCCTACTAAAAAAAGTAAATATATTGGTAAAAATTGCTTGGAGAGGATCACTTACCACATGAAACAAAGAAACCTTGTTGTCGAAGTAATCGGAATCTAAGAGCCTTAATATAAAGATCCTCATGTTCTTCGTCAACATTGCAAGGATTTTTCATTAACATTAAAACTTCATTTATTTCATCATCAAAATGGTAAGACAAGCCTAAACGTTGGATTGAATCAATTAAACTTAGTTTTTCTGAAAATTTCTCAATAGTGACAAACATGCTTCTTACTTCTTCGTTTAGTTCTTGAAGTTTTTTCCTGATCATCTCGTCTTCTTCCTGGATTATCATAATGTTTGTCTCAGAACAAAAAACTAAAAAAAAATAGAGATATTTTTGTACCGATCACCATTTTACAACCACCTAATTAAATGATTAAAATGATCCCATCTATACCAGGAATATATGAGATCTGACCTTCTACTTGCATCAAAATCCACCTTATTGCCTTTTTTACAGTATTGTCTGATTACAGTTGACCATATGCAACATAGCTCCAACATGATGGTCATGTCTATCATGATCTTCATTTTTCTCCACTCCACCACAATAATTATAGGACTACAATAGCTAGATATAGGGCTACCCCTAACACTATTGTAAAATTTATAGAGATAACCAAAAGGTTCAATTTCATTTATTTTTGGGGCATGAGATCATTAAGGATATAAGGGCCGAGAATGAGTCATCATTCGAACACAATTTCATACAATTATGTAGAGATAATAAGTAGTCTAGTGTAAAATTTATTCACATGCATGATATTAACATGGTCTGTTAAAGAGAAGAATGAAGTTCTTCCAAATTAGACTCAAATATTCTGGACTAAAACACTCATTTAAATGATAGTCATCACGAAGGCATGAAATACCAAATATATATATGATGTTTATATTGGACATACCAAAGTTTTGGGTTGACGAGAAAGGAAATAATGTCCCAAAGAACTTGATTGAAACTTTTCTGATCGATGAGGAACACCATTATCATTGAAGGAGCTATTAGAATTTGATGTCATAGAGTTTGATTCAACTTCTTCAAATGACATTTTTCTTTCCATGAAGATTGGTAAAATATAAAGTTATATGCTTCTTTTGATAGATAAGGCTTTGCTTGTGTTGTGAGTTTAACTATGTTAATGAAATTTATAAGATGCTTTGGATAGTGATAAGAAGGTGAAGATATTATTGGTGTTAGGAGTGTACAGTCATTCACTGAAATTATTGGTGTACGACGTTTGGCATATGTAACACATGGTATTTGACGACCTAGTGTAGATTTAGTACATATTATCGTGTATATATTTTAGAAGCATTTTTAAAAATAACAAAATAAATTAAAATATTTACAAGTTATAGCAAAACTTTTTATTCTTTCAATGATAGCCATTGATAGACTTCTATCACGGTTTATCAATGCTACTGATAGAAGCATATCAGTGGCTATCAATGTTTATTATTGATATAATCTGAAATTTTTACTATATGCTGTAAATATTTTGTCAAATTTGCTATTTTCTACAATTCCACTGTATTTTATGTTGTTTTTATTTTGTAAGCTTATTTGTTTTATTTAGTCAGCTGATTAGAAGATAATTTTTTAATTAAACATTTTGATAGTAAGTGTTTATGTAAAAATAAAATCGTACAAACTAGTTTACTCTGTAACGACCCAACTCTTTATACTAAGCTGAGCTAGATCATTACCTTAAACATAAATAACAATTTTGACACTTTCTTGAAAAGAGGATAACTAAGTTTACATTAAAAATACCATGAAAACATGTTGCAACTGGTTTTACAATTTTAAAGATAATAAAAAGTAATAGATCAAAATGTTTAAGATCAAAACACTGAAAATGAACAATAAAAAGCGAAAGCAAAACTGAGTCCCCATATAGCATGTCACAGGCCTTTTCTGTCGCTGGCGAGCTTTCTCTACCTCTACCTTTGCCTGAAATATTAAACATAGAAAAGAGTGAGTATATGAAATATACCCAATAAGGGACCCACTACTTGTCCCGCTAGCTGTCTGTTAACTTCCTATTAAGATCCCGTGATGAGGTATCCATAACTATCGCATGCTGATGACATATAACGACCGAACTTTTTATACTAAACTGAGGTCATTACTAATAAAATAAATAACAAATTTTGTATTTAAAAAAAAGAAAAATAAAATATTTTTCAATCAAAATGCTTTAAATCCTCTTTCATAGTTCATAATTTGGAAAGGTGGAATTAAATACTAGAAAATTTAGTCCTTGTGTTCGTGCCCTATCTGACTTTTAAAGAAAAATAACATAAAATTATTTCATGAGTTTGATAACTTTAAATAAAATACTAAAAATCAAATACTGAAAACATGAAAGGCGAAAGCAACATAAGAAATTTCCTATGGCAAGTCACGGTTACTTCTTGTCATTCGTCACTTTTCCTTTACCTCACCTCTGCCTGAAAAAATTAAATATAGAAAGAGTAAGTATAAACATATACTCAGTAAGGGACCCACTACTAGTTCGCTAGGTGTCTGTTAACTTTCCATTAGGGTTTCGTAAATAAGTACCCAAAAATTATTGTGCTCAAGAACTATAACGCCCTAAAAAATTAATATAATTTTTTTAGATAATTATCTTAGCTTTATTTAATTATATTTAATTTATTGAGCGTTTATTTTGAACATTATTTGATTTTGTAGATATTGGAATTAATTAGATATTTGTTGGATGAATATTTAACTAATTAGAGGATTTAAAATTGTGATGTTCATTGAGCATTTGATTTAATTGTATGTTATGAGGTTTAAGTAAAGTTGGGGAAATTATTTGGTTTTATGGAAATTGAAATTTATTAAATAATTTTGATATTATTTAATTAAATTGAAGAGCGAAAAATTTGTTGAAGATTTGATAATTATATGTATATGGATTTATATATATAATTATTATGGAAAAGGAAAAGACAATTATATTTGTTAAAATATAATTATTTAAGAGAAATATATTGTATTTTGTAAAGAAGACAAAGATATAACTATTTATTAAGAGAATATTTGTTTAGAAAGAAAAGAAAAATAATAAGAAAAATAATTATATTTTGAAAAAATATAATTATTTGTAAAAGTATAATTATTTGTTAAAGTATAATTATTTTGGTAAAAGAATAAAGTTGATTGGATTTTATAAGAATTAATGAAGAGAGAGAAGATTTAATATTTGGAAAAGATAATTATTTTTGAAAAATAAAAGTTGATTTGATTGAAGATTTAATTGAGGAAAGAGAATATGGATTTTATTTAGTTAGAAAAATAAAGTTAATTATATGATGGATATGATTATCATTGTTTATGGAAAATAAGAAAATCCATGAAGAGAGATGATTGATTTGATTGGACGAAAAAAATTATATATTTAATTTGGGGAGAGAATAATGGTTTAAATAAATAAATATGTTTTTTATATATTTTGGTGAGAGAATAATAATAACAAATAAGTATTATTATTATTATCTAAGGTTATAAAAGGCCAAAATTTTGTGCATTTAAGAAATTTATTGAGGAAAGACAATGAGAATAAAAATATATGTATATATTGGTAATATATATATATATAAGGAAAATGAAAAGGAAAAATAAAAAAAAATGAAAAATGAAATAATAATGATAAATATTATTATTTGAGTCTATACTAAGATAAAACTGGCGAATGACAAGAAGTGATCGTGGCTCGCCATAAGGAAAAAGTTTATGATGCTTTCGTTGTATGTTTACAGTGTTTTGGGTTTTAGTATTTTTATTAAATTTATCTAACTTATTAAGTACTTTTATGTTATTTTTCTTTAAAATTAAATAGGACCCGATCTAGTATTTTATCTCTACATACTTTATTTATGATTTAAATAAGTATTTGAAGTATGCATTGAAAATTTAGTTTCTTCTTTTGTTTTAGAATAAAAAGGTTTTTTTTCTAGTAGTAATGACCTCAGCTTAGTATAAATTATAAAGAGTTGGGTCGTTACACGAACACACGCTATCTAGTGATCCCGTAGGAACACATCTTGTCTTCGATCAACACGAAGGAACACCTAAGAGAAATTAGTCTTCGATAAACCCGAAGGAAACTGGTTTTTGATGAACCCGAAGAAACGTCTCAGAGAATTAGGCTGTAAATGGCCCCATCGATCACTCATAAAACATATCATGAAGACTAGTGGTCTCGTCGAACTAACGCAGTCATAAAAAGGCGGTGATTCCGAGGGACATCCATATGGATACGACCATAATAGACAAAGTTAACAGAATTTTGTGTCATTCTAGGGTAGACTTGGAGTAATATCGAGTTCGCAACCATATTTAGATAAATGTATTTTATTACATCTATGTAATTTTTTTTTAAATGTTCGAACTAATTTTTAGATAATGTAACATTTAATTTTAATGTATTTAATTTTTATTTGGTATTTTATTTGGTACTTTGTTGTTTATTTTTAACAATTTTATTCAATTTAAGTTGAATTGAAACGGAAAAGAATAGTGCACGATCAAAAAAAGAAAAAATTAGTAAATAAAAAAGTTTACATAAAACAACTTCTAATGCACACAGAACGTCTAGAAGGATGAGCTTTCCCTGATGCTTCATTGAGCACGTCAGAGAAACTTTGCTCAATGTAATGTTGGGAAACACTCTCTCCCGACGCTTACGTGGCATGTTGGCATAGGCCTAAACCCGACATCGGTACTAGACTTTGGGGGTGATGTTTCACTAACGTCTTCATATCATCGACAAAGTGAACGTCAGGAAATGGAAATGTGCGACATTGTGTTGTTTGCCCGTTTGGAATGGGTCCCTCGATGTAGTTCTCCCGATGACCTTGCCGACGTGCACGATTACGTCGAGAGAACGTTCGCCGATGCCATTTCTAAACTACTCCGACGCATTTCTGAGTCAGGAAAACCTCTACTTGTAGTGTATGTAAGTCATGCATAAAACATTCCCTCTATAGATGAAAGATTCATGAATATTCTACCTATAAGAAATACTCAGAAACAAACATTCGTTACAAGGATACTCGTTGGGTTTAGAACAAATCACTCACAACATTTATTCATAATTAGTAAACAAACATAGAAAAGAATTAACAGTAAATAAGAACTCGAAAATCACATCGAATCTCTTGTTGTCACTCACACATATACTTAGCCTCAACTCCCTCCTTCTTTGCTTTTGGAATCCTCGTGTCTCATCTAGCAGTTCCCTCGACCAGCCGTTTAGCATTTCGAATCTTTCCCTTCCATTTTCATCTGAAAATCTAGCTTTTCCAAGCAAAAGAAAAAAAAAACTCCTTTTTTTGTTCGGCTTTTGGCCCTTGTATAGTGACTTCCCACATTCAATGGTCGCTTCAATATTTCACACGTGTCTCCTTACCAATTCGTTGCGTCATGCAACCAACCCGAACTCAACACGTAAGCTAAAATTGCCAGCAACAATTGGACGTTTCCTTGAGACCCCAACCTTATCTCCTTGAAAAGTCAAACTCTTTAAATGTCTGACTCTCTTTATCTTGTCGGGAAGGAACAGACATTTACTCCCCACATAAACTCGTCTAGTCTTGTCAACAGGACACCTAGTTCTCGCTCAACTCCCTTAAGCGTAAGTACTTCTTCTTGCATTACTGCATTAAATGCCTAACCCTTGGCATCCAACACAGGCTTCTTCCTCACTACTTATTCTTATCGCGCAGCTTCCATTCACACGATATAACTTAGGTATTCCTCTTTGCATCGCCTTTTTCCTTTTTTGCGTGTTTTCTCGTGAGATGTCCTATACTTTTATCCGAAATGACTTTAGTAAGGATCATTTCCAACCAAACGACCTTTCTTCGAGTCAGAGCCTCACGCATACTCCTTTTGTCGAACATATTCTACAATTAGAAATTTTTTCATTCAGCACCCTTGCCGTAGGATCTTTACTGCGTTAGTGGTACACGATCAGGGCCTTGCATATTTATATATGTATCTCTTTAAATTATTCCATTGTAATTTAACATTTTAAAAATTCTACTAAAATAGGATAAGTGAACCAAATCTTTCCAAAATAAAACATTAAATTTTCTATATATGAAAACAATTAATATTCAAACACACAAGTATAATAGCATTAATTAGTAGACACGTCGTGACATCGTCATGTACGTAGGACAAAATTAAAAGGGACAAAGCCACAAAACATTTTATTGGAAAAGAGTTCATATAGCAAACTTAAAAAATACACCCTACACACCAAATCTCAAAAAGTATTTTCAACCATTTCATAAACACAAACTTATACAAGAAAAGTACAAATTGTTCTTTAGGAATTATCATTAAAGACATGAGATATGTCATTATATTGGTATGGGGTCTATAAGCATAGAAGTAATGAAATCTTTGGTGTCTCCATTAACACATGTGTAACCATCTTCCTTCTTATAGAACAAGTCAGAGAGTCTTGCAAGATTCAGCACACGCATAAGGATTGCATTTGAAAGCTTTGTTGATTTCATAATGTAATCTTCTATCATATCTTTCCATGCTTTTGTGATTTCTTTTCCTAATTCAACTATGGCATCTTCTTCTGATACTTCATGTTGTTTCATATGGCACTCAACAGCAGAATCCATATGACCTCTCTCTTGTTCAAACTATAAAAACAAGAGAACAAGGAGATTAAAATATCAATGTTGATGTTTCACTTTCTCGATGACCTTTATTGATATCGAATATTTCTTTAAATCAAACAATTTAAGACGTTGATTTGGTCCTTTTAGTTTCAATTTTTGTTCATTTTCATCCCTATTCTTTTAAATGCTCATTTTCTTCCATCAAAATTTTATCATGAGACTTCAGGCTCCAGTCATCAAATTTCTTTAAATCGTATAACCATAATTTTTATCAAATATTTTCTATTACGTATAAATTTATGTTAACTTTGTATATAGAAATCAAAATTATCATGCGATTGAAAAGTAGAGAAAGCATGCAAAAACCAACATGATTTTAAAAGTGAAAAATATTAAAATGAACAAAAAGTGAAAGTACAAATTAAATTAAAGAGCAAAGTATATTTAAATCTTAATATTAAATCTTTCATCTAGTATTGTTTAGGTGTAAGAGCTTTCTTATATATAGTTTTGATATGAACTATCCAAGCATCATATTATTATTTATCTCTTATTTAATAATTTTCACGTAGTTTTAGTATACTTTCCAATTTTATCTTTCCTCTAGGACATATTTTATCTTTTACTATGATCTATTAGGGTTTCTTTTATTTGGAGACTGAACTACTGTTAGGTTGTTCGAGGAGTTTGGATTTTCTATAATTTGAAATGGTAACTTTAATTTCTTTGTGTTAATAACAAAATTCATCACTAACTTTTTTGCAATTCTTTTATATATTTATTGCATGCTCAAGTATTTATGCAAGATTGATAAGCTTGATTCTGAAGTATTCAAACTATGAGTAAGGAAACTAGTTCTTCTTTTTTCGTAGTCTTCAATCAAAAGGTAATCCAAATCTAATTATACATTTTTTATTTATGTGGTTTAGAATTTGATAGTTAGGGGTTCAACAATTGTGTGTTCCTAATATATTTTTTTTCTTTTCAGTAAAGATCATAGTTAAAAGCTGGGGTTGGGGGAATTGAACCACTAACTTTCTTAAAGTTTATAGTACAAGTACTATGTCAATTGAGCAATTCCCAATTTTCAATTCTTAGAGTTTTCATAAACAAATTCAATAATAGCAATCATATGTAACAGCTTTGAATTAAATGAAATGGCTTGTGTACCTTGTGAGAAGTTATGTCATTCATGAGCCTCCCAATTATTCCACTTGCTTTAAGAAGCATTGGATCACTCTCAACCCATTCAAAAGCCTCTTGTGAAGCAGCAATTCCCATTCCAACAAATGAAATTGGAACAAAAAGATAATAACATGTTGACACAATTGCTACTTTCATGTACTCTTCAAATGTAGGCACATACCCTTCATGAAACCATTTGGCTTCTTCAAAATAGACTCTACATTGCCTTTTCATCTAAACACAAATATTTAACATAGATATAAGAAAAGCTTTAAAATTAGAAAATAGAACTATATATAACATTGATGAGTAAATTAAAATTTTCTCACCCCTTCTTTTGCATAGTGAATAGCATATGGAATAATGTTGTCCTTGTTGATATCTTTTTCAATCTCCTCATAAACTTTTAATATAACTCCATAGAAAACTTTCATGTACTTTGGGAGTTTTTCAATACAATTCATATCCCACCTGAAATAATTTAATCAACAGGATGTTATTAGCTTTAGGGTTTAGGGTTTTATAAAACATATAGCTTAATGTCTCCGACATTAAAAGAAATTAGTAACACTTCATCTTTAAACATTAAGCGGACGTTTAGGACGTAAAGTGGGTTATTATAATTTGAGGGTTATAATAAAATGTGTTATTATAATCTGTGTTATTTAGGGCACAACACAGAATCTTATAGTATGAGTTATTATAATTTGTGTTTTGAGATGTAGAATATCATAGTTTGTGTTTTGAGATGTAGAATATCATAGTTTGTGTTTGGAGTACAGATTATTATAGTACAAATTATAGCACTTTGTATAATAAGTATTGATTATCTTAGATCATGTTTTTTTTACTATTATATTTTGATCTCATACATTTATTGAGGTACATGATGAAATAATATATTTGGCAAATATAGTCTAAACTATATATTTTTCACCAATTTATTCAAACTAGTCTATTACTACGTAGGCACTTGTTATAAAATTTTATAATATAAACTTTTTTTCAAAAATTGATATGTGATTTTATTAAATCTTTTTAACTATATTGTTGTTCATTTAATAAATTTAGTCATAACTCCCGGAGTTTAGAATGGGAACATGAATGAACCGGTATCACATCTGAATGAGAGAGATCCTGAAGACATGAAAGTAAGGTTAAGAAAGACTTAAAATAATTTAAAGTTACTACATATACTAACAAGCGTGCTTAGCTTCGATCAATTCTATGTTGGGTGGCCTTCTAAGAATTTTTGTAAGATGCATACGAGTGAAAACAAAACATGTTCAAAGGACTCGTCGTGTTAGTTTGTAGGGACATAAGCCTTTAGGACATGTATGGATCATCTTGTCAGGTCGCAGAGGATGGGTTACATTAAAATTATTTATATATATGATATTTAAATTTTACTTATTTTGAAATAAAATTTCATAAACTTCTATCACTTCAACTAATTTGAAAAATATCATTTTTTAATCATAATATGTTAACTTCAAACTGAAATACACTAGTGCTTTAGTCGTGAATTTATCAAATTATATTTTGAAGAATAAAAAAATCATGAAGTTGAATTTTTATTTTTATTTGGCATCTAAGATTTTTTCAACATTGTGATTTTTAAGTTCTAAAAAATAATTCTAGTTCGAGCTAGTTAAAGTTGACCAACCAAAAAAAATGTTATTAAAGTAAATTACGAGTTTTCACATAGATAACCTAAATAAATATACTTAAATATATATATATATATATATATATATATATATATATATTAGTACAAAATTAAAAGAAGCATGTATGTAAACTTTTATTTCATATATTATATACAACACTATATATATATATATTAGTATTATCCTCTAAAATGAATCAAACATATTAATTTTAAACAATGAAGAAAAAAAAGAGAGTTTTAAAAAAATAACCTAATAATAATAATAATAATTTAGAAAAAAACCTCAAAAAGGAAAGAAGCATGAAAAATAATGTTTTAAAGAAAATTACTATAATTAAACTAAAAACGTATTTGGAATTACTGATAAAAAAGTTTTTCAAAAACTCATTTTAATTACACTTTTGATAAAAACTTCTTAAAATAAAACGCAAATGTGTTTTTAAAACTTTTTTCTAAAAAAAATATTTGATCGGTGGTGAACCGAAGGTTGGTTGACGACGATTATCGAAGTTGGTTGTCGAAAGTTCACCGGTGGAGTCATTGGAGGTGGAAGACAAATATGATCACTAGAGATTATTGGCTTAAACCCTAAAAAATATTTTTATTAAAAATTTTCAAGGTTGATTGATAGCGACAGTTGCTAGAGTTGGTTTTTGGAAGTTCACTAGTGGAGGCACCGTAGGTGGTGGTTGGAGATTAGCTTGTGATGGTTATCGGAAGGAGTGTTTGAAAGTTGGTCGACGAACTTCCTAACCCTTGGTACAAATACTCCTAGGGTTGAAGAATAGTAAGGACAATGTGAGTTATTTTAAATCCTAATCTTAATCCCAAACTAAAACTAAACACTGCCCTAAACAAACCCCCACTCCTAACCTCAAACATGCCTTAAAGATATTATATTTACATTAACACACACTTTGTGAATTCATAATAAAGTAAACCGTGAATTTTAGATATATGTAACAATATTTTGAAGTAATATTTACATTAAATAGGCTAACATTGTCAAAATAAGTACAGTTATTTTCAAAAATATAACTAAGCGGCCAGATATTTACATCTTATAGAACAATTTCGAAAACGAAAAAAGTCCACAAGCCCAATTAATTGACATTCAACGCACCTAATATATTTGAGAAACACGCTTGTAATATATTTGGAAAACGATCGTTTAGATTTGGCTATTCTTTCCTACACGATCGTTTAGATTTGATCATACCCAAATCTAAACGATTTTTTTCAAGATTCTTTGTACATAATCGTTTAAATTTAGCAAACGATCATTTAGATTTAGCAAATAATGGTCGTTTAGATTTGGCACACGATCATTTAGATTTGATCGTTTAAATTTGGATAGTCAAATCTCAACGATTTTTTTCAAGATTCTTAGTACACGATCGTTTATATTTGGAAAACGATCGTTTAGATTTGGCTATTTTTGGTACACGATCGTTTACATTTGGAAATCCAATATCCCAACGATTTTTTTTCACGATCTTTTATATTTGGCACATGATTTTAAACAACCAAATAACATTTTGAAAAAATATAAAAAAAAATTGCAGAAAGAGAGAAAAAGACGATGGAAAGAAAAGAAAAACAACCAAATAACAGTTTGAAAAAAAAATTAATTACAGAAAGAGAGAAAAAGACGATGGAAAGAAAAAAAATTTGCAGAATAAAGAATATGGAACGGAAGGGAAAACGAAAATATTTAAAGAAAATGCAAAAGGACGATGGAAAGAAAAAAATCATAGAAAAAAACAATATTGTAGTAGAAAAGAAAAGAAAGACGATGATAAGGAAGGGCAAATCTGAAATTTAAAAAAAATGGTTAATTTCATAGTCTTTTTCATTTTGTTACACAGATCGTAAATATTTTGTTGATTTGTTAGATTTATGAAAAATTTTGTTATATAAAATAAAATTTATAAGACTTGTAGTAATGGATGTTCAGATCACATGTTTGATTCTCCTCCTTTAATCCTTAAAAAACAATAATGATTCAAAACATTAAATCAATCAAAGAGCGAAAAGAGTTCAAACCTTTCAATTGCTTGGGTGAATAGTTGAAGTTCATCCAATGTAGCATATAAATCATACATATCATCAAGAACAGCTGCAAGAGTAATAATTTTGGCTAATATTATTCTACCAATAGAGTATTTGGGCTCATAATAAACTCCCAATGCCCAAATGTAGCTCTCCACCGCCCTATCTCGTGCAAAAGATAGTTCTTCAAGTAAATTTAGATGCTTCCACCATCTATACATATATACAGACACACATTTATGCAAACCCATTTAGAACTCCAAAAAAAATTGCATGTCTCCTAAGATAAAAATTAGAAAATATTCTATCTATGTTGAACGACAAAAAGCTTATAAATTGGGCTCATCGAATAATTTCTCACTACAAGGTAAGGTATTTAATCAAGGAGGAGTATATTTAATCCTGCGTACTAACAACTCAATTATAACTATTGTCAATCAAATTAAGATTTTAAGATCTTTCTTAAATACAAAAATAATTTTAAAAAGGAAAATAGTCAAAAATAATAAATTTGACAAAATATTTATAACATATAGCAAAATTTTCTAATTCTATTAATAATTGAGACATTGATAGATGTTGATATGCTTCTATGAGTGGCATTGATAGACAGTGATAGAAGTCTATCAGTTTTTATTATTAATAAAATCCAAAATTTTGTTATAGTTGATAAATATTTTAATTAATTATTTTGCTATTTTTAAAAATGCTCACTTTCAAAAAGTTTGGTGATTCAAAAAAGGGAATCACCTCAAAACTTCACATAGTTCTTTTTGGTAGAGTTTTTGCATGGAATTGTAATCCAACTTAGCAAACTTGAGCAGAACACTGTTCTTCAATGGGTCCTTTTCATAGATAGAGATATGGTGTTTGGTGATAAGCCTTGGCAAAGCTTTTAGGATTGGCCAATTCAAAGCATATTCAGCTTCATCTCCCAAGGGAGAGGTTGAATCCATAGCCATTTCTTGAAGCTTAGTAGTTGTAAATGCCAAAGCTTTATCCAATATAATCTCTCCATTCATTCTCCACTGTGATGCTTCATACAAACCCATTATTTCCCTTTTTTCCTTCACAGTTGATTCTTTGAAATCTCCCTCTTCATTTGTAAACTTGTTGAACATCTCTGTTTAAAATTTACAAACAGGTCAATTCTCATTAGAATAGATTGTTTAAGCAAAAATCGACAAAAGGAATGGTGATTTTATGAAAAATCTTTAGCCATAACTTAAGAGGTGAAAACAGTGAAACCAAAACAAAATTAAAACTTTATTTTATTTATTTCAGTCTCCACGGAACTAGTGTTATTTTTCATTAGAATAGATATGAATTGGTGGAATGTCCTGGATTGTTTTTTTGTGCTACAAGCATTCACAAATTAATTCAAAACAATAAAATCTAGGACAAAATTGATAAGGAATAGTGATTTTGTGAAAAATGTTAGCTGCCATAACTTAGAAGTGGAAAACAATCAAACCATAACAAAATTAAAACTTTATTTTATTTGGTTATAAGAGTCGGTATGACTTCAAAATAAAGTTTCAAAGTAGATTGCAAAAGATTAGTAGTTAAACTACATGTCTTTAACTAGAGGAAACAATTACTAAGAATTTTCTGTGGCAAAAGTATGTCTTGAAATTCAAGACTTGAATATTGTTTTTGAAAACACTGGTCTTTTGTATGTTTGGCATGCAATTTAAAAGTAGTACATTTAATTTTGTATTTTTTTTTTTCATAAAAGGATAATTGTAGAGGCAGTAGGCGCACCCAAACATCTCCATTAGATAATCTCTTGAGTATTGCTTGAAGAAAACTTTAACTTTGTATTTAGAATCTTTCAAACTAGAGAAAAAAGTTTTAACATTTTTTAAAAATTATTAAGGGGAATATTTAGGTGTGTGTTGTGTAGCTCAAAGCTTTTTTTAGGGTGTGATGTACAAAAATATTTGTATTTCAAATGTACTGAAGTATCACTGAAAGAAACTTACTAGTTGGGATATAATAGCCTTGTTGTCTAAGCAATCGAAATTGAAGGGCAACATCATAAATGTTTTCATCATCGTCAACGTTGGAAGGCTTTTGCATGGGGTGCAAGATTTCACTGATTTCTTTTTCAAAGTGATAAGACAAGCCTAAGCGTTGAATTGAATCAATTAAACTTAATTTTTGGGAAGATTTTTGAGCAATGATAAACATGCTCATCACTTCTTCCTTTAGCTTTTGAACCTCTTTCTCGTCCACTTTTTCATCTTCCTGATTTTTCATAATATATTTTTTCCAAAAACAAAATCATGTTTCAATTATATTTCTTAGAAACATAAATAAAACTTAAATTAATGATAAAAGTTAGGTTTAAATATATATTTTGTTCCTTAATTTTTGTGCATGAAAGTATAAATTTCATAGACATTAGTTGATTATATATCTAAAGAATAATACATTTTTTATAGAATATTGTTGAGACTGAAAGTGCCTTTTTCATGGAATATTGTTGAGAGTGAAAGTTTGGGCCACCGATTTTGTTGCATTTTTTTTCTAAATATTTGTTAGATATCAAATGGGAGCTAGTAAATAAAGTAGAATTTTATCTAAGTTAAGTTTTTTTTTCTAAATATTTGTTAGATAACAAATAAAAGCTAGTAAATAAGATAGGATTTTATTTAAAATGGGTTTTTTTCTCTTTTTAAAAATTATATTCCTTCCGTTTAGAAAATTATTAATAATTGATATTTAGAATAAAAACTATTTCGTAAAAGTAATTGTCATAAGCAAGACTCAAACTCAAAAACTTGTAGTTTTGCAAGGAGGCACAACCACAACACCAAAACCAGAATTTAACTAAAGTGAAGCATTATTTAATATATATTATAATTTGATATTTCAAAATTAATATTAAAATATAAAAACTGAAAATGTGAGGGACACGTGCCCCGACCCCTTAATAAATCTGCCCCTAGTTGATATTAACAAGGTGTGTCAAGAGAAAGAATGAAATTCTTCCAAATTAGCTCCTCTAAATTGAATAACTCCCCCCAAATATTATGGGCTAAAACATATACATTTAAATGATAAACAATATGAAACAAAAACACTTCATCAGGAAGGCAACAAAGATCATATATGTGATGTTTATATTGTATATATACCAAAGTTTTGGATTGATGAGTAAGGAAATAATGTCCCAAAGAACTTGGTTGAAACTTTGCTGATCGACGAGGAACACCATTATCATTGAAAGAGCCATCATAATTTGATGCCTTTGCATCTGATT
This sequence comes from Cucumis hystrix, assembly GCA_025688845.1. Taxonomy (NCBI): domain Eukaryota; kingdom Viridiplantae; phylum Streptophyta; class Magnoliopsida; order Cucurbitales; family Cucurbitaceae; genus Cucumis; species Cucumis hystrix. The sequence goes on from CM046888.1 coordinate 23,549,265, forward strand.
CAACTTCTTCAAATGACATTTTCTCTTCTTTTCATGAAGATTAGTAAAATTAATACGCTTCTTTTTATAGGGGTTTACTTGTGTTGTGAGTTTACTATGTTAATGAAATTGATAAGATGCATAGGACAATGATAAGAAGGTGAAGAAATTATTGATATAGAACGAGTGGATCACAGCTGCCCTTCACTAAAAATTGAATGGTGTAGGGAAAACCTACGTACACATTTGGCATATGTAATAAATGATGTTATAGCTCTCTTAAATTTCATGTTACCTTCAATTCACGTGATTTTAATTATGTTTCTTTTATTTTGTAAGCTTCTTATTTTATTGACTCAGGTAATTACTGAAAGAAAATATGTTAATTAGTAAAAGATAATTTTTTATGTGTTTATATAAAGATAAAACCATACCAATTAGTCTACTTGATCTCTCTGCTTCATTATATATAGTTTCTTTAATCAAGTTCTAAAGATATGGTAAGGGAGAAACATAATCCTTAGTAAATCATTATTATGAATAAAGATACGTTACTCTAACTAGTGTTTATAGTGTGAAATTTTATATAGTTTAGAGATCTTGGCTTTTATTATTTTATATAATATTTAAATTTTATTGTATAATCATATGAGTCGAAACTTTTAAATAAAACATCATAAGGAAATTAAAATAAATCACCCTTCTTTTTAATATATACAGTTTGAATTCTATTTTGTGTTTTCAAATTTACGATGTTTATATATTCGAACACCTAACATACCTAATACTTAGTCAAAAATTTGAACTTCTTTCCTTCTCCTTTTGCTGTCTCCAAAAGAAGTGTCATTAATATTGATTAAAAGACATTAATTTAATGTTAATAATCAATTTCTTTTACCATTTACCACTTGTCACTATTAACTAGATTTCGACACAAAGAAATTGTCATTATTGAGGTCCAAATTGGTTTATTTCTTTAACGTTTTTGTTATTGACCACATTTTTGTTGTGTCATGGATTGGCTTTTAGTAACAGTTTATTATTGTATGCAATTACGCTCTTTTGTGTGTAGTTATAATTGCTTATATACTGATATGGTTTTTTCAGTCATGTAACTATATAATTCTACATTTTACTCGGTTATTTCTCATACAATTTAAAGAAATAGTCATATATTTGTAAATTGATCTATATCTTTATAATGAAAAGTTAAATTTCATTGTCAAAGCAATATTTGGTAAAGGTTCTACAGAATCCATATAAATTAGCATTCCAATGAAATACATGACACATATCCTTAACCAAAAAAAATGTGAAAACACTAACATATCTATTTCGACATGTTTGTTTCTATGCTCCATGCGATAAAATAAGGAAGACAACAACAACAGTAAATAAGGATGGACGTAACCCTTAGATAACCAACAGTAAGAATAGTTAACAGTACATATAAGTAGAGACAGTAGAAACACCAAATAATTTTAACCCAATTTGATGACACAGCATCTATGTCTGGGGGTCCTTTAACTCGAGATTAGAGATTTTATTTATTTGATATATAAATCATAATCAACTTATTATGATTTTTAGTACAGAGTTTAATACTACTAATCGTCACTAAGTACTATTCGTGATACAACATTACAAAAAGGTAACTCTATCACTAAACTTATTCAAAGATAGATTTGACTAACCCAAATCTCCTCCTTAATCAAGTTTCTCATTAATCAACAGATTAAGGTAGTGTACTGGAGGAACTCCCCCTGAATAATGCGTTCATGAAGACGTAAACAAAAGTTCTTTTAAATCATCATACTACAGAAGCTTGAATTTCGGATGTTGTAAACTCAGGTTAAACACTATCTGATACAAGTATCAGCAACAAATCACAGCATTAAGAGAGGACTTACACACCTATAGTTCTTATGAATAACTGACTGTTTAAACGTGAAGCCGTCCCTCACAAAATTGTCTTCCTCCTGCACAGTCACTCGTTTTTCTCCATTTTTACATAATGAAGCACATTGAATAATACTTATACTCGCGCATTATAGTCTCAACGAAAAATCTTCAATAAATAAAAAAATAAAATTTTTCAAAAAAAGAACCAAATAAAATATTTTTCCCATTGGAATATTATTCACAACCTTTTATCAAAAAAATACTTTTTTAAAAAAAGGAACCAAATAAAATCTTTTTCCTATCATAATATGCTTCACAAACTTTCCTTAAACGGAGCTAAACAAGTAAAATATCCATCTTTGACTTTCGAAGATGGGCCCACAAATATTCTAACACCGCAGATTCATCGAAAACCTACAAAATCGTCGAAAATGAATGCTAAGTACATGCCAATATTAATATTGATAAATTAATTGCATATAGGGAAACTGTGGAAACAGAAAATCAAAATGATTTAAGAGAAAAATGAAAAAGAAAGAAAACTTACACTTTGGGAATTGGAGACAATAGTTTTATATAATGAAGTCAAATTTTGAATAGCAGTCAAGCTACTAGTTTTGCAATAGCAATGAAGTTTTCGTTTATACAGCACATGTTTTCTTACTACTTCATGTTTTCTATTATATTTGAAGGAGTAAATAAGTGATCAACCACCAACCATCCACCACCCATCAGCAAAATAAATCAGGCAACACATCAACATCCTAAAGATGATCACCCACTACAAATCTCCAAGTTCACACAATATTATCACTTCAGCACAATAAGATTTCATCATTGACAAATTCTTAAATCAAACAGAAGATAAGCACCTTCCAACTAACGTTTCACTTGAAGGATGTGGACAGAATTTCAATAAGGTTATTACAAAGACAAAGTTCAACTATGTGCCCCATTTGAACATGGCCCTCAGAGTAATTAGAAGAATGATCGTTGTACCAAAGAAAAAGGGCAGGATTAGGTTACTACTTCATCGGAGTCCATGGCCGAGGAAGCGGCGACGGAAGGGTGGAGATATTTTTGTCATTGAGAAAAATGGAAAGTGAATGATAATAGTGGCGTTGAGATTTGTGCGAGGAAGGAAAGAAAAAACGGGATGCCAAAGGGATAGGGTTTGGGGAAATTGAAATGGGAAAAAATATAATGGGTGGGAAAATGAAACAAAAGAGGGAAATCGAGAGAGATTGTGTAGGGATCTAAAAATTTCAATTATGTAAACCACGACATTTGGGTTAGTGGCGCATAAAAAGTGTCAACAAAAAGTGCGCATTTTTTACACTAAATGACACATTTTTTACACTAAATGACACATTTTTTCTCCTGAACTCAGTTTTCCTTTTTCATTTTGTGGTATTGAGTCACAATTTTCTTGTATAGTGATTCCATTTTTACTATGTGATACAATATCTTGAATTTGTTGAATTTGTTGTTTATTTCTTTAATTGTTCTTTTAATTTCTTTCACTTTGTCACCATGTGCCCGAGACGACGCAGAGCGGCCAACGTCTTCAAAAGAGTTAGTTTTAAAAGAAAATAGGAGTTGCCACCAATCATTTTTACGATGTGATTGGACACTGAAATCTTGAATTGAAAATATTTTTTAATTTATTTTAAAACTTGTCTTTTTTTAACTCTCGTTACTCCAATATTTGAAGCAATAATAATAACAATAACAATAACAATAACAATAAGAATCAGAATAAGAATAAGTATAAGAATAACAATAATAATAACAATAACAATAAGAATAACAATAATAACAATAACAACAACAATAAGAATAAGAACAATAACAATAATAATAACAACAATAACAATAACAATAACAACAACAATAACAATAACAATAAGAATAACAATAACAAGAACAATAACAATAACAATAATAATAATAACAAGAACAATAACAACAACAATAAGAACAATCACGATAATAACAATCACGATAATAACAATGAGGATAATAACAATGATGATAATAACAATGATGATAAGAACAATGATGATAATAAGAATCATGATAATAAGAATCATGATAATAAGAATCATGATAAGAATCATGATAAGAATCATTATAATAATAATCATTATAATAATAATCATGATAATAATAATAATGATAATAATAATAATGATAATAAAATTAAAATTTTCTCTATTCTAATTCTTTCCCTCTATATTTTAGAGAAAAGAAAATAAAGGTTAAGAGTTGGGATTTGAGAAGAAAGTAATGAAATATCGATAAATAAAAAAAAAACAAACATTTTTCTTATGTCGTTTTCTTTCTCCCTATTTTTTAGAGAGAAGAAAAAGACTAAAGGGTTTTATTTTTTTAAAAAATGATGATAAAAGTAAGAAAATACTAAAATTTTCCTAAATTTTTCTTTTCTTTCTCTTTATCTTTTAAAAAGAGAATAAAAGAAAATAAAGATTTGAATTCCAAAGAAATTACTTGTTGTATGAGGTGCGGATCTTTGGGATTAAATTCCTACCAAATGCAACCTCCAATTAAGTTTATTTCAACTTTGGATTTGATTTGTTTAAGATAAAGTAAAAAATATAAAAAAAGTAAAGACACTAAGGTAATGAAAAGAATAAGAAAAACTCACATTTTGCAGAACTCTGGTTTTTTATAATAATGGTAGAATAGAGATCATAATGAGAAAAAGGAATATTTTGAAGTTGTGTTTACTGAACAAGCTTTAAACTTTTAAAATTGAAAACAAACAAGTAAGACTCCGGTAACTAACCATTTCCTTTTTAGTTTTTAAATTTATGTTTATTACCTCTCAAAGAATGAATCTTTAGAACACTTGAATTTTCTAACCATATCACAAGACAAAAAAAAAAAAAAAAAAAAAAAAAACTATTTTTCAAATTTTAAGTGGAGTCCTAAAGCGCTAACGAGACACCTTTTTTCAAATATGCTGATTAACGTTGTCGCTATGTGCTCGAGACGACACGGAGCGGCCGACGTCCTTAAAATGGGTTAGTTTTAAAATAAAATAAGAAATGACTCACTACCAACCTTTTTTACGTTGTGATTAGACACCAAAATATAGTAAACAAATTTTAAATAAAATCATAAAAAAAAAATTCTGCGAAAACTAGAGTTAAGTTCGAGAGTCATTTGTGTATGAATAAAGGTAATAGCACCTCACAACACCTATTTAGAAAACGGTGACCAAATTTCAAATTTTGAATTGTAAGTATTCTTTTATTTTTTTAAAAAACTAATGTTTTATTTTACCCCTCGAGACTTTAATATTTGAAGCAATGATCTCATAAAATAAATGGAGAGCACTTCATCAATTAGACAACATTAAAGAAAATTTTCTTACCTCAAGAAAGTGAGAAATTAGTGCAATTTCTCAAAATCCATCAAAGATATAGTGATCTTCTAATTAATAAAGAGATGTTTTTTCTTAAAACATTTAATTAAAATCATTTTTTCTTGGAATCAAATTTTGGACTCCCAAAGATGTGACCCACTTCAAGAATTCTAGACAATCGAACTTCCCAAATTTACTAGATTCCGTCGTAGGATTTTGTTTAAAAAAATGGTATAATTGATTAGAAAAGATTAATTATGAAAACCTTATGATATCATAGATTAAATTTTGAAAGTTTGTAAAGCATAAAAAAAATTATAACATTGGAGACAAATTTTCTAAATGATTAAAAAAAATTATTTTAAAATATAGAGAATTTGAAATTGGAAAGATTTTAAAATATTGAAATATTTCATTAGAAAGGATTTTAAAATTTAAATAGGAAATAAAATGAGATTTAATAGAAAACTCAGTTAAGTGAAACAAGGTTAAAGAAGAATCACAAACACAAAATAACATATTGAGATTTTAATTAAAAACATATTGGAGATCGATCTTGGACTTCCGAAAAATCAATTTTTCCACCTTAAGTATTCTAGAAAATCAGACTCCCAAATTTTTTTAGATTCTGTCGTCATATATTTTTAAAAGAAAAAATAATTTAAAATGTTAACAAATTTAAACAATTATTGGCAATAACATATTAAATTGACCACGTAAGAAAGGAAAAATTAAAATATTAAATAACATATAAATGATAGAACATATTAAAGAAGCAATAATAAATACTATAAATAAAAAAAATTAAATAAATAAAAATGCTAATTTAAAAAAAATAAAGATACCATATATAGAGAAAAAAACTTAAGAATAAATTAACAAATGAAAGACATAATAATAAATAAAAAAGAGATATTTAAAGAAATATTTAATAAATAAAAAATATATAAAAGAGAAGCTCACAAGATAATAAATAAATAATTATAAGAAAAAAGAAAAGTAGAGAAATAAGAACAAGAATAATAAGTAAATATTTAATCATTTTAGTCTTTTTTTATTTTTTAAATTTTTTTATGGATGCTTGAAGAAAGATAAATACAATAATGAGAATAGTAAGAATAAGAAAAAATAAAGAACTTTGAAGGAAAATAAATAAAATAAGAAGACGAAGAAGAAAGAAAGCTTGAAATCTCAACACACTAAACTCATTTGTTGTTTGAGGTGTGGATCATTGAGACCAAATTAGCCCTACTATATACCTCCATAACTAAGTTGAGTTTTTTCTTGTGTGTTGTATTCTTCGCATTATAGGATTTTTTGTGTGTAAAGACTCAACTCTTTATACTAAGCTGAGTTCATTACCACTAAAACAAGTAAATACTTTTTATTTAAAATCAAATAAGATACTAAATTTTAAAGGAAAAAACTTCAAATATTCATTTATAAATTATAAATAAAATATGTAGAGATAAAATAATAAATAAAATACTAGTTCGGGTCCTATTTAAAATAAAAGGAAAATATCATAAGAGTATTCATGAGTTCTAAAATAAAATACCGTCGTAAATCAAAATACTGAAAAATATAAAGATGGAAGCAATCATAAACTTTCCCCTATGGCGAATCACGGTCACTTCTTGTCATTCGCCAACTAGAAAAAGTGAGTATAAACATATACTCAGTAAGGGACCCACTACTAGTCCCGTTAGATGTCTGTTAACTTCCCATTATGGTCCTGTAAGGAAGTACCCCATAGCTATCGTGCGTTCGGTACCCCATAGCTATCGTGCTCCCGAACGCACGCTATCTAGTGATCCCAAAGGGACACATCTGGTCTTCGGTGATCTCGAAGGAACACCCAAAAGAAACTAGTCTTCGGCAACCTGAAGGAACGCCTAAGAGAATCGGGCTGAAAGTGATCCGATCGAATCACTCATAAAAGTTAACCACACAGGCATAAATAGGTGGCGATCCAGATGGACACCCATATGAGTACGACTCTAACAGACAAAGTTAACATAACACCATAGCTTATACATGTAGCATATCATAAATATCATATCTCAATCATAATATATCTAAATCATAGCATGTCTCATTCATAACATATCTCAGTCATAACATATCTTAATCATAACATAACAGTCATCTATATGACCACCTATATCAGTCATCCCTAACAACAGTCACATTATGCATTCTGGCTACATTAATGTATAATAAGAGATACATACATGCAAACTCTTCAATTTACTATGGAAGGTCTAATAGAAGAATCTCTTACCTCAAGATTTGCTTAACAAAGTTTATTTCTAACCGCGAGCAGTCAAGCTTTCCAATAGACGAATCCTAAACATAAATAAGATTTAAATTAATAGTTTGATACCCAACATCAAACAATTAATTGCTTAGGTTCCAAACTCACTAATGAAAGTGGTTGAACCCAAAACAATCTTAGTTGGGGAAAGATTTCACAGCTCAATTCCTCCAAATAAAAATCTAGCCAATCGAACCTTCAAGCAAAAATAATCCAACTCAAATCCATAATTTAAATTATTTCAAACCAAGAATTTGTCACTTGATGGGTATACCTAAACCCAAGTCTAGAACTTACCAAATTTCTCACTAAAAATGGTTTAAAAGCAAATGGCTTTAAAGAGATTTGAAGGGAGACTTGCGGCTTGGCTAGGAGGATCAGCTCGGCTCGAGAGGTGGAAGCTCATGGGCTACTCACACGAAGAAGAGGTCAGCACGGACTGACGCAGTCGAACAACGATGAGAAGGGCAGAGCAATGGCGGACGGGAAGCGGACGGGAAGCGGAGAAGAAAACGCGATGGAGAAGAAGAAGGTGCGGCGGACGCTTGCGAGAACGACCGAACGAAGACGACGGCTTACGAAGACAGCTTGACAGAAGCGTGCGACAACCGGATGCAGCTTGGTTCTCCGACGATGGCTGCACGACGGAGGACGATGACCTAAAGTGAAGATGAGGCGGTGGCGGCTTCCCTAGGGTTTGCTTGGATGAAGAAGATGAATAGTGTGGGGGAATGGTATGCACAAAGACCGAGAATGACTATTTAATAATATTATTATTATTATTATTATTTCCCTATTCTTTTTCTTTTTCCTCCTGTTCTCTTTCCTCAATAAATACTTTCCATCCAATCACTCTTTTTTTTACACTCTATAATATCCTTTCTTAATTAATTCCAGAATATAATTATTCTTTACTTCCATAATTATATATATATTACTCAAAACTCTTTAACTCTTACCAAATTAATTTACCAATAACAACAATTTTATCAACATAAAATTTTTAATTTCACTAATTAATTAAATATTCTTTCCACAAATATTTTGATAATCTTAATTTCCACGTAAACAATAATTCTCAACAATTATTTAAAATAACATCCAAATGATTTCAACATAATTAAATTAAACTAAGATAATTTTAAATTTTAAATTACCTTAATTTTTGGGGTGTTACATTTTGTGAGAAAGATGAAGATTTAGGGGTTACTAGAAGAGACAATAAAATGGATGTTGTAGATCTTTTGGTTTAATTTTTCTTGTTTTATAGAAGAGATGAAGGTTAATAGAAGTGTAAAGGCTATGGAGGTTAGAGATTTAGATGAAGAAGAGAGAATGTGAAGGTTGGAAAAATCTCTAGGTCCTTTTTTTTTTTTTTTGGCCTTTTTCTTTTTGTGTTGTTGTGTCACATGGATGAATTGAAGAAAAGATTATTTATAGATAAAGTCATTTCTTCAAATGGCTAAAAATTCAAAATGGTGGGGGTTTTGTTTTTTTAATTTGAAATAATGTCATCTTTGGCCTACACCTCAAAAGGGCATGGAGACAAAAACCAATTTAAAAAATTGCCATATTTAGTATTTCTCCACCCACCTTTTAGTTACTTTAACCAAACTACCTACAAAACTTAAAAAGTAGTTAAATAACATTTTTTTAAAAAGTAGTTAATCACAAAATTAAAAATCAACCAAATTAGTGCAAAAATTAATCTAGCAATTAAATTACTTTTAAATAATGTCAGATAAAATTAGGTAGTTTCAAACGTGATTATAAGCAGGGCTAGAGGAAAGCCTAGTGGGAAGGCTCTTAGTTGAGCAAAGCTTTAAATTTTAGAGCTATAGTACTAGGTTTGTAGTCTTTGAAGAAAGGATGTCTACTATACAATCCTAAGTAGTTACATGAATCTTTCCATAAGTTTATAGCTATAGTACTAGGCTTGTACTCTTTTGTTTATTCGTGAAGATTCGTTTGTTTGTTTCGATTCAAATGCACCATAGAATGTCCACTGCAGCGTTAAAGATTATGATGTTTCTTTTCTTTTGTTGGTTTTATTTGGCAAAAGGACTGGCAAAAAGATTTGACATCATTATCAGGTAAATGGTGACTTGTTTATCGTTGTAATGTGTTCCACAGAAATTTGGCCTATATGCATTGAACAAGAAGATGGTTTTCATTTTCATCACTTGAGTTGCAAAAAACACACCAATTTAGGATTGAGGTAAGCGTGTGGAAGCCATTGTTGTGTAGCATCTCCATTGTGTTTAGGCCTTCATATAAAATGGATCAAATGAAAAACTTACATTTCTTGGGTATTACGGATTTCCAAAGTTTTTATACAAATGAGCATCGTATCCATTGTTGTAGTTTGGAGGGTAGCTTGACACAACTTCTTTGACTGAGGCTGTAATGACCCAACTCATTATACTAAGCTGAGGAATACCAATCTTATTACTACTAAAATAAATACCAATTTTATTTCATTTGAATGAAAAAGAGGAAACCAAGTTCTTAAATAAAGAATTTCAAATACTCGTTCATAACTCATAATTTGGAAGAAAAATAGAACAAGTACTAGAAAATTTAGTCCTAGTTCGAGCCCTATCTAACTTTTAAGACAAGTAACATAGAAATAGTTCATGAGTTTGATAAATTCAAATGCAAATATTAAAAATCAAATACTAAAAATATGGAAGGTGGAAGCAACATAAACTTTCCTCTATGGCAAGTCACAGTTACTTCTTGTTATTCCCCAGCTTTCCTCTACCTCTGCCTGCAAAATTAAACATAGAAAGAGTGAGTATAAACATATACTCAATAAGGGACCCACTACTAGTCCCGTTAGGGTGTCTGCTAACTTTCCATTAGAGTTTCATATGGACGTACCCCAAAACTATCGTGCTTCCGAATACACGCAATCTAGTGATTCCGTAGAAACACATTTGGTCTTCAGGGAACCTGAAGGAACACCTAGAGAAAACTGGTCTTCAGTGAACCTGAAGGAACACCTAAGAGAAAACTAGTCTTTGGTGAACCCGAAGGAATACCTAAGAGAATTGGGTTGTAAGCGATCCCGTCGAACCACTCATAAAACATATCATGACAGACTGGTGGTCCGGTCGAACTCACACACTCATAAAAATGTGGTAATCCTGAGGGACATCCATATGGGTACAACCCTAATAGACAAAGTTAACAGAACATCAAAGTCCATAGCATGCAGCATATCATAAATAACATAACATGGCATGAATATCCTTATCATGTGATTAATATATCATGCATCATAACATATCAGTCCTCCACATTAGTCACATTACGCATCTTAGCTACATCAATGCATAATGAAAAATACATGCAAGCTCTTAATTCTATTTTCGAAGGTCTAGTAGTGGAATCTCTAATTACCTCAAAGATTAACTAACGATTACCAGTCAAAGTTTCCAGTTAATCTATTTTCCAAAATACCAATCCTAAACATAAGTAAGATTTAAAATAATGGTTTGACAACCAAAATCACCCAAATTAATTATTCAAGCTTCCAAACTTAACGTACCAAAACAAAGAGTGAGACCAAATCAACCTTAGTTGGGAGAATTCCACAATTTGCTCCAACAATTTTAGCCAACAACCTTCAAGCAAACATAATCCAACTCAAATCCAAATGTTAATTTACTTAGAAAATTACTATTTAATAGGCATATCAAACCCAATCAAAAGCTTACCAAGAAAAATACCAAAATGACTTAACTTGGCTCATAAAAAGTAAACATGATTCGGCTAAGCAAAGGAACCGGCTTGGGTTTAGGGAGTTTCGCTCAGACAACTGGTAATTGGCGCCCGCGACTTGGGCAAAGAGGGTTGGCTCTGTCGGCAGCTTTCTTGTTTTTCGGAATCCATTTTGTGAAGTTTCACTATCTAGTTATATTTGCTTAACCTATGTGATTACAATAGATTCTTACAAAATGATGGAGCGTAGTAATGAGGCTTTAGGATTCACTTGTTAGGATGCTGCAACAATACTAAAATTAAAAAATGCATTGCATTCTTATAAGTTAAAAAGAGAGCATTTGGGAGAAATACATGAAAAAGTGGCTTTTTGATTGATGTAGTAATAGTAATAATATGCAAGCGCAGACACATATAAACATATTATTTTTTCTTTTAGGGATTGTTGGTGATATATAATTAAATTTGTCTTCAACCACCAGCTTAAGCTTTTGGGTGAATCGGTGATTTAATAGGAATGAAATTATAAAAAGGAAAGTTTTGTTGTTTGGACTACATCAATACAGATCTGGTTTCTCTTATATAGTTTTTTTTAATCGCCATTTAAATGAGTACAACCTTTTGATCTAGATATATATAGACATAATTGCTTGGTTGTTACATTCCTTTCTTTTATTATTTGCTTGTGAGTAATGTCATTCTTTTTAATGATAACAGAGATCTTCCCAACTGGAGATATTGCTTCTCTTGTGTACGTATGGAATCCTTTCATAATAGTAGCATGTGTGGGTTTGTCCACATCTGCAATTGCGAATTTAGCCACTGTGCTTACTCTTTATGGAGCATCTAAAGGCAAGAAGTCAGCAATCTTTGCTTTTGGACACCAATCTTTTCTCTTCCGTCTTTTGAAAAAACCCAGTTTCTAGATGTAGTAATAGTAATAATATGTGCACACACACACATATACAAATTTGGCACTCATGTGACTTGACTGATTTATGAGAGTTTTAGGTGTACAAACTTTCTGTTTTTGTTTACTTGTGAATTGATTTGCTTTGTAAATGTTCTTTACTCATACTCTAAAATGAGATTTTGTTTTCTTACTAGGTTTGGAAGAATCCGTTGGAGCAGTGAAGCCAACTTGGAGCAATTGATTGATATAAGACTTTTTGTATGGCTGGTAGCAAAATCTTGGTTCCAATGTACTAATTAGGCTTGTTGGTAGCTAAAGATGTCAATGTTTATTCCTTTTTGTATGTAAACTACCTTTAACAAAAAATGGTTATTAGTCAATCCTAGTGTACGAATACTACAAAGTGTATCATAACGTATATATATTAAATTGTTGACTATTTGTTTTCATATGGGTGTGATTTATTATAACTTTGTGATTGAACTGGTTGGTGTAATGGCAGAGCAACAAGAAGAACATGACATGTATTTTATTGTAAAAAAAATGTAGTAATTGAGGAATATACGATAAAAAATGTCATAATATACGAATTTATGACATTTTGTAACTGTCGTCAATATCGAAACAATGTCATTTAATTTTATAAAAACTGTCACGATTGGCATATCCTTGACATAGAAAAAATGTCATAATATACGAATTTGTGACATTTTGTAACTGTTGTCAATATCGATATAATGACATTTGATTTTATAAAAATTATCACGATTGGTATATACTTGACAGGAAAAAAATGTCATATTACACGAATTCATGACATTTTATAGCTGTCGTCAATATGCAAATGATGACAATTATTTGTTGTCATAAAATAAAATATGACAGTTATTTGTTGTCATAAAATATTAAATAATGACATTTATTTGTTGTCATAAAAAGGTAAAAAATTGATGTCAACATAGGAATACAGAAAACTCATGTGTTAGGAGGACATCTAAAACAGCTTTCAAGATATCCTTCATAAGGGTAAAAAGCATCCAGGATGCCTGAGAATCTCCAAATGTCAAGGGTCTCTTACATTATAACAGCAAAACAAACGCAGTAATCCAAATGTCCATCTCAGGAGATGGAATGGATTCTCATGAAACATATAACTCCTTGAGGCAAATAAGAAGACTAGAATGTAATCAGGATTATTGAAAAAACAGTGACAAAAAAAGAATGTTGAAATTAGGTAAAGCAATCCTTACCTAATTAGATGTATCATGGGTAACACATATTTGCATTCAGCAAAATCTTCTAAAATAGGATAAGTGAATCAAATCTTTCTAAAATAAAACCTTAAAATTTTCTATATATAGAAACAATATTCAAACATACAAATATATATAGCATTAGTAGAGGCATTGTCATGTAGTACAAAATTACAAGGGACAACCACAAAACATCTTATTGGACAAGAGTTCATATAGCAAACTTACAAAATACACCCTATACACACCGAATCTCTAAAAGTACTTTCAACCATTTCATAAACACATACTTAGTAGGATAAAAGTGCAAATTATTCTTTAGGAATTATCATAAAGATGTGAGATATGTCGTTATATTGGTATGGGGTCTATAAGCATAGAAGTAATGAAATGTTTGGTGTCTCCATGAACAAATGTGTAACCATCTTCCTTCTTGTAAAACAAGTCAGAGAGTCTTGTAAGATTCAGCACACGCATAAGGATTGCATTTGAAAGCTTTGTTGATTTCATAATGTAATCTTCTATCACATCTTTCCATGCTTTTGTGATTTCTTTTCCTAATTCAACTATGGCATCTTCTTCTAATACGTCATGTTGTTTCATGTAGCACTCAACAGCAGAATCTATATGACCTCTCTTTTGTTCAAACTATAAAAAGAAAAGAACAAGGAGATTAAAATATCAATATTGATGTTTCACTTTATCGGTGACCTTTATTTATATCGAATATTTTTTCAAATCAAATAATTTAAGATACTAATTTGGCCTTTATAGTTTCATTTTTCGTTCATTTTCATCTCTATTTTTAAAAATACTCATTTTCTTCCATCAAAATTTTATCATGAGATTTTCCAGTCATCAAGTTTCTTTAAATAATATAACCATAAATTTTATCAAAGGTTTTCTATTATGTATAAAATTTACGTTAAAATTTTGTATATAGAAATCAAAATTATCACGTTTTGAAAAATGGAGAAAGCATGAAAAAATCAACCTATGTTGTAAAAGTGAGAAGACTAAAATGAAGAGAAGTTGAAGGTACAAATTAAATTAAGCAGCAAAATAGCATTAAAATTTTAATATTAAATCTTTCATCTAGTCTTTCTTATGTAAGAGCTTCCCTGTATATAGATTTGATATGAACCATTCAAGCATCAAATTATTATTCATCTCTTATAATAATTTTGATGTCGTAGTTTTAGTACTTTCCAATTTTATCTTTCGTAGGACAGAGGTAATTTTATCTTTTACTAGGATCCATTAGGGTTTATTTTAGTGGGAGACTATATGTAAAGTGCAACTGTTAGGTTGTTCAAGGAGTCTCGATTTTCTATAATTTGGAATGATACAATTTTCCTTTGTTTAACAAAGATTCAACACCAACCTTTTGCATTTCTCCATATATCTATAGTTGCATACTTGAAGTATTTATGTAAGATTGATCAGCTTGGTGGTGAAGTATTCAAATTATGAGTAGGGAACTAGTTCTTCCTGTCTCATAGTCTTCAATCAAAAGGTAATCCAAATCTAATTTTTCCTTTACTACTAACGTCAAATCGATTGTTTAGGGTTTAGAATTTGATGGTTCAAAATTCAATAATTGTGTGTTTCTATTTTTTTTCTTTTGTGTTAAGGTATTGTAATTAAAGGATGGAATTAGGGAAATTGAACCTCTAATCTTCTCAAGATCGAGTACTATGTCAGTTGAGCAACGTTCATGTTAGTAGATTCCTAATTTTCAATTTCTAGTGTTTTCATATCAAGTTTATTAAAACATATTCAATAATAGATATACAAGTGATAGCTTTAAATAAAATGTAATGGCTTGTGTACCTCGTGAGAAGTTATGTCATTCATGAGCCTCCCAATTATTCCACTTGCTTTAAGAAGCATTGGATCACTCTCAACCCATTCAAAAGCCTCTTGTGAAGCAGCAATTCCCATCCCAACAAATGAAATTGGAACAAAAAGATAATAACAAGTTGACACAATTGCTACTTTCATGTACTCTTCAAATGTAGGCACATGCCCTTCATGAAACCATTTGGCTTCTTCAAAATAGACTCTACATTGTCTTTTCATCTATACACAAATATTTAACATAGATATAAGAAAAACTTGAAAATTAGAAAATAAAACTATATATAACATTGATGAGTAAATTAAAAATTTCTCACCCCTTCTTTTGCATAGTGAATAGCATGTGGAACAATGTTGTCCTTGTTGATATCTTTTTCAATCTCCTCATAAACTTTTAATATAGCTCTATAGAGTACTTTCATGCACTTTGGGAGTTTCTCAATGCCAATGTCAGTCATATCCCACCTAAAATTCAATCAAAAAGTATAAGTAAACTCATATCTTTATTGTCATATATATTACTTGCTTGCATCGTCTTTTATCTATTTTAGTTGATCGTGATCGGTTATATTTACGTTGGCATGATTTAGTAGAAATTATTGATGAAAAAAAGGTAAACAAACATATATTTCTTAAACATTCTATAATGTTACGATGAATATTATTTCACAATAAATTCGAAAGTGATTTAAATGAATCAAAATCAATCTAGAGAGATGAAGAGTTAAACCTTTCGATTGCATTTGTGAATAGTTCAAGCTCATCGAATGTAGAATAAATGTCGTATAAATCATCAAGAACGGTTGCAAGAACAATAATCTTGGCCAATATTATTCTACCATAAGAGTATTTAGGTTCATAAAATACTCCCAATGCCCAAATGTAACTTTCCACCATCCTATCTCTTGCAAAATATAGTTCTTTCATCAAATTCAAATCCTTCCACCACCTATATTTACACAAATTAGCATGTAAAAAAGAAATTGAGAAAGTTAGTTCTTTCTCCCTCTTTCGGCATCAGAAGAATAGAAAAAAATTGAGAAAGTTATTTTCTTATCAAAATTGGTTGAACAATGATATGATAATCTTTACACAAGAGACCACTCACTATATATACTATAGTTTCCAACATTTTACAAAGAGAATTACTTGTTTTAAATGGCAAAATTGCTTAAAAGTTTTACATCTATATAGTAAAATTTCAGTCTATCAATAAAAGAAAATGGTAATTAAACATCTAATAGTATAGGTAGTGATAATTTTGAATAATTAAAAAGCATGTTTTAGATTGATCTCGACTATTTAAGTATACAAATGTAAACCTAACGAGCACACTCCAAAAACTTTACTGCTTATTTTGATTTCTGATTCAAATTAAGAAAATTTAAGAACGTGGTCTGTATGAAAGAAAAGGTTCGCATATCACCTTGAAACTTCACATAGTTCCTTTTGGTAGAGTTTTTGCATAGCATTGTAATCCAACTTTGCAAACTTGAGCAAAACATTGATCTTCAATGGGTCTTTTTCATAGGTAGAGATGTGGTGTTTAGTGATAAGCCTTGGCAAAGCTTTAAGGATTGGCCATTTCAAAGCATATTCAGCTTCATCTCCCAAGGGAGAGGTTGAATCCATAGCCATTTCTTGAAGCTTAGTAGTTGTAAATGCCAAAGCTTTATCCAATATAATCTCTCCATTCATTCTCCACTGTGATGCTTCATACAAACTCATTATTTCCCTTTTTCCCTTCACAGTTGATTCTTTGAAATCTCCCTCTTCATTTGTAAATTTGTTGAATATCTCTGTTTAAAAACTAAACAAGTCAAATAAAATAATTTGAAAACCCTTAACATGGTTTAATTTTATGAAGCTTCTCAATTTTTTAATCTAATAAAATATTGTCAGATTTATAATTTAATATATTTTTCATATGATAGTCTAAAATAATAATAAACTTAAGTCATGTGATCTCATCATCCAAAATAACTCTACACGTAACATAACATTGAAAAAAAATGACAAATTAAGAACGTTAATAGTAGAGACAAAAAACCAATATATACAAACGAAAAAGAAAAATAATCAAGTATCGATGTTTAGTCCCACTAAAAATGTGTTGATGTTCAATACTTCTTAAAATTACAAATGGTTAGATATAAAATTGGAAATTGAAAGAGTACAATATAATATTCAAATTAGATCTATTAGGATTTTGGCTAAATTATTCCTTAAACTAATTTCTCTTATATGTTAATGTTTTGTTTAACAGTTATCTTTCAAATTGCGAAAAGGAATAAATAACATTTAAAAAATTCTTATCATTTTGAAGAACTTACTTGAATATAGAAACGTTAGTTGGGGCAAAAACTATTGACAAAAATAGCATAGTTTTGAACGCCTTTTATATATATATATATATATTGCACGCGCTTCACACTTTCTTCTTTTTTATTATTATTTATTTATTAATTGTGGACTCCACATCTTCTTCATTTTTTTTTATTATTCATATATATATTATGCGTACACTTTGTTTTTTTTTCATTATTTATATATATATTAAATATTTCAATTCTAAAAATATATTTTTTTATTAAAATTAATACAACATTCCAATTTTAATTTATATATATATATATATATATATATATTAATTATCTCAATTTTCAATTTTTCTTATTAAATTCATTTTTCTAATTTAGTTTGATTATTTATTAATCAAAATTATACCTTTCTTTTTTCTAATTTCTAATTTTTAAAAAAAAACACATATATTAACAAAATATGTTATTAAATAAATTAAAATGGCAATAATAATAATTGAGAGAAGTTGAAACTTACTCCAAAAATAATAATAATAATTAATATTATTATTATTATAACAATAACAATTGAAGCCACAAATGCATCGCTCATGTGGGTAATTGAATAAAAAAATTTAATGTTTATGGCAAAAGGTTTGATTGAAAATTAAATTAAAAAAATCTAACCTAACCAAATTAGAAAATTGTTTTATATCATACTGGAATTTATTGAATATTAATTAGTATCTTATTAATTCAATCATAATACTATGATGAATTTGTTTTTTTTTTTGAATATGATTAATTTATTTAGATAAAAGTTTTTTTTTTTAAGAATTAGTTTTACTTCAAAATGAACAAATCATTATTATTAGGTAATATAAATAAATATATATGCATTATTGAGTAAATTACTGATCAATTACGATATTTTGATTTTTTAAAGTTGACTCAAAATAATAAAAGTGAATTTAATCAAAAAAGTTGACTCAAAATAAGAAAAGTGACTTTAATAAGAAAATTTGAAAACTAAATATTTAATATATATATATATATATATATATATATGTATAGAAAGAAAAAAATTAAAATTGGAAAGTTAATATTAATTTTAATAAAAAAATATTTTTAAAATTGAAATATTTAATATATATATATATATATATATATAAAGAAATTTATAAAATTGAATATATTAATATATATATATATATATATATATAAAGAAAAAAGAAAAAATTAAAATTGGAAAGTTGATATTAGTTTTAACATGTGAAGATATTTTTAAATTTTAAATATTTAATATATAAATATATATATAAATAAATAATAGAAAAAGTAGAAGGTATAAATTCACGAATAATATATATATAAAT
>CM046888.1:23573080-23615819 GCA_025688845.1 Cucumis hystrix
AATAAAAAGAAAAAAATGTATGGAGTCGACGATTAATATATATAAATAATAATAAAAAAGTACAAACGTGCAATATATATAAATAATATAATATAAAAAATAAGTTGTGAAATCCAAAGCTACTATATTTTTTGTTTCAACCAATTTTTTGAAATTAATTTCTCCATTCACGTTACTCTAAAGAATAGTAATTTTGAACAGAATCCCCATATATATATATATATATATTGGATTGTAGTAATTAAGAAGTGATTGGGAGTAGAAATTGTTGGGAAATCTGTCAGCATGCATACAATTTTTAGTAGTAAGAGCTGTGGGAAGAAGACAAAATTGGTGAATAAATTAAGTGAAAATATTTGGGCTAAATAATTGTTTAATGAATGATTCTATCCCAAAAAGGAAATTGGGATAAAAAGTAAAGGGATTTGGTAGAATTTTGAAAATGAAAAGTGAAGAGTGGGTGAAATTTTTTGTCAAATGTTAAACATGATCAAGATCTTATAATAAATAAATATATATGAAAGGAATTTGTTAGTAATCTAATGTGTAGTTGATATATTTATTTCTAAAAATAAATATATGTTTAGTTAAATTATTTATAAATGAAACGAAAGGTCAATAATATTTTATTATATTTAAAAATATTTTTAACAATTTCATTTATTAAAATAATTATTCTTTTTTATTTTAAATTTTATTTTTTAAATTGTAGAAATAGAAACATTTAATAATGATTCGTTATCCGAAAATTAATTTTTCTTTTTAGAAACAAACATTCTATCACGTTTTAAGATTTCAAAACAATGGTATTAAATTGATCATATCTTTTAGAAAAAAATTAAAAAGCAAAGTTATTTTATAATATAACAAAATAAATTAAATATTTATAAAATATAGCAAAAATTCGTATTATCCTTAAATATAAAATTTTGATATATTTTATAAATATTTTCAATTGTTTTATTATTTACAATAATTTTTCATATTTTTATCGATTTAAAATTTTGAAAATATATATATGTACTTAAAAACTTGAAAAAAAGATGGAGTTTTTTTCAAAAATAGAAAAAGAAAATTATTTATAAAAAAAACCATTAAAAGACAAGAAAACAAAATTCATTACACTTGACTTTTCTTACGAATGACAAATATTTTGTCAATTTTTCTATTTTTATCAATTTAAAAAAAAATGAATGAAAGAAATTTCAACTAATTAAAATCAATATTCCTAAGAACAAAAGTAATTTCACAAGAAATGCACATTACAAATTGTTGACTCTAATGACTTTATGGAAATTGGTTCAAGATACACTTACCACATGAAACAAAGTAACCTTGTTGTCTAAGCAATCGAAATTTGAGGGCAATATAGTAAATGTCTTCATCGTCGTCGTCAAGATTGAAAGAGTTTTGAATGTTTAGGATTTTATTAATTTCTCTATCGAAATAGTGAGACAAACCTAAACGTTGAATTGAATCAATCAAACTTAATTTTTCAGAAGAATTTTCCGTAGTAGCTACCAACATTCTTATTACTTCTTCTTTAAGCTTTTGAAGCTCTTTTTCCACCATGTTTTCCTCTTCCTCATTTTTTGTTATGCCCTGCAACAACATGAGAGGTTTTTATCATTTATTAGGAAGAAGAATAAATAAATTTAAAAAAAAGAAAGCAAATAGTAATAGAACATTTTATATATTTATATCTTCACTTTTAAAATTTGTGGAAATGTTGTTTGAATTATAGTTATTCTAACAAAATAGTGTGTTTTATTTTAAATAATTTCAAAACATTATTGAATTAATTAGTTGGCTATATCTACTTTTTCTTGTTTTTTTATCATAATGTGTTTGTTTTCTCTCAATCTATTTAATATGGAATGGACTTATCCTGGTGAGATCTCTTCTAAAAAGAAGATAAGGGAGATCACCTCTAACAATTGTTAAAAGATACATAAACTACTCAATACGATATTAGAGTGTATGAAGTCTAAATAGGTATATTTTTTGGACTGAAAAATCCAAAGAGATGCAACGTCTTGAGAAGTAGTATATTTATAAGTTTAATTCTCAAAAATCAAAAGTTAAAACTTGAATAGTTATAAAATAGAAGTCTTAATTAGTTTACTAACTTAAACCTTTAAATTTGGGAACCTATTCAACTCAATTTTATGTCTAATGGTTATTCGTCAATCGTCAAAGAAACGGTGAATGTATGATTCACTTAATAGATATGAGGGATTAAAGAATATTCAACGAGACAATTAATTTAAAGTTTAAATACTTATAATTTGGAGTTTTTCTTATGAATAAAAAAAATACAAACTATTTTTAAGAAAAACCATTAAATAGTTTGTCCGTTTTACCATTTTTTACGATTCGCCTGTAATCTAACGTCAAATATCTACTAAAAATGATGTATTTTTAAATATAGTAATACAAACTAAAATATTCACAAGATATATCTTATACTCTTAATTTATCCCTGTTTCTCCAATGTTTTTGAAGTCAAGATCTCATAAAATAAGTGAGAAACTTTTCATTTAATTAACCCAATTGAAATTTAGCAAAATTTCTTCACTCCAAGAAAACGAGAAAATATTGCAATTTTATCATATCTTTCTAAGGATAGTCTTTTAATAAATAAAAGTTTTCTTAAAAAATATTTTACTTAAATTCATTTTATTTAATGTGTAAAGTTCATAGTCCAAAGAATTATGATCCCTCACCTCATCAATCTAAAAAATCAAACTTCCAAATATTTCTTGGAAATTTTGAGAGAAGTGTGATTGGAAACATAAGGTTTTAAGGGAAAAAAACCAAAACTTCCTAAATGAAAACATGAATATACGAAAACGAAATGTAATTAGCAAAAATTTACAAATTTATATGATAATTCAAATTCATTAAACAAAAAAAACAAAACAAAACCAAACAAAAATAGGTGACTATAATACGAAAAAATATATATAGATATACATACCATAGAGTTGGAATGGGATGAAATGAAGTAATCTCCCCATGCACATGGTGGTGGAGAGTACTTTGCAACTCGACGAGGGACCTCATCTTTGAGTGAACCTTTATCTTCAAATGACATAATTCTTTTTCTTATGAATGATCAAAGGAGTTTTGCTTTAAAAACAAAGTGCTTTTAGTATATTTGCTTTATTGTCTTGAACAACTTTAATGCTTTGGCAATGATATATATAGACAATGGAGCGATTTAGAGGGGGACTCATAAAATGTTTTAAAATTATATACTTGATTACAAATATCTATTTATTTAAATTATAACTTAGTTCTAATGTAATTGTATCTATTTAAATTCTCCATTGTATTGGTCATTTAATCACTTAATACTACTTTTGTAAGTGTATGGATTTATACTCTTTTTTTTGTTATATGTACTTTAGAAAAACTTTATGTGAAATTTATAATTTTGTATCAATTAAATCCTAGGCTTTCATAGAATTAGACTTTTACTCATAATCTATTTTGTAGAATCGACAATGCGTTAACTCTAATCGTCTATTTTGTAAAATTAATATTTGAAGAAGTCTACACACATTTCAGAATTTATGTGTAGATGGTCATCCTTAAAATAAATTGTAACGAATGGTCTAAATTGATTGACTTATGAAAATTTAAATGTTTAATTGACTCAAATTAGTTGTACAACCATATTAGTATGAATGGAATATAAAGATTAAATGTTTAAAATTGATACACTCACATTTTTTTAAGGTTTGAGTCGATATAATTATTAATATAGAATTTTAATTTATGCCATCTCTAAAGTTGGGATGTTATTTAATTGATATTTGCACCTAAAAGGAACTACTTTTAGTTCTTAACATTTGGAATTGGTGTCAATATTTAGACCATAATAATTGTTGAGCTAGTACTAATGGACCATGCAAAAAACAATGACCCAAATAGTTAATTAACCCCACAAGGAACTTAGCCCAAGTTAGAGAGAAGATGTTGTGTAACCATATGAGAATCAAATAAACAACCAAAAAAACCAACAAGTGTACGTTCCACAAATTTTTCATATTCTACCTTTTTAAATACTGTTTTGTCATTTAAATCAGAGTATAATAATAGATGGTTCGAAGATTCAAACCTCCCACCTCTAAAATAAAGTCATCTCGATTCTCATTGTTTCGAACCCAAAATATAATATTTTTTGCAAAAATACTCTAAAAACACGGTATTTTCATTCTTAATCCCGCACAAAATGTAGGGTTATGGTTGGTAATTTTCTAAATAAAACACTTGAGTGAAAACAAATAAACATGTACAAATCAATCATTGTTATGGGCTAAAATGAGAAAAAAAGAATTTAATTACTCAAAGCAATAATAGGATGTAACTTTTCAAGTTTAAAGTAATTTTATTCCAATTAGCTTGAATTAATTATTTGAGTGATAAGTTAATTTATTAAGATTTAATTGGTGATGGATAATGTTAATTAATTTTAATTCGGTAGATTAAGAAACTTTTCATTTCAAAATGTGGCAATTAATTTATTTAACACTATGGTGCTTCCCATTACGAATTTGTCCAAATCATAATGTCTATTCCACTTTTCCATCTTCATTGTTGGGCCCAATTGGGCTTTAGTACATCCTTTTTTAGAAATTATGGGCCATGGGCTGTTTCTATAAATTAAAGGATCTAGGGTTTAGAAGAAATTGACAATGTAAGCAAGTATTCAAACTATACCTATTTCTCTCCATTAAACTAGTTGCCAGCCCTTTATACACTTGGGTCAACTTCCATCTTCTTTTTGTATACATTCTAGTACCTATGCTTTCAACATTCACAAAATCTCCTAAATTTTGTAACAACTGAGTTCATTTATATACGCTTAAATTAAACTCGTTTAAAACTCTAAACTACTGTAATTATTGTATTAACAGAATCTCCTCAATTTTAATTAACCAGTCAATTTTGTTCTAAAACTATTAGTTTCCATAATTTTTGCACAGGTGAATATGAGTTCTGAATTAATATAATACTAAATATAAATGTTAAAATTGATTGAATAATAATTACTTTACTGATCTAATAATTAAATTTTATTACATTATTTCTTTCATCAATTAGCGTTTGTAGTCCAACGGTTAGGATAATTGCCTTCCAAGCAATAGACCCGGGTTCGACTCCCGGCAGACGCACATTATTTGGTCTTATTATTAGAGTTGGTCGAGGTCAAGGTCGAGGAAAGCAACTTTATATTTGTTATATAACATTATATAAAACAAAATTGACATTATATCAATAATATTACATTTTTTTCAAATTACTTTTACATTTTTTTCAAATTACTTTTACTAAATTATAAAACTCATCAACGATTTTTCTAAATTTTTCAACGATTAATAAGACAAATTGATATATAAAGTCTATTTTAAAAACCACAATGAAGTTTTCTACTAGAAAATTAGCTAATGAAGTTTTCTACTAGAAAATTAGCTTAAGCTGACGGATAAACGTTGTAGAAGTGGAGGTTAACCTGAACAACACTTAACCATACCACTGTCTAATACCATTTTAAATCATCCCTTTACCAAAAAAAAAAAAGTGAAATAAATAGAAAAGGCAAATTTCAATTTTTGGGATGAGAAAGAGATAAAGGCTTTTCTCTGCCTCCTCTCCCATTTCTCACACAATAATTGGAGATTACTCGCTTTTGTTCAAGGTATATGATAATGAAAATATCTAGTTTTAACTTTTTGTGATCACTTCTATTTAAAAAATTTATGCTATCCAATCAAATTGGACTTGCTATATTAAAATTGAATTATTTCATCCCATTCTATAATATATGGTTTACATTTAGGTTTAAGAATATAAAATTATATATACAAAAAAAAAGACAACTATTTTAAATAGTAAAATTGTTGAAAACATTTATAAATGTAGTAAAATGTTATTGTCTATCAATGTCGTTGATAGACGACAGTGACACTTTGCTACATTTGTTAATCATTTGGTTCATTTTAATGTATTTGAAAACGTTCCTATATATATATATATATATATATATGCATTCTAAACAACTTTATATGTAAAACATATGTGTGAAAATTGTCAAGATCAGTTTTAACTCAACAATAATTTGCATGACATTTCTTTCTAAAGGTTGAATGTTTAATCCTCCGTTGTCACAATAGTTGTACTAAAAATTAGGGTAAAAAAATGGATAATTTTTTAGCCATATTATTTGACAAAATCTATACTTACTATATTAAAGTTTAGCTTAAAATTATTGGCGCTTATGAAATAACGGTTAATACTAGGTCTTTGAAAAATTAGTTGCGAAATGAAATAAAATGATATTCGATAAATTTTAAATTCAAATAAAAAATAGTAATTAAGTGTTTGGTAAATTTATTAAAAACTAGTGTGATTTAGTTACACGACCTAAAGTATACTTATTATTTTCATTATTTTCAAACCAATATTCAATTGTATATTAACATAGAAACGATAAATTTGAGATTTATAAACTATTATGGGATGCAACAAATTGTTAAAAAACTAAATGTAAAAGCAAGTATTTGTTTTTTACGTATGAAAATACAATTTCAAATCGAACCTAAAGTTTTGAACTAAAAGTTTTCTTAACCCAAGTTTACAATTTTCATTAAGAAAATCCCATGCTAGTTTGATGAAAATGGCCCTGTATGAATCACGTATATAAATTAGACAATATATGAGCGTGATATAATTTACAACGTGATTGAAGTAAATTCACATATAGAATTTAATTATATATAAATGAACTTTAATAGTATGTTTTAAATAATTGTGACCCAACAATCTTAATATTCTATAACGTCATAGACATGACCACATGAAGGTTCTAGCTCTTACACATCAACTATACAAACGTTGATTTCAAAGTTTATTTGATTAAAAAAAAAATATTCATTTTCTGAAACAACACTTCGAAGAGCTAAAACTCAAAAGTATTTAATGAAACAAAATAATTTCAATAATGTTTAAAGGTAAAACGGAAAGTTATTTTCCAAAGTTGGGTATGGATTATTTTATTTTAAAAGTATAGTAGAGATTTTTATTTAATAAATGAATAAAATAATAAAACAAAGAAAGTGAAAGAATCAAATTATTTTTCTCCCTCATGGGCATAAAAAGTGAAAAAGTTGCTCCCCCAAATTCAGTGAGAAAAAAATGGAACACAAGCATAAAAGTATAAAGTACTCAAAAAGCTTTGAAAAGCAAAGATGTGGTAAGGCCTTGGTGGGACACTATGTTTCCTCATATACAAGTGGACAACAACAACAAAACAAAAGGTTAAATTATACAATATGCCATAACTTTTGAAGTGTATCATTGGATTTTGAAAAGTTTATTTTGTTATTCGTGAAAAAAATATACTATTCTGCCTAATGAAATGAAATTTCTTACACGTGTTATATTTATAAAGTAACAAAGATATTAAATTATGTTTTGATTAGATTTTTCACGATAGAAAATTAAGTCGTTACGAATTTGAAAGTACGGGACTCAATTGTTCATCTTAAGTTTTGAAAATATAAAAACTAAAAAATTATAAATCAAATGTCAAGTTCGATAGTGGACTAATCATTATTTTTACGAAAACTTTCCAACTAAGAAATTATTTTTAAGTCTTTTATTTTTTCAAGTATATATTCCTTTTATACGTGGTTGTTTCTACTCTTGAGATGAAATGGAATTCATTCGGCTTCTTTCAATCTACCTCTGTGTGTTACTTTTTCCTTCCATTCAGTGAAGCACAATGTTATATGAGGTGACAACGTAAGCTTTTCGTGGCTTTTTATTTATCTCTTTCCCTCTTCTTATCTCTCTCCCTCTCACCCATCCCTATTTCTCTCTTTTTTGTTTTCATCCTCTTTTTCTCTCTTTACAAGCCAAGAGTTTGCTGCCTCCACTTTCATTTCATCCATTGCTACTTGTCAATTCATTTTCCCACCTAGTTTGTTCTTTTTTCTCCCTCCTCTTCAATTATATACAATCACTTGTTTCTCGTTATACTATCTTCAATTATATACAATCACTTGTTTCTCGTTATACTATATCAAACAAACGTCAAACTTTCTTTGATATAGTCTTGGAATGAGTTGAAAACAAAGAAAGTTTGATGAACTACAACACAACAATGGAAGAGCAATAGCAAAGAAGAGAAGTGAAAAAAGATACAAAAGGAGAAAGAAAGGAAAGAAAGAGGGGTGCAAAGAAATTAAAAATAGTAAAGTCACGGAGTCCCAAATTAAAAGAAATTATATAATATAAGTTATACATCGATATCTCATCTTTAATGTTATTAGTACATTAGCTAACTAACGTTTCATTTTTTGAGAGACTTTTTAAAAGGCTCAAATTTTAAAGTTTAGGATAAAAAATAAACATCATTTCTAAATCTTAAAAATCAACAATACATTTCACACATTTTCCTTTATTAATCATATATTTTTGCTATGGTTTTATTTTTTTCCAAGACTTTTCAAGTAGTTGTTATGATATTTTGAATGTTGTTCTCCTCTCATTGTACCTAAAATTCCTTAATGCAGTTGCTAATTTATATATATATTTTTGCAATATATTTTTCATTTAGATTATATATACCAAATAACTAACCGACATATAAAATGTGCTATCAATCTCAAGATTAGGGTTTCACTTCACTCTACTTTATATATTGTCAAAAAAAAAAAAAAACCATCATTCAATAATTTAATTTTTTAAAAGTTTAACAAGTTAAAAGATCAACTATGGATCATAGGAATATGAGTATAGTTAGTAATATGAGAAAATAATGCATAAAAAACTACCACGAAGGGAAATGTGTAGTTAGCAACAAAATAAGCAAAGGTGAGACAAAAGTTATGGCTCATGTGACCATACTTATTTATTGGGTTGCAAAAAAGATTGATATTTTATTTTGCACCGAAATTGGACATATTTGGACATTTTGTTTTTAATAAAAAAAGGTATAATTTAGACAAAATTTAGTGTTTATGAGAAGTCAAAAAAATGATTCCCAACGTAGATATTCTACACTTGAATGAAAAATATGATTTTTGATTTTGGGACATAAGATTCCATTCAAAGAGACAAGAATGATGTGATGGATCATCACACATTTGATTTAATTTGATTCTCTTTTAACTGTAGTGAATTAAATCAATTTTTGAGCTAGTTGCATATATTAGTTTTATTAAAATATTAAATTTAGAAATGATTTAAAATTTGATGAGAACATACTAATAAAGTTAATTATTAATGGTTGACAAATAATATATTGAATAGTCACATTTGTTTTTTTAGTACAACAAGGGAGTAGGGCACGAGAATTTGAATTACGTCTTTTTGTTTATAAAGACCAACAACCCATCTAAAAAATTATATCTCGAGAAATGAAATTACAGAACCAAATAGAATTAGAGGAAAACATAATAGAAGAGACACTTTTCTAAAGCATTCATTCCAAGAGTGTGCATCAAAACATTAATATAAGAGTGAAAAATACGAGAAAAAGAAGAAATTTTCAACAAAGTCTTTACCTCATTAATGAAAAAAAGAAACTTTATTTAGGTCAACGACTTGCTCATTAAGCAGCTTCACCACCTCTAAACAATCATATTCAACCATAATAATATGACTTATGTGGATAGATAATGCTTATTCAAAGTCATCACAACAACTTGAGCTTTAATAACCTTGCCCTCTCCTTACACCTATGAATAATGTATGGCATACCGACAATATAATTCTAACCCAAGTGGTCAAGAATCATCAACTTAGCCCATAAAGTGAGTATCGAAAATCAAAGCAGCATTTAAATTCAGCTTTCAACAAAACTTTGAAGGAGGTAACTAAAGCATGTGTAGAAGCTAAAACCTCTCTCACTAAACGGATTTCCACCACCATTCTCCCAAGCATTAAGACACTTATTCAAATGCTTAGAAATGATAAGATTGATGGAGTCCACGTCAACTAGGTTTCTCTAAAATACGACCTCAATTCTCACCTCTCAAACAGCCATGTGACAATGATAATGATTGAGCTCAACTACTGCCATAGACATCTCTTAAAGATCTTGTGCAAATGATCTTGATTGCCCCATGTTATCCTTTCGTCACATATAGTATCAATGTTTGTTGTTAGAGGCCATAAATTCTAGGGCACTTCCATATCATATGTTTAGATGTCTTCACATTTTCCATACAAAAGCTACATAAAAGAATAGTATGTGGCCTCATCTTTTCCCCCTTAGAATATCTTTTGAAAAAAATTTCAACATATTTTGGCCTTTGAGGGGTATAAGCTCTCCAAAAGCTTTCAACAACATATTTTCCACAATCTAAAAAAGGGCAAATAAGAATGAGAAAGAGTCACCTCTACGTTCCATCTCCCTTTAGTAGATAGACATGCCACAATACGCTCTTGTAACTGAGACCATTACATGACGTTTTATGCTCTCTCTTAAAATCCAAGGACGATCATGTGAAATTAGTTTGATAAAGGTTCTTATTGTAACAATTAAAATCTCAAACTTAATTTAATCAGTAAGTCACTTTAATACTCTCCATTAAAATTATGTTACTAAAATCGTTAGTGCATGAATTCCACACATTTTAAAGGCCTATTTAAATGTTTGAATCAACATAATATTAGAGGAAAATACTAAAATAAAATGAACAGTGGCAATTTCCTTTTATATAATTAATAGGAGTGAAATTTCATCTTCTTGTCCTCCTTTATTTTTCTTTACTTACTCATGAAAAATGGCACAATAAAATTCATTGTTTAATTGAATTTTTTTTTATAAAAAAACCAATATTTTAATTTAGTTGATTTTAAATGAAATTAGAACAATTAATTTAACCAAGCACTCTATGAAAGAATTAAATTTAAATTTAAATTAAATAAAAGATGACTAAATAGTTACTTAGAAAATGAAAAATTAACTTCGTATATATAAATAAACAAATACTAAATAAAGATTGATTTCTTGTCTAGATGAACAAAACATGAAATTATTCAAACAAAAAAAGTTCTAAATTAAAAGGTAATCTAAAATCTAAATTGATAAAACAAACATGCTAATTTAAAATAATTAAAAAGATGGATTAAATCTAAAATGGGAAGAGAAATTAGGTAATAATAATTTTGCACCTTGCTTTCAAATGAGGAAGAAAAAACTGCAAAGAAGGGCCCTACGAACAAATTTGGCCATGTTTCATTAAATTCATTGTTGGACCATTTTTCAAAATAAAAAGGGCATTTTTAGTCATGTGCTCTATTTTTGGAAAATTGGAAGGAGTTGCTAATTATCTTCATTTTCATTCAAAAATAGAAAATAATAATAATAACATTATATTATTTTTAAAATGTCTCTTTAAATACAACTTGGAACATATAAATATCAGTTAAGCTAAGTTCATGTTGGCAATGATAATAAAAATAATTACCAATAAAATACATCCAACTTGAGATTCACTTTCAAATTTGCCTCATAAATTCGTTTTTGGAAATTGTAATGGATAGTACAAAAAATAAAACTATTTACAAAATATAGTAAAATATTTAAATTGGTATAAAGAGTTTGATGAATTTTGCTATATTTTGTAAATAGTTTCAATATTTTTCTATTTTTAAAAATGTCCATTCTTTTTTGGGTTTTTTTTTTCAAAATATAACAAACCGGCAAAATATTTACACTGTATAGAACAATATCGAAAATGAAAAAGTTCACAAACCCACAATGTAAAATACCAAAATTACCTCCGTCAACATGCGATACATTAGCCTCACTCACGATACACGATCGTGTAGATTTTTATACATGATCTTGGGCATACCATGCCCCGAGATAGCTTCGAGATCCTTCAAATTTCCTTTTCTACCTTTAATCTCGACCAGAATAGGTTCGAGATAGCCCAAGATCCTTCAAATTTTCTTTATTACCTTTAATCTCTGCTGAAATAGGTACGAGATTGCCCAAGATCCTTCAAGTTTTCCTTTTTTACCTTTAATCTCGGTCAGAATCAAGTCCAAGATTGTCCGAGAATCCTTAAATATCCTTCTTTGTTCCCAGTCTTGATCGAAAATTTCTCCAAGTTGGCCCGAGTTCCATCTAAAAAACCAATATGCCTTTAGTTATTCACTATCGGGCCTTAATTGCACTGAGATGGCCTGAGATTAATAAATCACAAATAAAATATAAATTGCAAGGGCAAATCTATAATTTATGAAAATATTTTACCTGCGAGCAATAAATACTTTAGTGTTTTGTTACATTTATGAAAATTAAACCTTCATTCTTTTTTTCTAATTATCATTTAATTTTATGGTTTAAATATTTTTTATTGGGAGTTTTTTCAATGTGGGGTTCACCACGAAGGGGGTGCAAGTATACCCTTCGACTTATCATTTTTTTGCAATTCAACATAAATTTTAGGACAAATATCGATTAATACTCTTGAATTTTTGAGTTATACCAACGTAAACCATAAACTAATAATTGTATCAATTCAAACTCTGAATTTTGGGAGTTGTATCAATTTAAACCCTCAACTTTTACAAGTGTGTCTAAGTAAAACGTAAAGGAGGGCTTACACATTAATATATTTGTATAAGTTTATGGTATAAACTAATACACTAGTAAAGGTTTAGGATCTAGGGGTATATGCGTCCCCCTCCTCTTGACCCCTGCAAAATTTATATTAAAAAAAAAAAAAATACTATAATTTTAAAAAAAAAATTAAGGAGTTTTTTTTTTTCCAAAAAAAACAAAATCTAATTACACTTCTGGTAAAAAAATCATTAAAATACAAAAATCGGGTTCACCATTTTTTTAGGAAGGGTATATAGTTGGTTAATTTTTCTATTTTTGACAATTTCTCAATTTTAAACAGATTTATTTATTTTTATTTTTAGTACAACAGTTATAAAATGTAATATAGAACATTTGACCTCTTTGA
Organism: Cucumis hystrix; assembly: GCA_025688845.1. Taxonomy (NCBI): domain Eukaryota; kingdom Viridiplantae; phylum Streptophyta; class Magnoliopsida; order Cucurbitales; family Cucurbitaceae; genus Cucumis; species Cucumis hystrix. Next base: position 23,586,082 of record CM046888.1, read on the forward strand.
AAGAAGACCATGTCAATTATTGTACAACTAACCTCACTTTTATTTTAAATAATGGACTTATATAACTTGACAAAGCCAATCTAAAAAATTTATGGATAGGTTGGATTGTGATCATCTAACTAAAAAAGTTTAAATTGAATAAATTTAGCTGCGTACAAATGAAATAGGTAAAAATTTGAATAGTTCTCTCACCTTTTTGGGAAAGATATCAATTTGTACTTCTGAACTTTGGAAATTGTACCAATTTTAAACATAAACTAATAATTGTATCAATTTAAACTATGAACTAATAATTTTATCGATTCAAATCTAAAACTTTGGGGTTGTATATCAATTTAAACCTAAACTAATAATTTACTAATTGTATCAATTTATACGACATTGAAATTTTATGAGTATAAATTTAAACTCTAAACTTACACAATTTAAACCCTCTATTATATTTTATTTGGACATATAAGAGAGTTTACATGGATACATTTATAAAAGTTCAGAATTTAAATTGATTCACTTACATAAGTTTAAGTTTAAATTGATACAAATATTAATTTGGAATTTATACTGATACAACTGCGAAAGTTTAGGATTTAAATTTATACCCTCAAAATTTAGATATCAATTGATACTTGCTATATATTTTTTTACAGTGGAATTCCCATTTCACACCTTTTTGTTTTTGTTTTTTATTTTTAAATACCACCATAATCCAATAACGTAAAAAAAAAAAAAGTGCATCCAACTTTTATCTATTTTCCCAATTTTGAAAATATTTTTAAAATTTATGCTAAATTTTGGGAATAAAAATCACAAAAAAAAAAGTAGGAACATTTTTAAATAGAAAAATTATTTTAAATGATAAAATTATTGAAATATTTACAAAATATAAAAAAAAAATAGATTCTATCGGTGTACATATTTTGTTATACTTTAGCAAAATGAGTTAACTTATTTACAAATACAATAAAATTTTGATAGATGTGTATCTCGATTAATCCTACCTATCAATGTTTAGATACACATTCTTAAATCTTAAACTTTAAACTCTAAACCTATTATATATAGAAAGTAAAATTTTTCTATATTTATAAATAATTTAAGTAGTTTTATCATTTAAAACAACCTCGAAAAAATATATACATATATTTAAAATGTAACTAGTAATTTTAATATTCTAAAAGTCAAAAGCAAACCAAACAATTATATTATTAGATAAAAAAAAGCTATAAATTGTTCATGGATTTTTATTTTTATTTTGTTCCATACACTTTCATTATTTTATTTAAAGTTTGGTTTAATTCCGACAGTTCAAATATACTACTGAAAAAGTTAAGGTTTTTATTTGTCTTTTTATGGATTCTACCCGAAATTTATGTACAATACATCATCAACAAATTGAAAATATGCTAAAAAAAAAAAAATTTATTACATATAAATTTATATTTTCATAGAAATCTCAATTCTGTATTTTCAAAATTTTGTATTAGGTACATCTACAAATTTTAGAAAAAATTCTAAAGCTAACAAAACTAAAGTTGTTCGTTTTATTTTTCGAAAATTAAGCATACAAATGTCTACGCTATCTTTAGATTTTAAAAAATCAGAAAAAAGGAGTTATGGAATGGAGGTTAAATTTGTAATTTTGTTTGAGTATAATGTAAATATTGGTAGTAAGTTTGTAGTTTAACCTAAATTTTCATAATGATAAAAAATAAAAAAGAAATAGTTAGCTAATTAGAGATTAGAAACCATGGTATCTTCCCCTAAATTGCAAAGGAAGAAACTGCGGAGATTTTTGGATAGAAAGACATGAAGTCTGAATGAGATTCTCATCATAAATCCCACGAGAGCAGTTTGCAGAAGGTTTCTTCAAGTGTCAGAATCGTAATAAGAAGGAAGCAGCAAGGGTAAAAGTTCTGACAAACTCCAAAGACCTCTTTTATCGGCCCCGGTTTCGGACTCATTCAATTCCTCGAACTCGGCGTTTAGCTTCTGGTTGGTGGGGGAAAAAAGAAGAACTGGGGAAGAACCCGGCGACGATACTCAGCTCTTTTTTCCCTCTTGTTCTTCCTTCTTCGACCTTCTTCCCCTTTTTAGGACAACCCCTTTTCCCCATTTTTTGTTTTTCCCCTTTCCATGTTCAGTCCCCTGCTTTTTTGTTAACGGTTTCACAGACTTCCCCCTTTGGCAGAGCTTGAAACTTCAAGAAATTTCGTTTCTGGGTTTGCGTGCTTTGCTTTCTGTGAAGTGTTACATTCATCTAGTTCCTGTTTTTCCCTTTCCTTTGGAGTATGTTATCACTCTTTTACTGGATTTTGATTTCTGGGTTCAAATGGGGTTTACCATGCATGTCTAAAATGTGTGATCTTTGCTCTTTTAGGACTTCATTGCATTTGGGTCTCTTGGGCTTTGTTGGTTTTTGGGATCATTGGGGGTGGTGAATGTAATGGGTGTTTGTTTTTGAAGTTCTTTTTTTTGTTTGGAAGATCAACTTTTGTTGGCTGTATAGCATGTTGATCATGGAGTTTTGAGGTCTTTTGAAAGGAGTTTTAGGTGGTGGTCTTGTTCCAATTGTTAAAATTTGCTCATTATAGTGTTTAGTTCATTGAGCTAATGAAAGCAGAAGATTTTGCTCGACTGTCGAAGCATTCTTGATTCTGATTATGTTTCTTTACACATCAGCATTCTACAAAGGGAGGGACTTTGTTTGATTCTGTGATATTATGTTGTGTTGCTGATGTATTGCTGCTTTGTTTTCTGCTGATAGTGTGCAAAATCGGTGCATGGCGCTTTAATACTTGAGTTAGCAAGTTGGTTTATAAAGAAAGATTTTTTTTTCATGCATTTTGTCTACTTAAAATTTTAAGGAATGAGTAAAAGATACAATAGTTTAAGGCATAGCAGCTTGTCCGACACATGGCGTTCTGATCTTTCTTTCTGTTGAGGACAACTATTTATATCAAGGAGTTTCTGCCTAATAAACATAGCTATTTTTAGCATTCAACTATTTTGTGTCAATATTTTTATTTATAATCGATTGATAATTTTGTGTATTGATTGAGCGCGAATGCATTTTTTGCTGCATTATAACATTGGACAAAAGTCGCATGCATTTTTCGGGCCTTCTTATTTTGGGGATTTTATTATCAACAATAAGTTTGTGGCACTAGAGCATGCTAGAATGTCTTTTTCTGTTCATAGGATGAATGAAGATTTCAGTGATCTATCTATCCAAAATCTGTTGAACTAAATGTGCTATTGTACTTCATCTACTTTTGTAATGGTAGTTTTACTTATGCTGCTTGGTTTTTGAGCCACACATTTATTTTACTGGTGCCCAGTGTCATTGCTACTTTTAGGCAGGTCATTTCTCTTCAATAAGTTCGAATAACTTGATCTTAACTTATTGTTAGTTGACTTTGTTCAATGGACATATGTTTTCTGTTACTTATTTTGTATTTCATTATTTCATTTATGGTTTTGACATGTTTATGGTAAATGGCAATGCTAATTTCCCAACGTAAGAAACAATGCTCAATGAATTAAGTTAGAGATAATGCCAAGTCTTTATTCTCTTTTCTTCATAAATAAATATTTTCCTTTTCTTTTCAAAAAGGAAAAAAGATTGAGATATGCCAAAATTAGAAGCACTGTTTGTTCTTGATTGTTCTTGATACTCATTATACACAGATATAATTAGTATGACAGTTTTTTCACTCGTAGTTTTTTGGCTTATTGTAGTGAACTGTAAAAGCTTTGAACATTTTGACATTTCATCATGAATATGAATTTGTTGTCTCATTTATTTCTTCAGGTGCTGAACTGGCTTGGGTGGGAGAAGAAGTTGTATGAGTTCTGTCGAAGACTTTCGACTAGGCCAGAAGGTATGGTTTTCAAGGCGATATTGCAGTTGAGTCTTAAACCTGTAGTTCTAGAGTTGAATCATCCCTTTAACTCGTATTGTATCCAACAACTCATTGTTTATTTCTATTATATAAATTTTCCACTTATATCTCTTCTTCCAGTTCAAGGCTTTTGTTAAATGTTATTGTTGTCACTGCTTTATTATTTTTTTTTTTGGTATCGGTTCCCAACCAACATCTCTCCATGCTTTCCTTCTAAGTTATTGTTGTGACTACTTTCTTTTGGGTTCCCGTTCCTGACCAACATCTCTTGATGCTTTCTTTCATGATTTAGATGCAATATAGTTTATTTAATTTATTTCAAATGCACTAGGTGATGATCCATATGGAAGATGAACAGGATGGCGAGCTACCAATTCCATCTGGTCTCCTTACTGGCATAAACTTTAGTGTGTCAAATCAGCAAGATATAGTAAGTATTTTAGTTTTGATACATAAATCTCATATACTACTTTAGGAAATAAATAATTTTCAAGAATAATCACTTATTATATGATGTATATTGATAAAGTTCAGGACCAGGGTTTGTTTTTGTTTGTAATGGGTTCTTGCGTTGGGTAAGACCAGTAGGGTTTTTATAATTTGAAATAACCTGGATGTCTGTGTAATTAACATGGTATTGAATATTGATTACCTTGACCGCTTCTGCTTTGTGTAGTTTGCGTCCTTTTTGTGAGCTTTTTTTTCTAGATGTCCGTGTATTCTTTCATTTTTCCTCGATAAAATTTCAATTGCTCATTCAAAAAGAAGAACCACTTCTTGTGTCATGGAGGACTGGGGATTGGAGCTTTTCAACAAAGTAACAATGCCTTACTGTTGAAATGACTTTGGAGATTCACTCAAGAAGAAGGATCTCTAGGGAAGAACGTTTTTTCTAGCATATATGGGAAAAACCAACTCTTGCGTGCATGGTCAGTGTGTTATATAGGTAGAAAAGATACCCAATAACATCTCTCCTCAGGTTTATATTTAGTTGGTGTCACATTTGCTCAGATATGAAAGCAAACTTCTATTTAATTCCAACATTTTTGGTTGGGAAGCAATGTCGTAGCAAGATCTTGACCCACATAGGGTCTCCTCAAGCACAACCAACACTCTAAATCATAAGATTAACGATGAAAAACAAAATTTAGTTGTTGGAAGGTGAACACTTGTCTTGTTCATCTTTTTTCCCTTCATTTATCTTAATTTTTATTGTATTAATATTTGTAAGGAAAGTAAATTTTTTATTTTTGTTTCATATATAAAAAGTATTGTTGTTGGATGGAAAACTGAAGGTGACTTAAACTTGTGAGTTTATATATGCCTTTAATTTTGTATAGTGTCGTGTTGCTATACAGGATTTGATTTTTAATATTCTGAAGTGAAGAATTTTTATTAATGTAACAGGAGAATATAGCGGTAATAACAGTTGATGCAGCCAACGAGGTATCCGATCCTAAGTTGGGACTTCCAAATCCATCTTATCAGTGCACCACATGTGGTGCTAGCTCTCTAAAATTTTGTGAAGGTAATTGACTAGTCATGTTATGAAGGGGTCTTGTTTTCTTTCACACATTGCTGTGTACTAACATTTTTGTTTGAATGGTTTTGGAAGGTCATTTTGGGGTTATCAAATTCCCATATACTATAATCCATCCTTATTTTCTCTCGGAAGTTGCACAAGTGTTGAATAAAGTTTGTCCTGGGTGTAAATCTATCAGGCAGGAACTATGGGGCAAGGTCAGGTACCTCACTTATTGTGATGAACCTTGAATTATTGTAATTAGTTTAAAAGTTATGGCTTTCTGCTATTAAACGACACAGTTATCTTGCTAGATTCTCACAGAAAAATGCAGTTTCTTCTTTCCGTCAATGTTTTTGAGGAAATTTTTTTGAATTATGCATGCAATTGAAGAAAGATTTACAGGGCTTTTAGGACCCTCCAATCAGAATTTCGCCTTACCACTCTCCCCTTCACTTATCTTTCCCCTCCAGAACCATTTTGTCTGCACTCCTTTGGATCCAACTTTAGGTTTAATAAGAGTAGTTATTCACTTGACAAAGGAAGAAAGATTTTCATGAGAACCCTTTAGAAGGATGTGGGTCCCAAATATGAACATCCGTTCTTCTAGTATTGCAATGAAAATCTCCAGTCATTGTTGATGTCCAATGTTTCCCTATTGATAAAGCACGTCTAAAACCCAATGAAGGGGAAGACAATGACTTAGACAACATTGCTACAACAAAATGATTCCTCATTGCAGACAATACATTTGACGGAATAAAGAGCAGAGCAGTCTTATCCCCCAATGATTTATCCTCTTATAAAAACGTGTCTGTCTGCCCCAACTGAGTTATGAAAGAAAGAGAATAAAGATACTTCTTTGTGATACCTCTCAATGATTTCTGGAAGTGTATTTGACCCTTAGGCCCATTCAAAAGGGGATGACCTAGACTTGTGATAGACCTCCGATTGTCTACCAGTACACTAGAAGGAAGAAGTTGAATAATAAAGTTAGAACTAGTTAGGCGTGTGTTTAGCACGTGATTAATTAGTAGTCAGTTAGATGTGCACGTGAATAGCACGTGGAGGTTAGGATTTGTTGGGGGGAAAGTTGTTACGGAAATCAGGAATACATTGAAGAAGGGAGTGGGCGGGAGTAGCAGTTAGGTTTTATGTGGTGTGAAGTGTTTCTCTGTTGATCCTTGAAAGATAGGGCAACAGGAGAGTGTTTCTTTTTTGCATTGTAATCCTGGAACAATCTTGTTCTATAGTAAATAAACAAGTAGAAAGTTCGTGCAACTGGATTCCATCAACTTGCTCACAATGACCTTATGGCAAGTCCTGATATCACAACCATTAAGCCATTATGGGAGCTCTCTCATTCATGTCTCAACACGATGGATAGATTTCAAAAATGATGTTCATGGATCGGTCTTTCTCCATCACGGTGCTGCCTTTGCCAAAGAGAGAATGAGTCTCGTAATCATTTGTTTATCAACCACACCTTTGTGGCTGTCATTCAGGCAGGAATTCTTGATACTTTCTAATGGACCTTTTTTCCTCCCAGTGACCCTAGAAGTTGGATTGACTTGCTGCTAAAGGAACATCCTTTCAATGCTACTAAAAAACTTGTATGGGCTAACATCATCATAGTTGTTTTCTGAAAGATTTGGTATGAAAGAAATGCTAGATCTTCCAAGACAAAACCAAATCTTCTGAAGAAGTCCAAGTCCTAAGATGTGACTCGAGTATGTTCAATGCTTTTTTTGGTGTACAATTTAACAACCATTAAGAGTCGTGATTTCTCTTACCTTATTACAAATTGGAAACATCTTTTGTATTCCCTTTAACTGGAACTCTTTTGTATACCTTTGGATATTCCATCAATTAATGAAATAGTTTCTTATAAGAAAAACAAAGCCATGAAGGCCTTGTTGTGAGCTCTCATATTCCCTATCCCTAATCCTCCCAAAATCAAATTGGTTTGTTACTGTCTCCCACTTAATTAAGTGAGTTCCTTTACTCTCCTCAACTCCCACCCAAACAAAATCTCCCAGAAACTTTTCCAAAGATTTACTCACTGAAACTGAGATAATAAATAGGTTGGGATTCCAATCAAAACTAACTAGTTTAGAGTGAGGCTACTTCCCTTGGAGAAGAAACTTCTCTTCCAGGACACCAACTTTTTCCGAATCTTACTAACCGTGGGTTCTCAAAACAGAAACACTATCCTATGAATGTAACCTCAAAGCCAAGAAGAATTTGCAAAAGAGGCTTCTAACTCCCTACAAAGCTCCTGCGAACATTCATATGACTTGCAGTGGAGGAAGGAGCACCAAACCTTGAACCTCTTTGGAACATCTTCGACAGAAGACAAAAGGAGAAGGCTCCATCAAGAACACACCATAAGAATTAGCAACCAAGAAGCAGTTATCCACAAAATTAAGACTTTAAATCATATACTGATAACACCAAGATATCTGGTCCATCTCTTGAAAAAGACTCCGATCATTCATCAAACTTTAACTAATGTGCTCATTTCTGTGAAATTCTTGGAAATATCTCGTAAAATCAGCCTTTAAAGTTTTAAAGACATGACTTAACAAAGAATTCAGTAGTAAACCATCAATTGTAAGTCTCCATGCAGAGAAGTAAAAACTGAAAAGGATGAATGATTAGCTTGAATAGATGTAGAGTTGATTCAATGGTAAGTCTGCACGCAGAAAAGTGAGAACTATTCTTATAATAGTTTCCTCTTGACGTATTTTATCTACACCTATTTGTAGTTTGGCCAATTTTCTCTCCTTACTTTTCATGGAGAGTCTTTTGTAGCTCGAGTTGCTTGGCAATGCATCTTTCCCACAGTCCCAGACTCCCATTCATAGTTTACATCTCTTTAATTGATGGAAATTTGTTTCTTATCAGGAAAAAAAAGATGACATTGTGCCATTGGAACTCTTCACCTTTTGAAATTTTTATCTGGGTTGGTTCAATATTGACTCACCATGGTCACATATAACTGCCTGGTGGTGTGGTGGTGGTAGCTTCCTGCATTTTTTTCCTAATCTAATCTAAGATTTCCTTTTGAACTTGTGTTTTGGTTCTCTTTACATTTATCAGGTTGAGGATCCAACATCTGATTATAATCGACCTAAGGGTTGCAGATATTGTTTTGTAAGTTTGCTTAGCTCACGTGGTTATGTTTCATTTTAGCTGTTTATAAAAACTGTCCTGATGAAAAAGTTCTATTACAAACCGTGCTTTATATGCTCAATAGGGAAGTCTAAAGGATTGGTATCCACCTATGAGGTTTAAGCTTTCAACTACTGATATGTTCAAAAAAAGTATGATTATGGTGGAAGTGAAAGAAAATATGTCGAAGAAATATCAAAAGAGGGTGGCTAAAGGAGGTTTGCCTTCAGATTATTGGGATTTTATCCCTAAAGATGAACAACAGGAAGAAAGTTACTGTAGACCAAACCGGAAAATCCTAACTCATGCTCAGGTATTGGGCCTGTTTATGCATCTGAGTCCTGACTATATTTAATTTTTGCAGGTTTTTCATCTATGCACATTTCCGTATCTCTCAATTTGTTTTCACTTGAAACGTTAAAAATCATTGTATTTCTTGATGATTATGAACCCCATGAAACCCTGATTTGTTTTACGTTGTTATAAGTATCTTCTCTTTTCTTTCTAAAGAAAAAACGAAAAAAAAATTGAAATCAGAAACCCAACCATTAATGACATGGAGAATGATATATTTCGAAGACAAAAAAAAAAAGATCTGCTAACAAGTGGGTTGGAGGTTTGTGAGGAACCTAACACATTTATTCATTTATGTTCTATAATCTAAAACGAGGAATGAGGGGAGGGAGAGTGAGAGAGAAAGTCCCTAACACTTGTTACCGTTAAATACTTAGCATAGTTCATAGACAAATAATAATAAACATCAAAATTATAAAATTTAACAGAACCTTTTTTTAAGGTTATAAATGCATAAGCTCAATAACTTTTAAAGATTATACAAATAATAGATTTCCTAGATTTTTACTTTGTTGGATCCTTTTTCCTTAATGGAGGTTTTGTGGGCTTGGGTTTTTATTTTTCTTTTTTTGCGTACCCTTGTATTCTATTATTTCATTTTTCTCATTGAAAGTAGTTAATTCCATAAAAAGAATAGATGTCCTGCCATCTAGTTCATGTCGTGTTGTGCTTTTCTTTTAAGATTTTGCCCTGCTTCTTATTTCTGTCTTCTTGGATTTCAGGTTCATTATTTGTTGAAAGACATTGACCCGAAGTTTCTTAAAAAGTTTGTACCTGCAATAGATTCACTGTTTCTAAACTCTTTCCCTGTTACTCCGAACAGTCATCGTGTGACTGAAATGGCACATTCATTTTCAAATGGACAGCGTTTGATCTTTGTAAGACTTTTCTTCTTAATGCCCCGTTATTAGGTTGAGGTTATTCAAACAGGAGGATGTTTGAATGATATTTGCCTCTTTCTAACTGTTTAGTTTTAAACATGTTCAATGATTTAAGGATGAAAGAACCAGGGCTTACAAGAAGGTGGTTGATTTTAGAGGGACAGCCAATGAGTTAGGTTCTCGCGTTCTCGATTGTCTCAAAATTTCAAAGGCAATTTACAATATCTTTGTCTTTTGCCTTAATCATGTTAATTATTATGTGAAACTTTTGCTCTTGCTTATATTGTCACTTCTTTTATGCAGCTTAGCCCAGAGAAGTTACAGAATAAAGATTTGGTTTACCAGCAAAAGAAAATTAAGGATACTGCTACTAGCTCATCTGGTTTAAGATGGATCAAAGATGTTGTTCTTGGAAAGCGGAGTGACCACTGTTTCCGCATGGTTGTTGTTGGTGATCCAAACATTGAGTTAAGTGAAATTGGCATACCTTGTCATGTTGCAGAGAGATTGCAAATATCTGAACATCTGAGTTCTTGGAATATGAAGAAATTAAGTACTTCTTGTTACCTTCATCTTGTTGAAAAGGGAGAGATCTATGTTCGTCGTGAAGGTCGTTTGGTTCGTGTACGTAATGTTCTTGAACTTAACATGGGGGACACTATATATAGGCCCCTAGCTGATGGGGATATTGTGCTAGTTAATCGACCACCATCCATACATCAACACTCACTTATTGCTTTATCTGTCAAGCTTCTTCCTGTCTCTGCAGTTCTTTCCTTAAACCCACTCTGTTGTTCTCCTTTCCGTGGAGATTTTGACGGTGACTGCCTTCATGGTTATGTTCCTCAATCTTTGGAAGCCCGAGTGGAGGTTAGAGAGCTGGTTTCCCTAGATAGACAGCTAACTAATGGCCAAAGTGGTAGAAATCTGCTGTCACTTAGTCATGATAGTTTAACTGCTGCTCATTTAATTCTGGAAGATGGAGTTTCGTTAAATCTTTTCCAGATGCAGCAGTTGCAAATGCTCACTTTACATCAGTTGTTGCCTCCAGCAATTGTAAAATCCCCTTTGCTTAGAAATTGTGCTTGGACTGGGAAACAGTTATTCAGCATCCTCCTACCTCCTGATTTTGATTATTCTTCTCCTTCTCACAATGTTTTCATTGAGAAGGGAGAATTAATATCTTCAGAAGGATCTTACTGGCTTCGAGACAGTGGTAGAAACCTCTTCCAAGCGCTAATAGAACACTGTGAGGGCAAGACCCTTGATTACTTGCGTGATGCTCAAGGGGTACTTTGTGAATGGTTATCGATGAGAGGCTTGAGCGTTTCATTGTCAGACTTGTACCTCTCTGTGGATTCATACTCTCACGAAAACATGATGGATGATATCTTTTGTGGGTTACAGGAAGCTGAGGAAACATGTAATTTAAAGCAGCTGATGGTGGATTCACATAAAGAGATCCTCACTGGAAATGACGAAGATAATCAACATTTGTTATCTATTGCAGTGGAGCGTTTAATTTATGAGAAGCAGAAATCTGCTGCTCTAAATCAAGCTTCTGTTGATGCTTTCAAGAAAGTTTTCCGGGATATACAAAATCTAGTTTACAAGTATTCTGGTAAAGATAATTCACTTCTTACTATGTTCAAGGCTGGAAGCAAGGGTAATTTGATGAAACTAGTTCAACATAGCATGTGTCTTGGCTTGCAACACTCTTTGGTTACTCTATCCTTTAGCCTTCCACATAAGCTCTCGTGTTCTGCATGGAACAGTCAGAAGATGCCTCGTTATATTCAGAAGGATGGTCTTCCTGACCGCACACAGTCTTTCATACCCTATGCTGTGGTTGAAAATTCCTTTCTCTCGGGGCTTAATCCGTTTGAGTGTTTTGCTCATTCGGTGACAAATCGAGATAGCTCTTTCAGTGACAATGCTGAAGTTCCTGGGACTTTGACACGAAAACTTACGTTTTTAATGCGGGATATATATACTGCATATGATGGAACAGTGAGGAATGCATATGGAAATCAGCTGGTTCAGTTTTGTTATGACATTGATAGACCTACTAGTGAATCGGAAAGTGAGAATAATAATAGAGATCGTGATATAGGTGGTCATCCTGTTGGGTCATTGGCTGCTTGTGCTATCTCAGAAGCTGCATATAGTGCTTTGGACCAACCAATTAGTCTACTTGAAGCTTCGCCGTTGCTAAATCTAAAGGTATGTAGCCTTCTCCTTTCAATGTAACAATTTAAGTCAAGGGTTTGAGAAATATATGTTATTTTTATTATTCTAGACTCCCTTTGTTGAATCATCAATTAGCTGATGGGTTTTGATAGATTTAATCTTATATTCGAAGACTATTGTAATGTCATTTCCGGCTCATTTATATCGGTAACAACATTGGACATTATGCAAATTTTAAGCCCACAAGTGTGGAAAACGTTAATGTTTTGAATAAAATAAAATTTACAGTAACCCATAAACCCAAGCTTTTGGGTTTGGTGTTGATCTAACCATTTGCAAATTAATTTTATGTTTTTTGCTACATGCCATATATGTATATATTTATTTATCTTAAAACAATTTTTTAACTTTTCTTCCAAGTTTTCTACCCTAAGAAACTGTCTTTTTTTTAGTGTAACTTCTAAACAGATATCCAGTTTCTGATACCAAGACTAATAGTTGTGATATCTTTTACTTATGCAGCGAGTGCTGGAGTGTGGTTCAAAGAGGAATAGTACCAAACAAACCTTTTCATTGTTCTTATCAGAGAGACTTTCAAAACGAAGTTATGGATTTGAGTATGGAGCTCTAGGAGTTAAGAACCATTTAGAAAGAGTAATGTTTAAAGATATTGTGTCTAGTGTCATGATAATGTAAGTTGCTTTATTTTCAATGTTTTTTCTATAGATGTCATTACCTGTGTTATGGTATCTTTTAATTGACATTACTAGCAATGTTTTCTATGGATATTAGCTTCTCCCCACTGCCCTCCCGGAAGAAGCATTTTAGTCCTTGGGTTTGCCACTTTCATGTATGCAAGGTAATGCAATCTGGAAACTTTCTTGATATATGAGCAAGGGTATACTGTTAAAGTCCTGTATCTGGTATCAAATATAATTTCCCCATCCAGGAAATTTTGAAGAAAAGAAGATTGAAGATGAATTCTGTTATCCATTCCCTCAATATGCGGTGTGACTCTATGAGACAAGAAGGAAGAATGAATTTGCCCTCTTTGCAAATAATAACCCAGTACGTTATTTCTTCCATTGACATTTATAGTTGGTTCCCTTTCATTAGATATTCTCTAGTATGGGCTTTTCTATCAAAGCATGTTAACCTTCGTAATCTCACTTGAGCTGTATGTTGTTTTGTGGCTGGCTGATAAGGGATTGTCCTCTAGCTGATTCACTGACAGAAGATGGTGATACAGTGTGCTTAACTGTTACAATAGCTGAAAATACAAAAAACTCTTTCCTGCAATTAGATTTCATTCAAGATTTGCTGATTCATTTCCTTCTTGGTACAGTTATAAGAGGTCTGTACTGTTTGTCACCTTGCAATACTTAATGTGCATTTCCATACACACATGGCCAGTTTGAATAGCTGATGTTTTGATCTGATAATATTTCATTATTACTTGTCATTGGCGTCTGCTTTTTCTTGAATTTAGGATTGAAGTTGCAATGTTGCAATTTGTCAAAATGTATCTAGTGATATGTTCCTTTAACATTTCCCCCAGAACATTGGGTATAATTGGTGTGCTTTAGTTCTGGGCACCTGGGTCATTCTATCTGTATAAGATACAAGTTAGGAGTTAGAGAAGATGTTGGACCGTTGAATTTTGGGAAAAAAGAGCCTTATTTTGAGAATGCCTAAGACAAGGTTGATTGGTCACTTGAATTGAGCTCTAGATGGAGAATGTGGAAGAGTGTTTTCTTCTGCAAAGTCAAATTACTCTTTATCTGTTATTCCTGAGTTTGTCCAGCTGGAAATTTTTTCTATGATTCAAGTCCGGTGCCCCCTTGCTAGCTTTGCATGCAAGCCTTTCGTGAAATTATTTGTTTTCTTTTCCTGAAGTTAGAAAAAGAAAACATTATATGCTATGCCCTATATTTGACAAGACTTAAATTATATTTGCATATTTGGAATTTGTTTTTTAGCTTTTGTTGTAGATGTAGACTGGATCTTCTCATTTCTCTTGCTCTTACTATAATACTCTTGTACTTTGAGCTTAATGCTCTTTTATTAATAATAATTTAAGAGGCTTGTCTCTGTTTAAAAAAAAAAAATTGCTAGATTTCTTTTGATATCTTGCTGTTTCAACTGACAACTTTTTTGACATACCTAGGGAGTGGGCACTTTTTAATATAGTCTGTCATTTGCTTGTGTAAGTTATTTGGCTAGATTTACCAAAAATTTATGTTTTCTTTTCCTTTGGTATTTGCATTAGGCTTTGCTGAGATTGACAGGGTAGACATCACATGGAATGACCGCCCAAAGGTCCCAAAACCTCGTTGTAGTTATGGTGAGCTCTACTTGCGGGTGACCATGTCTGGAGAAGGAAATTCAAGATTTTGGGCAACTCTCATGAATAATTGCCTCCCTATAATGGATTTGATTGATTGGACTCGTAGTCATCCAGATAACACTCATAGTCTCTGTTTGGCGTATGGAATAGATTCTGGATGGAAGTACTTTCTCAACGTGTGTATTTCTGTTCACTACTTTTTTGACAAGTTTGTCTTGGTTCTTGCATCAGACCATTTGCAGGAGCTTTTGCATGCTTCAATTCTAATCATTCAAATATCTTTATGCAGAGTTTGGAGTCTGCAACTTTGGATGTTGGTAAAACAATACGTCTTGAACATTTGCTGCTTGTTTCAAATTCTCTTTCGGCTACAGGAGAATTTGTTGGCTTAAATGTGAAAGGACTGACACATCAAAGGGAACATGCTTTGGTCAAAACACCCTTTATGCAAGCTTGCTTCTCAGTTAGTTATCTAATTGCTAATCTTCATTTGAATCATCGTATTGGGCCAGCAGTGAGTGTAAGTAAATTTATTTCGTGGTTGGTTTTCTGCAGAGTCCTGGAGCTTGTATGATTAAAGCTGCCAAGGCTGGAATCAAGGACAATCTGTCAGGAAGTTTAGATGCTTTGGCATGGGGGAGAATGCCTTCGCTGGGAACAGGGGGACAGTTCGATATCCTATATTCTGGGAAGGTGAGATTATATGTTCCAACATCATATTTAAAAACAAAAATTTTCAGCCCATAGATGCTTAAAAGACTAAAGAAAGGTTTTTATGCAATGTCCGAAGTGCAATTTCATTGATGTTTTCAATTATTCTGTGGGCAATTCCGTAGAATTATCTGTTATTTGAAATAAGATTTAAGCCAATCGTTTCTCAAATGTGTGGCGGCAAATGAATTAACGATCTTAAGATGTTTGTCTTATTTTGTGTATGTGGGGATTTCTTCTCCTGCTAAGAGTCCATGATATAGGATTTTTGTTTTTATACATACATACATGATGCATGTTATGCTTGACCATTAGTTTGGTCACAAATGATGGCACTTCTTGTTCAAGTTTAGCGTTGTATTTCTTTTTCTTTTGTATTAAAATATTGTTAGTGTATGTACATGTGTTTTTATCCCAAAAAAATCAGAGTTCAAACGATGAATGATAATTAGAATGTAGACTATATTATCTCAATCCTAGATGCATGGAATTTTCCTGTTATATGTTGGTTCTGTTTTTTGCAGTATTCAAGCTATCTAATGGTTTCATTACGCTTCAGGGGCACGAACTTAATAAGCCTGTTGATGTTTATAATCTACTGGGTGGACAAAGCACTTGTGAGAAGCAGAACACGAAGATTGAATCTCTTGATAAGAACACTATATCTGAGAAATATAGTGCTCAGTTTATACTTAAAAATGGAGGTTCTACCATTAAAGGACTTAAAAGGCTGGATAGTGTTTCTAAATCAATTTTAAGGAAATTTTTGACACTGAACGATATTCAAAAGCTGTCGTTTGCATTGAGAACCATTTTACACAAGTTAGTTCTTCCTTCTTTGGCATTGCTCATTTCTTACAATTGGCATTATATCAGATGTGTCCTTTTTTCTATTTGGACCTTTTCTTTTATTTATAATTTCTCGTTTGGAAAGAAAAAAAGAGAACACCAATCCATGTTCTAGCTTAATAAATAATTGTTTATTGCTTGAAAATCACTTACCCATTATCTTGGATTGTTTTTTTTTTAAAATTTCAAATGCTGCTGAAAATGCCATCTGCACAATGAAGTTGGAGTTCTAAAAGGTTTCTCTTGTGTGCGTAGGTATTCTCTAAATGAAAGATTAAATGAAGTGGACAAATCAACTTTGATGATGGCTTTATACTTTCATCCCCATCGGGATGAAAAGATTGGTGTTGGAGCACAAGACATTAAGGTATTTTCTATAATACAGATGAAACTGTTTTGGGATATAAATCCCTCTCGCTATCAGTCTATGTAAATTCCCTTCTAACTGTAACTTTGAAGTCAGAATCTATTCTCTTGTATAAATGGTAATATGCCTTCTTGTTTAGTGGGATCCTTAACTTTAAACAACTGACATATGGACTACCAACATGTTCTTATCCTTTCCTCAGTTAATTATGTTTTTGTCCTTAATTGTGGCTGTAAATATGTACCTGATCTCTATGCTGTTATTTTATACCTGCTACCTGTTTAGTAAGGAGATAGGTCTGATGTTTATTCGTGCAATTTATGTAACCACATTTACCTGCTACCTGGTTGTTCTTTTGCAGGTTGGTAGCCACTCAAAGTATCAAAATACACGTTGCTTCGTATTGATACGATCGGATGGAACAACAGAAGATTTTTCATACCACAAGTGTGTTTTAGGTGCTTTGGAGATCATTGCTCCTCATAGAGTAAAGGGTTATCAGTCAAAGTGGATGCAAGAAAAGTTTGAGTGATCCATCTATCATGTACATATTCAAGCGTTCAGGTATGTACAGTGGCAAAATTAAAATGGAGGTTTTGGTCTGAAGTATCCTGAATGCTGTCAAGTTGCCTTTGACTTAGCCTGTTGTCTTTATCTTTGCGCAACACCGGAAAGGTTTTGGTGTTTCTCTTTGCTGACCTGTTGCACTACTATTGATGAATTGTCACTTCGATTTCGGTGATGGTGTGGTTCATCAGTTTTTGAATCTGTATACCCCTTTTTATTTTTTTAATCTTTTTACAATTTCGCCAAGAGTTAGTATAGGATGTAGAATATGTGAACAGGAAGAGAGCTAGATAAGTTGTTAACCCATTCTCTTTCTTTGTTTCTTTTGTCAATAAAAATAATAAACTCTCATCTTGTATATTTGAATTCCTGAGCTTCTTTTTGCTCCTTCTACTCTAACTTGTTTGCCTTAATATAAGCAATAGGCAGAAAAGATCTAGTGGAAGCAGCAAAGAGAAGCTCGTTCAGGCTGGTCTCTTTATAATGTAATTTACTTGATGATATACATTTTGGTATTGTTTGTTTAATGGCTACTGGGATCATGATTTTTTTTTTGTTCCCTATTCTGCATGACTGTTTACAGTTTTGGCTTCTTTAAAAGATAGAGTCAACTGGATGTTGGTGACCAAATACTCTCTTTGATCTGGTTTGTTGTGTCGGGTCTTGCAAATCCGATTCCGATCTTTAAATCATCAGTTGCTGGAGGACCTGGGCCCTATTTATCTTAGACGGAATTGTTCTTGAAAACCTACCAACTTTGTTATGAATAGCTGAAAGAGGTGAATTTGAGATGAATGTTCGTCTTATAAAATTTTCACCAACGCTATTTATTTGTTTTTGAAATTTACAAAGTTTCAATCATGTTTTGGATTTGAATAAATCTTTTTGGGTTATTTCTTTTGTTCTTTGTATATATATACATATATTTTGGGGCAAACTTTCCCAAATATGAGGTCCCAAAATTAATTACCTCATTTTCACAAATTAAGTTTGCATAACCCTTTTGTAGGACTAACAATCCATGTGGAATTTTGATGTTGCTCCAACAATAGTGTATTCGGCACAAGTTTTTCTAACCCACTTATTCTTCCCTCCAAGATTTCTTAAGACATACAAACACAAACCTCTACTTAACATACTTAGTTCCAACACAGAAATACATGGATCAACTGTACAATAACAGGTTAGCCTCAGGGATTACAATCACTTGGTAAGTGAAACATTTTGAAACATATGTTGAATGTGTAGTGAGTGACTAATTTTAAATAAATGTTAAATGCATACTTGTAAAAGTACTTTAAATAAGAAAGCATAAAAAAATATGTTTAAATAAACTCAAAAAAACATTCTTTATTTCTTTAATACCCATCGGGCACGTACAATACTCTTAGTGTCTTTGTTCGACAGTACTCTCAGCGTCTTTGTTGTAACTCAACACCGACAATGACAATTTCTCTACGTGCACATAGTAACTACTCTCAAAGGACTAAGCACCCCAACATGTTGTTGGCCTATTGCATTCTGAAGTGGATCCCAAATACCTATCATCTCTTCCAAGTACCTTATCAATTGATATTAGGTCTAACATATAGTAATGATGTAAAACGCACATATGTAACTTAAATAAAATAACTTGGTTGTCAAGTTAAAATACTTAAAATACTTGTCTTAGTAAATCATGCTTGTACTAAAACTTACATAAATCTTATGCTCAGTAGCTAAAGCATTTCAAAAATCATACTTTACTTGAACTTGTTCTAAATCTTAGAGAAATTAGAGAAAACATGCTTAATAACTCATGCTTGACAGAAAAACATGCTAAAAAATAAACTTTAAAATCATTTTGTCACACATGACTTTAAGCTATTTCCAAAGCTGGTAAACTTGTCTCACTTCTTAACCTGAAATAAAGGAATTTAATATTTGATTAATTTCCTTGGCCTTTAGAAAATATCTAAATTTAACTTAGAAATCTAGAAAATATAAAAAGTGGCTTAATGGCAGAACGAGCATTAGCATTGCGAAAGGCTTGGCTGATGGGCGTTGGTTGCTGGCGTGCAAAGTTGCGATAGGCTTGCCAACATACATGTTAGCCTTCTAGGTCTTGTTGCATGCCCATCTCATGCCATGTGCCCCTTGCCACGTCCTTCTTAGCACCCTTGGCACGCTCAAACTGCCTAGTTACGCACACTAGCCTTGTGAAGATCTTGTCGTGTGCACAAGTGCTCAGTCACACGCCTTAACCTATGCAAACCCTCAACTGTTCAATATTACATGTGAGATGACATTTTGGCCGCGTGCTTGTGTCTAGTTGTCAACCTACATATGCTAACCTCTTGAGATGTTGGTCACCAATGCTTATTAGTCCTCACTCAATGCCCCCAACGCCTTCATATGCACTTTCATGCTTGTTCACGGCTCGAAATTGCATGTTTATTCAAAGATCCTAGGTTTCACTTATGACTTGAATAACTTAAAATTCATTTATCAAATTGAAAAAATTTATTCTACAAACTTGTTCTTATCCACTTAAATAGCATACCTTTAAATTTTAGCTTAAAATTCCACGTAGAAATATGGTTATGCTCAAAACTTTAAGCATTTTCCGAATTGAGCCAAAATCTGAACAATGTGGAATTACTCTATATTTTCAACATCCTTGTAACGCCCCAAGCTCAGGAATCCAACCAACATTCAAAATTCGGATCCCTAACATTTCCTTGCATCCTCTACGACCTAGCAACACTATCCTTACCGTCTTAAAAGCTTATTAGAGAGAAAGTTCTCCCCATAAACTAACACGAGTCATTTCAACGTGCTTTGTTTTCACTCACATGAAATCCTAAGAAAATTTCCAGAAGGTCACCCAACATAGGATTGCTCCAAGTTAAACACGCTTAACTTCGAAGTTTCTATGATCGAACCACCAAAAAAGAAGTGCCCCTTGTTGGTATAAATAGTAACTTTTAATTCTTTTAAATCTTTATTAATCTCCTAAAAAATTCTTCTCATTCAAATGTGATACCAGTTCATTCATGACTCCCTCCTAAATTAAACTCAAAGCGTTGCATGCCCACCAGCTTTCAGTTGGTTCGTCTCCGAAACCACATCTTATTCGGAGAGGTTCCGATGTGATATCGAATCTTCTGAATCATGGGCCTAGGACGTAACGATTCTCTTCAACTCATATCTTCTTAGCAACCATCACTTATAAGCTACACTCAAATATATTTCTTTTGATATAAAAAATACAAAATTTTCAAAAGAATTAAAGAACTTTATAAAAACAAGAGAAATAGATATAATTGTAATTATTGAGAAATAATTGAATAATTACTTTTTTACCTAAATCTTTTATCACGAAGTATCACTCAACACATTGATATTTGTCCCCTTATTGTATGGACATCCTTTGAGTTCAAAATCTCACCATTAACAAAAAAAATTAAAAAAAAAAATGGTAAAAGATCATAGCACACAGAACGCACGCACACATCGATTAATCTCAACAACTCGCAAGAAAATTATTTCTTAGCAAAAGATCCAGATAAACCCCAACAAGAAAAAGTAGTAATTCCATGGGGATGAATTGAAGTTTACAAGATCTAACCACTAAAGAACAAATTGTTTATAGAGAAAACTTTAACATTTAAAATTGAAAATTTGAGTATATAAAACTGACCCATTTAATTAAGAACCCCAAATCTCTCAACAGCAACAATTGTAGAAACTGTAAACAGAGGTGGCTTTGGAACAATTTTCAGAAATAAAAAGGGGAAGACGTGAAAATATGAACTTGTTTTAATTCCATACCGTTGATTATATTACTTAATGGATGATAGAGCTTGAACTAGAAGCATCATTTATATACAAAAACTCTGACATCAAGAATGTCGCAGTCGTAGATGTATGCATATTAACATTCAGGACTAAACTATATTTCTGTATTTCTCTATAGCCAAAAAGAAAAAACAGAAGACAAAAGTCTCCAAAATGTAAGATAAGAAAAGGGAAAAGAGCTGCAGATTCAAGTTCAAAGGTGCAATAACCTTGAAGGAATAGATACCAAAGGTGGATCTTGAAGAACGTCACTGGGCCCCAAGTCATCTATCGGTGGCTTTGCTCTGTGGTGATCAGTTGCAGATTGGTAAGCCATAGCCAAAGCTAAAACCTACAACACAAACAATCATTCATCAAATACAATTAGTAGTTACCCACAAAAACCAAAAGGACTCTTATTTTTTTTATTCCAAGACTAGACAAAGTTGCATACAATGTGATCCCTGTGAGGAGGAGCATAAATGCCAGTGGTAACAGTGGCTTTTCTTCTTGTGGTGCCAATTGAAGGTGGGTTTGAGATGTTTTTGAAACCTGTTGGAACAACAATAATAGGCAGACCAACAAGATTTCCCATACAAACTTTCTCCCAGGCAGTGGCATTGCCAATTAAAGCATCAACGTTGAAACTTTCTCTAACTTCTCTAATTAGCTTTCCCCTTGCTCTCTGTGCCTGTGCATGGATTGGATAATCAAGGGTTAAAAAAAACTTTTGGTCCCTATGGTCTGGTTGGTAACTATTAACTTCCTATACTCGTCCGATGTTTTTCCTGAACTTCAATAAAGTATTAATTTAGTCTTACTTTAGAATGTGCAACAAACAATTTCCTCCCTGTGGCAAAAAGTAGTATAGTAATGTTTTTAATGAAATTTATTGCTCGTGTAAACTAATGAACAAATTGGGATCAAGTTTATTGATAAATTATGAAGACTGAGTCGTTATGTAGACAATACCTGAACATAATCTACGGCTGGGATTAAACGTGCACGACGGAGTTCAGTTGGCCATTGGTCTTGAGCTTCATATTCATCATCAAGCCCCAAACGTTGCCATTCGTCAAAATGAGCCAACATATCAACATCCATAGTGAAGTTAACAATGCCTTGAACAGAGTCAACAGAATAAGACAAGTTGAATGGAATCATATTAACACCCTTAGAGGAAAGAATCCGAACAACCTATAATAAACATTTTAAAAGTTGGGTTAACATCAAAGATGTCAAAGAAGAAGGCTCTACTCTGATGGAGTTACTAACCTCCATGTCAGCATCGTCAAGATATCCAACAGTAAGTTTAGAAATGTCAATGGAGAATGGATCATCAAGAGAACTCTCAACTGAGGAGAGGTCATGTGGATCCTTCCCTCTAATGACATCCAAAACGACTGCACAATCAACTGCGTTTCTACAAAATGGACCAAGCTTATCCTGTTAAATAAAGGCAGAATAAATACAAAAGGAGAGTTGAGAAACAAAGCAAAAAGGGCAAGGCTACTACCAAGCTTTCAGAAATACTCATCACTCCACTGCGACCAACTGTTCCAAATGTTGGCCGGATTGCAGTAACTCCACATCGAGCTGCAGGATAAGTCATCGAACCAACTGTTTCTGATCCAATTGCAAATGGAACCATACCTAGTAAATGAGGGGGCAATGCATTATATAAAGCCCCATCTCCTCTGGGTTCATTATCCCAAATTGTGAAGGAAATAGTTTTATAGAAAGAAACTATGACAAACTTGACAAGCTCTTTTTTCTTAAGAAACACAAGAACCTAACACCTGGAGCAAATCAATGGTTAAGGCAATGAAGTCTCAATTTGAAATGAAAATTGCTGGAATTCAACGAAAAATATTATACTCAAGATGATGTTGTAATGGAGATGTTCTAAGACTTGCTAAGAAAAATAAAACATTTTGTGGTGAAACCATCAGCTCCAAGTCTAAATCGTACCTGCAGAAGTACATGCTGCAGGTCCAGCTGATGACCCTGTACTAAACTCCTCAATGTTCCACGGGTTCCTCGTACGACCACCAAACCAGATGTCATCATATGCAAGTGATCCGGTACCAAGTTTTGCAACAAGAACAGCACCTGCTGACTTCAACCTGCAAAACCACAGGATTCGCGGTTTGTTTGTAAAGATGTTAAAAACCAAATGATTTATGATTTGTTGGCAAAGATGTCAATTAATATACTTAGATAAATTAGTCAATTTTTTCGTACTGCTTATAAACCCAAGCTTCAACATCAATTACTTGTTCTTTAAAACTTTTTGAACCCCAAGTTGTTTTGTATCCTGGAACAGATATTATATCCTTCAACCCATATGGAATTCCATGCAGTGGACCTGCAAAACAAGAACAACTTTTTATTTCAAAGTTTAAAAGTATAAATTTAACTCTGCAAGAATAATATTTTATTTCAAAGTGAAGTATAAACTTAACAGCATTTGAAAAATAAAGTCGAAAGTCAAACAGTGAACTACAATTCATAAATGCATCACTCAAATCAACGACTTTCATTGAAGTAGCACAAAAAATTATCATCATAAAAGACACGAACCTAAATACACTCCTTGAGCAAACAGTTCATCAGCCTCTTTTGCTTGTTTGTAAGCCAGTTCTTCAGTAAAAGAAACTACAGCTTCAAGAACATGGTTGTACCTGATATTGTTTAAAGAAATTTTTTAAATAAGAACTTCAACTTTGATCCGAAAGACTGCAAGTTGATTTTTTATATACCTTTTCAATCTCTGAAGAAAAATTCGAACAAGCTCCTGAGATGAAATCTGCTCCGTTTTAATCAGTTCTCCAAGTTCAAGAACCTAATAGAATTCAACCATCACTCCCTTCAGTCCCTAATATTAAAGAAGGATCATATGAATCTAAAAACAATTAGTTTTTAATTTGATAGTATTCCAATATTTGGATGGATGGATTTTAGAGAACAATAAGCAATTTTGGGCCAAACAAGTTACTACTTGCTAAGGGATATAAAATGAATACTATTTTATTTTATGGTTACATCAAGCAAAACATATTTTTTACCCGATCAACGAAATTCCAACATTTGTCAGTTAAATGTGGGCCTTTTTTCCAAATCAGAGGGAAAAATGAAAAAAAAAAAAAACTTGAACACTCGAGACTAAAGTACATATTTAGCTTCAATTTAAACTAAAAAGATCAGTGCAGACATACACTCATGAAAGCAATATCGTCTTCATTATTTGGTCTCTTTATTCCAGAAACAGGAGGATAACAGAATCTTTTGCTCTTATGTCGAACATTTTCATTTGCCCACTCGGGGTTGAACACCAAAGGGGAAGGATTATGCAGACCTCCATTTTCAGAAGCAACTAGCTTCCGGTTGGCTCTGATTATAGGCACATTAAGTTCTTCAGCTCCCTTTAAAACCTCATCCCTCTACTCAAAAACAAAAGTTTCTCAACGTTACATGAATGTAAAAGACAACACAATATATAACTACATGAAAACAATTGGTGGTTTGTTGAACCTTAGTGTTATTGAAGAAATCTGCATCAAGAGCTCTAAATACACATTTTAGAAAAGATGTTCTCCCCATATTTTCCGAACACTCAGAGTCTTTCTTGCTGTCCTGATGAAAAGAACATGAAAAGAAACAACAAGACGAAAATGGAGTAGAACAATTGGTTAGCAGAGTAATTAACAAATGTTACCTGCAGAAAGGAAGAATATGGCTTATGAACCCCAACTTTTTCATACAAAAGTTTCCAGAATTTTTTATAAGTTCCCATCTGTTTAACATTTATCAAGAAAGAATAGTTTTTAAAAAAAAGATACAAAAAAAGACTTCAAAATGCCCTGGAAGTAGAGTACTAAATTTTTGTCCACATGTCAACATTTTTATTATATGGTCTGATGAAACACAAAAAACAAATTGTAGCAAATATAAATAGCATATAATACAAATAACAAGCATTTTATAATAATAAGCATTTTATTAATGAATGAGAAATGTTTACTGATTCATTAAAACAATCTTTTTACTTTTTATTATTATTTTACAAAATATTGATATCGACATTTTAATTTAGATCGATATTCCTGTAAGACTGAGAGCTTAATATATTAGTGGATATCAAACTTCTAAACACTTATTATAATTAGTGTTTGTGTTAGTTTTTGCACTTGAATAAAAAAACAGAACATTGTGAGTTTGGTTCTTTCATTTGGAACCTAGATTAGGAATTACAAAATTACTCTCTATGGTAAATTTTGGCTTTCTCTATAAATAAAGAACCGAGTAAAATTTGGCCCACCTCAATGCAACCAAGAGCCTCAACCGACATCTATCAATTTACTTTTGAAAGTTATAGCAAGAGCTAAGTTTCTAAATTTCCAACCATGTAAACGAGCTAATCCGAAGTTCTAAAAGTTGTCCTTCAATTCCTGAGATTTGTTAAATACTTTTAAATGGTCTCACAATTATCCCGAGGTTTAGGAAAATAACATGTCAGATGACAAGTTCTGAGTGAGAAATTTAACCAAGTTGTTGCTATATTGGAAAAGGCTCCATAATAATAAAGAAAATTATAGCAAATAACAAAATTAGGAAAATAGTATAAAAATATAGCACAACTTTGAAATAGTTGTAAGTATAACAAATACCAATCAACTTGTAAGAATTCTAGGTGTACCCTTCAATGCACATGTTTTCATTGCTAATAGCTATCAATGGACATGTTTCCATTCCTGATAGCGGTCAACGATAGCAATTGATTGTGCTTACACGTGTCTGTATCCTAAAATTTTAGAAATCGACGTATCAGTGTTTGTGCTTCTTAGGTGATATCCATTGATGAACACATTTCTCAAATTTAAAGTTACTGTTGATAGTAACTATAAGTGATAACTAGGTGTGAGTTTTTTACCAACCTTTTTCTTTTGTGCTATATATGTAATTATTTTATCTTTGGGTTAAATATTCTATTTTTACTTATTTATTTATTTGTGCTTAAATGTCATTTAAGAAACTAACCCAAATAATAATAAACATTAATAATAATTGCAATGCAATATATGATAATAATACAAAATTGGTGGGAAAAAAGAGCAAAGCTTAATAAGAATATCAAGAATGACATATTAACTTGGAGGTCCAATCCCTTACCCCTAAATTGTAAAAAGAAAAATTAAATTAAATTGGTTAAGTCATACTCTTCTTGGCAACCAATTTGAAATTATTATCGTATATTAATATACAATTATCATTAATGTTATTATTATTAACCCTTCATATCCTCTTAGCTCTCTCCTCCATCCCCTCTCTTCATCTCTAACGAAAAACAAAAAGTAGTTTATTTTATACAATATGTGGATAGGAAAATCATAATCTAAGATTTAAACAAGCAGCGTATAGTATCTAGTTGGGGCTTTTCCAGGACAAATTGAAGTGATGATTCCTTCCGATAACAAAAGAAGAACAAAAAAGCATAATAGGGAGAAAATTGCGATGTAAAAGCAGAAGAGAAGTTACCATTGGTGTAAAGCGACGCCAAGTACATGGATGGAAAGAAGAGAAGTGGAAGGAAATGGAAGATGGAACCGAAACTGCGAAGAAGAAGAAGAAGACAACGAAGCAGTTAATAGTAGGAGTCGACGCCATTGTAGGACACTTGTCGAACGGCGTGGCTGACTGCTGAGTGACCACTGAGTCACCACCGGCACTGAATGATGGAAAATGGCCAAAAATGAGATTATTTGAATGGATATAGAGAGTAATGAGATGGGTTTTTGAAAAAAACGACTCTATAAGTCGTGAAAAGTCTATATTACCCTTTATTTAAAAAATTCTAAAAATTAATTTTGTGTCATTTTCTCTTTTTTCTTTTCCCTCACGTTCTCTTCCTGCGGGACTTTCTCCTAGTCCCTCACTTTCTCTTCTACTAAGGCAAAATGCAGCTTGTCTTCAACTCTTCTTCTTTCTTAGTTGTTCGTCGTGTCTCCTTCACCGTCGTTGACCGTTCAGGCCTCCGTGGTGGTCAGTTTGTATGCAGCGTGCAAGATTCTCCGTCGAAGATGCGCCGAGAAATACGTATTGGTGCCCTGTTTTCCTCCCTCTGAGCCTCTCAGCTCAAGTTCACCATTGCTCACTGTATTTTTTACACTAGCAACATCATCAAATTGCTTCTAGTACGTCCTTAATCCCTAATTTTCGATTTCTCTCTTTCAAATTTCGAGTGTTATCTTCTTGTTTTTAGGTTTAGAAATTATGAATTTCCTTCTGGAATTTGAAAACTGACCTTAACAACTTGAGGAAAAAGTATCTAATTAGTTTGGAAATTCTGTTTGAGTAATTGAAGAAAGTCATAACTGGAATTGATTAAACCAAATCCTTATAATCTATGAAGAAATCTATGAAAAATTCACAATCCTATTTCATTAATTTTGGTCTATGAAAATTTGGAGCTATTATATTCAAGCATTGTGAAAATAGTATAATAAAATGAAAACATCCCAACTATTTTAGAGTTGGAATGTAACACTTTTTAAAAGTTTGGGAGTGAAATGACTACTTAAAAACCTTTTAGGTGGTTGAGATTTAAAAAGTGTCATTTAAGCAATTTTTGGATGCTTTTGGTAGCCATAGTAATATGAACTTCATGTTCAAAAATGTGGTAAGGTAGCTAGCTCAAAACTTTTAAAGCATACATTGAGTTGGATCCAAGTTTATTTGTTTTACTCTATCCATTTTTGTTTTGTTGTATGCTCAAAAAATGTACTAAGCTTCTCACTTCTCAAGTCTCCATCGAAGGCTCGTCAGCAAGCAGTAACTTAACATATCTCAAGAAAATGGGGTGATTGGTGGCTATAAAAGAGTCATGGGTCATTACAATGATTTTGTTTTTGGTCACATTCTGTTTATATGATGAAATTGTATTAACTTCATTTTCATTTTGTGCATATGTTAATTTGTGTACCAAGTTTTAGTTTGTTGAATATTTATATGTTAGTTGTATAAAATAAGTTGGAAACTATTAATTATATCTAGTTGTGATAATGCAAATTTCAAGTTAAAAGTTTTTTTTGGAGTTAATTCTAGGTTGAGTACGAGGGGTTCCAATGACCTAGATTGTGATGTTTTTATTTTAGCATACAATTCTTTTTTGATGTTTTTTAGGATTTTATGTATTACTTTTTTTTTGTATCTTCCAACACAAGAACATGTGTGAGATAGGTGCGAAATAAAACATGAGAGCTTAATAAACTTACCAAAAAATATATTTAACAAATTAAAATGATAATATAAATGAGAGAGGTTAATGGTAATAATAATAATGGAGAGAAGTTGAATATCTTAATATTCAATATTCAATTTTTCTTATTAAATTCACATTTCCTAATTTAATTTGATTATTTCTGGATCAAAATTATACATATTTTTTTAAAAAAAAACACATATATTAACCAAATATGTTATTAACAAATATATTAAACAAATTAAAATGGTAATAATAATAATTGAGAGAAGTTGAAGCTTACTCAAAAAAATAATAAAAAAACAACAATTGAAGAAACTCATGCACATTGCTCATGTGGGTAATTGAATAAAAAAAATTAATGTTTATGGCAAAAGGAAAAAGAACAAGAATAGTGAAATAATTTAAAACCGATGAAATTACGGTTCGATTTCAAATTAAATTTAGAAAACCTAATCTAACCAAATTAGGAAACTGCATTAGGAATTTATGGTTGTATCGTTACGAAAATTCAATAAGAATAAAATCAAATTAGATATTGTGTGATTTTTTGTAAAATAAATTATTATTTTTTAAATAATATAAATAAATACAATGAGATATTGTCTAATATAAATTGATTTGCATTTTTCCCTAAAATGATAGGTTTTATTTTCGATTTTTTATAAAAGTTTTTTTTAAAAAAAAATTGATTATTCTAAGATTTTATATTATTATAAATTTTTACTTTTTTAAAAAATTAAAACCTTAACCATTATTACTATTATTATTCTTTAAAGAATAAAAAAAATATGTACGATAAAAATAGGTGGCTAAACATAGATAAAATACAAATTTAAGAAGGTAAGAGTTGGATGAGATAATAAAAAAATGTTGTTTATCAAACCAATATGCACTAGAATTTTGTTTATTTTTTAATAACATATTTTGTTAATATATGTGTTTTTTTAAATTGAAAATTGAAAATTAAAAAAAAATGTATAATTTTAAGTAAGAAATAATAAATCACGAAACGTGAATTTAATAAGAAAATTAAATATTGAGATATTATATATAAATGAAACAAAAAAATAAATTGAAATTGAAAAGATCTTAATTTGAATAAGTAAATATATTTTTATAATTGAAATATTTAATATATATAAAATGAAAAAAAGGTGTAGAATCCACTGATATATAAATAATAAAAAAAAAAAGCATGGGATCCAAGTAAAATATGTATGTATATATAT
Source organism: Cucumis hystrix (assembly GCA_025688845.1). NCBI lineage: Eukaryota > Viridiplantae > Streptophyta > Magnoliopsida > Cucurbitales > Cucurbitaceae > Cucumis > Cucumis hystrix. Next base: position 23,615,258 of record CM046888.1, read on the forward strand.
ATATATGTATGTATGTATAAAATAAAAAAAGAAGCGGCGAAGTCCAAAAATACCCTATTTTTAACAATAGTTTTGGTCCAACCCCATTTTTTAGAATAGTTTCTTAAATCACTATATTTTAGAAAAAAGTTCAATATAATCCAACCATGCCATACATCATAAACACAATCGTCTATCTTTCATCCATTCATCTCAGAAGTTTCCAACAAATTATTATAACTTTCTCAATACCCTAAAAGATCGTCTCGTGAACAAATCTTTGAAACATTGAATTAGTTATTAATCATTTTGCTATATATAAAAATATTAAAAAAAATTAATTCCAAGGATTAAATTAATAATATACAACAATAAATTCCTCGTACTAATGTCCTAATTTGGTTAGGTTGGGTTTTCTAAATTTAATTTGCAATCGAACAATAATTTTTATCGACCAACTTTAAATTATTTTACGATTTTTGTGTTTTTCATTTTGCCATAAACATTAAATGTTTTAATCAATTATCCAATGTGCATTGATGACTTTAATTGTTGTTGTTGTTGTTATTATTATTATTATTAT
>CM046888.1:23615829-23681018 GCA_025688845.1 Cucumis hystrix
GATTAAACCAAATCCTTATAATCTATGAAGAAATCTATGAAAAATTCACAATCCTATTTCATTAATTTTGGTCTATGAAAATTTGGAGCTATTATATTCAAGCATTGTGAAAATAGTATAATAAAATGAAAACATCCCAACTATTTTAGAGTTGGAATGTAACACTTTTTAAAAGTTTGGGAGTGAAATGACTACTTAAAAACCTTTTAGGTGGTTGAGATTTAAAAAGTGTCATTTAAGCAATTTTTGGATGCTTTTGGTAGCCATAGTAATATGAACTTCATGTTCAAAAATGTGGTAAGGTAGCTAGCTCAAAACTTTTAAAGCATACATTGAGTTGGATCCAAGTTTATTTGTTTTACTCTATCCATTTTTGTTTTGTTGTATGCTCAAAAAATGTACTAAGCTTCTCACTTCTCAAGTCTCCATCGAAGGCTCGTCAGCAAGCAGTAACTTAACATATCTCAAGAAAATGGGGTGATTGGTGGCTATAAAAGAGTCATGGGTCATTACAATGATTTTGTTTTTGGTCACATTCTGTTTATATGATGAAATTGTATTAACTTCATTTTCATTTTGTGCATATGTTAATTTGTGTACCAAGTTTTAGTTTGTTGAATATTTATATGTTAGTTGTATAAAATAAGTTGGAAACTATTAATTATATCTAGTTGTGATAATGCAAATTTCAAGTTAAAAGTTTTTTTTGGAGTTAATTCTAGGTTGAGTACGAGGGGTTCCAATGACCTAGATTGTGATGTTTTTATTTTAGCATACAATTCTTTTTTGATGTTTTTTAGGATTTTATGTATTACTTTTTTTTTGTATCTTCCAACACAAGAACATGTGTGAGATAGGTGCGAAATAAAACATGAGAGCTTAATAAACTTACCAAAAAATATATTTAACAAATTAAAATGATAATATAAATGAGAGAGGTTAATGGTAATAATAATAATGGAGAGAAGTTGAATATCTTAATATTCAATATTCAATTTTTCTTATTAAATTCACATTTCCTAATTTAATTTGATTATTTCTGGATCAAAATTATACATATTTTTTTAAAAAAAAACACATATATTAACCAAATATGTTATTAACAAATATATTAAACAAATTAAAATGGTAATAATAATAATTGAGAGAAGTTGAAGCTTACTCAAAAAAATAATAAAAAAACAACAATTGAAGAAACTCATGCACATTGCTCATGTGGGTAATTGAATAAAAAAAATTAATGTTTATGGCAAAAGGAAAAAGAACAAGAATAGTGAAATAATTTAAAACCGATGAAATTACGGTTCGATTTCAAATTAAATTTAGAAAACCTAATCTAACCAAATTAGGAAACTGCATTAGGAATTTATGGTTGTATCGTTACGAAAATTCAATAAGAATAAAATCAAATTAGATATTGTGTGATTTTTTGTAAAATAAATTATTATTTTTTAAATAATATAAATAAATACAATGAGATATTGTCTAATATAAATTGATTTGCATTTTTCCCTAAAATGATAGGTTTTATTTTCGATTTTTTATAAAAGTTTTTTTTAAAAAAAAATTGATTATTCTAAGATTTTATATTATTATAAATTTTTACTTTTTTAAAAAATTAAAACCTTAACCATTATTACTATTATTATTCTTTAAAGAATAAAAAAAATATGTACGATAAAAATAGGTGGCTAAACATAGATAAAATACAAATTTAAGAAGGTAAGAGTTGGATGAGATAATAAAAAAATGTTGTTTATCAAACCAATATGCACTAGAATTTTGTTTATTTTTTAATAACATATTTTGTTAATATATGTGTTTTTTTAAATTGAAAATTGAAAATTAAAAAAAAATGTATAATTTTAAGTAAGAAATAATAAATCACGAAACGTGAATTTAATAAGAAAATTAAATATTGAGATATTATATATAAATGAAACAAAAAAATAAATTGAAATTGAAAAGATCTTAATTTGAATAAGTAAATATATTTTTATAATTGAAATATTTAATATATATAAAATGAAAAAAAGGTGTAGAATCCACTGATATATAAATAATAAAAAAAAAAAGCATGGGATCCAAGTAAAATATGTATGTATATATATATATATGTATGTATGTATAAAATAAAAAAAGAAGCGGCGAAGTCCAAAAATACCCTATTTTTAACAATAGTTTTGGTCCAACCCCATTTTTTAGAATAGTTTCTTAAATCACTATATTTTAGAAAAAAGTTCAATATAATCCAACCATGCCATACATCATAAACACAATCGTCTATCTTTCATCCATTCATCTCAGAAGTTTCCAACAAATTATTATAACTTTCTCAATACCCTAAAAGATCGTCTCGTGAACAAATCTTTGAAACATTGAATTAGTTATTATAGTTGGTTGTTATAATAGGAATTCTTTTTTAAAAATAATATAATTTTTTAAATTAATGTAAAAAATAGGATAAAGACATAAAACTATGAACAAAATAGGTATTCTTGGATTCAATTAAGGGTCTGTGCACGTCTTTCCTTTTTTTATTATATATATATATATATATTATACACGGATCCCACACATTTTTTTTCATTATTTATATATAATATGTGTGGATTCCACACATTTTTTTCTCTCATTATTTTTCTCATTATGTATATATATATTTAATATTCAAATTTTAAAAATATCTTTTTTATTAAATTAAATTTTTTTTTTTTATTTAAATATATTAAATATCTCAATCTTCTATCTTTTTTTTTTTTTCTTCTTAATTTTGAGTCAACTTTTTTATTAAATTTACTTTAATTATTTTGAGTCCATTTGAAGAGATTAAAAGACCCTAATTTATGGGTAATTTTCTCTTTATATACATTTATTTATATTACTTAGAAATAATAATTTGCTCGTAATGAAATAAAACTAATTCTTTAAAAGAAACTTTTATCTAAACAAATTAATCATTTTGCTATATATAAAAATATTAAAAAAAATTAATTCCAAGGATTAAATTAATAATATACAACAATAAATTCCTCGTACTAATGTCCTAATTTGGTTAGGTTGGGTTTTCTAAATTTAATTTGCAATCGAACAATAATTTTTATCGACCAACTTTAAATTATTTTACGATTTTTGTGTTTTTCATTTTGCCATAAACATTAAATGTTTTAATCAATTATCCAATGTGCATTGATGACTTTAATTGTTGTTGTTGTTGTTATTATTATTATTATTATAATTATTGGAGTACACTTCATCTTCTCTCAATTATTATTATTACTATTTTAATTTGTTTAATATATTTTTAATAACATATTTTGTTAATATGTGTGATTTTTTAAAAAAAATTGAAAATTGAAAAAAAAATGTATAATTTTGACTAAGAAATAATTAAATTAAATTAAGAAAGATGAATTTAATAAAAAAAATTGAAAATTGAATATTCATATATTTAATATATATATATATATATATATAATGAAAAAAGAGAAGACGTGGACCCACTCGAACACTTCATTGAAGCACCAAAAAACATCTATTTTTGTCAATAGTTTTGACTCTACCATATTTTTGACATTGGTTTGAAAATGTTTAAGCCTTTAAGGTACAAAGTTTTTTAGAAATTGGAATTAGTAGAAAATAATAAAATAAATATGGTAAGAAAAAAGAGTTAGTGAAATAATATTTATTATACTTGATTATATGTTATAAATAGTTAATCACACCACTACTATAGTTGGTGGTTTCAGCATGGAGCGAGTCTCTTAAAAGACCCCTTGAAAGTAAAACAACGAGCAAAGATTTCATATAAAAAACATTAACAAATCTCACCATGTTAGTATCAAAGTTCATGAAGACCAAATGAAATTGATATATACTCTAAGAATGATAAACCCAAACGACAAACTTGGAAGACATGTTAGAGAACTCTGCATGGAAAATTGAAGAAACCTTACCATCTCATAAGTTACTAGTCTCATTGTTAGTTGACTTTTAAATGAAACTTCATGTCTATCCAATAATAAGGCAGGTAAATAACACATTATTTGCAATTAGGACACCTACTAATGTTTTCCAATAGATGTTAGTATATCTTGTTTCAATCTCAATCATCGACCAAAGCTTTCCTTTTCCTGCATGCAATGCACGGATTTAATTTATATACCAACCAAAATATGGCCAATAATTTGTCATTCTACAACAAGTGAGAAATTGTCTTTAACTAACTACATTATATTCTGAAAGAAAAAACAAAATTGAAAATTCAAATCTCCCTACCACCATTCCTTTTTCTAACAGAACAAAGATATCGCATCTTAAATCAAAAGTGTGCATCAACTAGTCACCGGTTAAAGCTCGTGGCCTATGCTCAAAGGTAAAAAGGGACATCCCAGTCTGTGATACTGCTCGAACAAATGACATGTTAGCAGTTAAGGTCGGGGCATTCCAGTAGTCACCAGTACCGAACACAACCTTGTTCTTCAAAGCTAACTTTCTCGTGGTTGGGAGGCATGTCATGCGTTTTGACACCATGTCCAGCACAACCCTGTTTCATTCTCAACACCAATCAGTGCACTAATGTATTGACATTTACCTAGAAGATAAACTTATCCATAACATTGTCCATGTGGTTGCAAGGACAGAAAAACTGAAACTGAAAGTATTGATAGCACAAGGTCACAAACCTACATAAGCAAATTGAACTTCTGATTAAGCTGAAAAAATCTATTTCTACCTACCTTTTCTATTCCCCATGGCACACCCACAATTATTCTCATGGTGTATCATTTGACCCTAATACATTTAATTGACAAGGTATCTCGTGGGATATTAAATCTTAAGTAGGTGGCTAGGCTACAGTAGGATATTATTATTTACATGGCTCTTATTATTTTTTTATCTTGTAGGATATTAAATCTCAATAGGTGGCTACAACATATGGTGAACGAAAACCAAGGCATTTCTATCTACTTCATGTTTTACTTTCAAATACATACCAAAATGGCCTAGATTTCAGAGAAAGAAATGCAAAACTTCCATTGGGTGTTGAAGGTACTAAGGTGGGAGTCGCTTGGTGGGATGAGATCATGTTGAAAAGCCTGAAAGGCCTCTCCATCCATAAACATAGTGGCATGCTATGATTTTGCACTTGGCATCTAGAGTATTAAAAGGACAAATTATTCTCTTCTTTGCAAATATTTGGAGGCTTCCAAATAACTCCAACATGTAATTCTAGACGGACCCAAAATATTGTTACAATTTTAGATTTATGAAACTAAAAGTGCTAAATCCAAATTATTTTACATGTTTCAAATGATTGTGAATCAAGGATCAAAGTAAGAAAATGAAAGAACAACAAAACCTAGTTCTAATTGACTCACATGATGTGCTTTAGTAAGTGGTTTGCTCTGGACTTCTCATTCGGCCCTCCACACATTGTTATAAGTTCCTTGAACTCAGAGTGAACACTCTGGCATATTATTCCTCTTTTTCCAGACAATAGAGAACTCAGCTCCACAAGAATAGGCTTCTTAATTTCTGACATTGCCTAGCAGAAGATCGAGAGAGCTCAGAGACAGAATCACATTGGCTACAACCAAAAGTAATAATAATACTAGGAAATCCAAGTCCAGACCATATAAAACTAGCAAAGAAATCAACCAAACAATTGATTGGTAAATCAACCTTAATTTTCAACTCTAATAAGTCAAAAAGAGCATTTGTTATGATAAAAAGCAATGGTAAATAAAATCTCAATAGAAAGTATTTGAGCCTTGGATGTTTCCTCACAATCTAATTCAAACAAAAACTTCCACCAAGGCTCACCGTATACCAATCTTATCTGGCTGGACAAGAAGAGAGATATTGGTTACAATATGAGAGGAAAAATTTGTAAATTGTTTCAGCAGATGACTTGACAGTAAACAAAAAGACCATTTAACAAAAAAGCCAACAACGAATAAAAAAGGTAACTAGTAAAAGGAATGCTTGAGTAACTCCACGTGGGATTATTTTGGGATATAGTCCAGTAATGCAACAAAGCAAAATAAGTTCAGTGGAGTAACAATCCAGCCAAGGCAATAAGGAACATCCTCAACTCGAACATAATGTGGTCTACATGCAAGTTCAAGATAACTCAATAGTTTTTAACTAGTAATGACTAACGTGCAAAACTTACAGCGAAAATGAAAATAAGTTCTTATTTCAGTTACAATCTTTTTCATTCAAGTGGGATATTATATATTCTGCATAATCTCCTGCTTTAAATTAACAATCGGAGATTATACATTTACGCGAACCTAACTTGTAAGTAAAATAGCGGCTAAAAAGTAATAGAAGATGGTAGAGAATAATGCTCATCTGCAAACAAAAATTCACCTGACCAATAACAAAATCATAGTTACTCTTGTACTTCTGTCTCAATTCATTCTCTGGGATAGACAATAATTTAGCAGCACAGCCATTACTAATGCCGGACACTAATGCAATCAACGCCGTGGTATCAAAATTTATTAAATCACTATCACCACCCAACAATTGTTCAAAATTTTCGGATTCCATATCTTCGATACCGTTCATAGGATTAGGCTTCATTGCCATAACAACAGAGCAGAAAGAATCCCCAAGATCTATCTCGGTATTGTTGTTCAAAATCTCTGGCTCATCCACACCACTAGAACATACTTTACTGTTATAATTTGAACTCGTAACCCCACAATTCCTATCATTAACTTTTATTTCAAAAACACAAGCTTCTTCATAGCTTCTTGGAAGCACATTAACCCAATCACCATCAATCTCAGAGAAACCAAAATCAAAATCCGAGAAATTGAAATGAAACTCAGTGGCTTTGAATTCATCCCGGAGTCTTTCCAGAATAAACTGATCAAGCCCATGCGAAAAAAACAAAATGATCGAGCAAGGTTCTAAGGCGTGCAAAGAGCGAGCCGCATCGATCACTTCCTCAAGTCGAGATTTCAAGCCCTTACTTCTATGGCCCTTACACCAAGAAATATACCTAGGTTTTCTATCGGAAACAATAACCCACACAGGATTCCTATTCAAAGTGCAGATTATATCAACATAAACAGCTTTCGAAGAGGAGGAAGATGGAATCGGCTTACAAACGCGTGAAATTCCAGTGACGGAAGGGTGTTGAAGAATGTGAACAATAGCTTCAAGGTGCCCAATATTCAAGCTGTATGGAAATCATTGATGAATATGAGGAAAGATAGAGAAGATTAGAAAGTGTAAATACTTTGATTCGAGAAAATGGTGGAACCTGAGAGGGGTGGAAGACGAGGAGGAGCAACGAGAGAGAAAATTGAGCTCGCGAAGAGCCAATTTGTAGAGAGTTTGGGTACATGAAACGGAGATGTTGGTGGAAGAAGGTAGGGTTTCGATTATGTCCATAATCGCTTTGCATCTTTGCTTGGCCAATTCTACTGTATTTGGTTCTGCCATTGCTGGGGTTTAGTGGTGATAAAGTCCCTCCATTTAAATGTCCGAAATGGCAAATTTCATCAAAATGCCTAATGCCTTGGGAAGAAGAAGTGACAAGAAAACTATACATATAACTTCCAAAGAATAATCATTGTCATAAAAGATAGAAAAGTGTGTTAGAGTTGATGGAAAAAGATGTGTGTTCTAAGAGAGAGGAAGAGTTGTGGATTTAGGGAGAGATCATCCTTTCCAAATTAAAGTTGGAGGAATTCTGGTTAGAAGTGTCGGGATGATGTTTGGTTTGAGTTCTTTTCGAACCGGGTTAGATGAGTTAATAAGGGAAAAAATGTACGATAATACGAATAATAAACCTTTTATACGAATAATAATGTTTTTTTATTTACTCCATTCAACTCTATATCCCATCTAACTGGAATGAACGTTGTGGTTCAAAGTTGGTCAAAACCTTTAAAACTTTTTTAAAATGTTGTTGGTTTAGATTTTTTTTCAAACGGCCGACTCAATCAACCGAACATCGTTAACTCATTAAACTCCTATTGTACTCCAATCGAATTTGAAAAGCTCCACAAAATAACCATCAAACTTAGAGACCCTCTATTGCTCAATTTCGAATTTTAGATTTAGTAAGTTGACTATCCAAGTCTTTAAACGACTTCTTAATTAAACTGTTAAAAAGAAACTCTTATATTTATGAATTTATTAAACAAGTTTTTAAACACCTTCCTAATTAAACAAAAAAAACTCTTACTTTGATAAACTAAAGAAAAAAGAAACTAATAATTATGAAAAAAAAGTTACTAACAGTTTCTTAAACGTTGAAGATTGATGGACTCTCTCACCTCAACTTTGATAAACTAAAGAAAAAATAAAATAATAATCAAAACCACAAAACACACATTCGTTTTGACTATGCGGAGTTTACTTTAAAAGTCAAAATGATGAAACAAAAGTAATCTTCGTTAGAATCTTCATTAAAGTCATCATCTTTCACAATAAAAGTAACAGACAATAATTTCCACAGACCAATGCCCATCTTGGAAAAGAAAAAAAAGAACCCCCAACTTTTTTGTTGATTCTAATCCTTATAAGAATCGAATCCACTCATCTCTTACACGACAAATTGCACCATTGTCACTCCAGTACATGTGTTGCATCGTGTCATGTCCTGTACTGTCCTTCCAGACAACTCTTTGTCTGCCCATTCCCGAGGTTTTAGCTGCTAACACTGGTAAATTCCGGCAACCCCACAACGCTTAACTTCAACTATAGCCACCGTATACGACGGCGGAACAAACTGGAAACGGCCTAATCAACCAATTGGTTAAAAAGTTTCATCCCCCTTTATTGAATAAGAAAAGAAGAAGAGTTAATTGTTTTTTTTTTTAAATTTAAGATCCACACACCTCGATAACGATGTTTCATCAACTTCGAATTAATTACCATATTGTCCTCCATTTCCTCATGGAATCCCAACACTGGCTAACAAAATAATTTAATTCCAACCCGATATTCAATCGGAAGGGAAATTGCGCCATAACCCCCTGAAAAGGGGCAGAGGAAGCTGTTTTGGCGTTGATTTTTGTTGATTAAGCCGATTTTGTTGATGGGTTCTTGTCATTCGTCTCCTAAAAGGCGGCAGAGCAGAGGTGGGGTTTATTCTGCCGCCGCAGCGCCGGGAGAGGCTCCGACTGTTTCTACAACAGAGTCATTTTCTTTTTCTTCTTCTTCTTCATTTTTGTACTCGACGAAGCCGCGTTGGTGGAAAAAGAATTCGACTAAAACTTTTGGCGTTGCGGTTTGTTCAGAGAAGGTCCATGAAGTCGAGGTTCCGGGGAGGATTTGTTCAAATGGGTCATCGAGAATTGCTTGTTTGTATACGCAGCAGGGGAAGAAAGGGGTTAATCAAGACGCTATGATTGTGCAGGAGGTTAGTACCTAATTGTTGTTCACATTGTTACGTCCCCGTGTCCTTCGTTTTAAGTTGATTGACAGTGTGTCCCTTTGAGCTTACATTAAATTATTTGAAAGTAGATGTTATTAAATTATTTGAAAGTAGATGTTTGAGGGCAGATATGGAGGTTCTACTGATTTTTGGATAATGTTAGGGTTTTTGCTTGTTTGTTCCTTGTTTTTGGAATTTCAATTGATGTGGTTTTTTATGCACTTTTTAGCTTCTGGGAAGGTTTCTTGTTTTTTCTTCTTTAGTGTTTTTCTGTTTGAGGATTGATCATCAGCATTTTACATGGAAAAAGAACACTGTCATCCCTAAAGAAGAAAGGATTGCTATCTTAACAGTTCATATTTTGTTTACTGTTGATGTTCTGACTGTCCTGTGTCTACCGGAGCATTTTGTGGACTGAAGGTTCATGGCAGTTACAAGCAGATTATTTAGATCAGGTAGGAACTAATAGATTGGTGTCTACTCCTTTTAGTGGTTTAAAGTTGTAAAAGTTGGTGAGTTTAGTATGCTTTTAGATGGTGCAGAGTACTTCAGAAAAGCTTCATGGGCCTTGGTTATATAGTTCAATATAAACTCCTATCGAAGGTGGAAAATTGATTGAAGAAGTACCTCACTTAGAAGTACAGCTTATCCAAAATTCAGTAGTTTGGCAAGGGAATATTCTTTAGATCCTCGGCTACTTACTGCAAATCCTACATGCCTTCTTGGAGCAGGTTAATGGTTTTATCGTCTCTATCTTATGAACATACCTGCAGTAACATTTCTGTTTCCAATTTACAGCCCCTAGAATAATTGGCAAGCTTTAACATGTTTAAATGGACAATTCAGAGAATAAAATGTAGCCTCATGAAAGTCACAACTGTCTGAAGATTTCTGGATATTCTTGTCTTTTAATTTGAAAGGATCTGGCGAAGGTTGTGTCCAATAATATTCATTTAGCATGAAATCTAGATTTTTGTGAATTTGTCAAAAATATCGGGTCTGTTCCTAGTGGCTACTAAGCTTATTGATTCTTGCCTCTTTAGTATTGCTTGAGGAACTCAGCAAGCAGTCTCCGGGGTCATTTGGGTTTATGAAGGGTTCCAGAAAAGGTTGTATGTCGGTAATATTAATTGTGCCTTAAAATCAATGTCAGATCATGATTTACTATTTATCCAGCGAGTGTTCATGCTCTTGGCAGGGCATTTCACAAGTTGTGAGGTCACGTCTCACCATATTACTCATGAATGTGCCTTCCAGGAGCTTCTGAAAATTGTTCTGTGCTAAAGCTAAGCTTTAGAAATAAGTTAATCAGGCGTTAAGTTGCATCTTTGCCATGACAGGAAACTTCAGGAGCTGTTGAGTAGCTTGATTTACAAAACATTTCTAAAAAACTAATTTAAAAAACTTTTATTGGTTGAATTTTTTCAATAGGGTAACTACTTTGTTGTGTGCTTTTGTAGATTAGGTATAGTAAGAGAAAAGCCCGTTTGCCAATGTTTAAGTAACCAAAGATCTTTGTCTCTCAAACTCTAGCTTTTCAATAAATCAGATACGTAAGCAATAAACATAAGATGATTTATATCTCAAACAAAGTTTCCCCTCATTATTCATACTCTTAAAGTAGAAAATGGAATTTAAGAACAACTACGAAACAGTTCCTATCTGCCAAGTTAGTTTTTACTTATCGGATACAATGGGTTTTACCTTCACTGTTTGGAGCAGACAAACATTGAGGAATACATTAGTCAGTGCCTAGCATTTGGTGAACTTCAGCTATTAAAGCTATGCTATTTATCATATTATTTTCCTACTTGGTGGTTTAGAACTCTATCATGGCTTGTATTTTGTTGTGAAGTTCTGTCTAAGCTCTTATGTATTCCTTATTTGTGAATAAGTGAATCACTTGTATCGGTTCCAATATTTGCTTTTAACAGTCATTAGTGGCTCAGGCCTTTTACATTTCATTGCCCTTTGGATTAACTTGGTTTAAATACTTCTGACAGAATTTCAGTTCAAAAAGAGATACAGTATTTTGTGGTGTATTTGATGGACATGGTCCTTTTGGACACATGGTTGCGAAAAAAGTTCGTGATACCCTCCCTCTAATCCTATGTACACAATGGACATCTAAATCAAATGAAGACCAAAGCAAAACGAGACATTCCCGAAGTTCAAATTCTGAAGATTCTGTTGCTCTAGAAGGAGATGAAGATTCTTACAAGTCATTGGAGGGCGAAGAAAATGAAAAATTCCCCAAGATGTTTCTACCACTCAAAGTATCTCTACTGAAGTCCTTCAAATTGATGGATAAAGAGTTGAAACTGCATCAAAAAATTGATTGTTTTTGCAGTGGATCGACGGCTGTGACTCTAATAAAGCAGGTAATATTGCATCATACGGTGGAATTTTTTTAGTGTATTTGCATACATTTATCTGTCAGAGCCATTTTGTTAAAGGTTAAAACAATCAAATCTCATTCATTTATTCTTCCTACTCCAAATTGACAAAACGAGTATGCTTTAAGAATAGGTAATACAGACAAATGAATTCATGGAAGTTGGTTTAGAAATGATGGACTCAATCTTAAATGAGTACACTTTGGAAATGGGTGGGGAGATTCTATTACACTGGTTTCACGGCAGCAACTGCGTAAATGATGGCGGTTATTAGTCTTCTCCGTTTTCTTCAAAGATTTAGAAGTAAGCGAAGGTTGTATTAGGAGCTAAGTTAGGTGGAGGTGTCTCACATCACTTGAGTTTAGTTGCCCTCAATAAGTCATGTATTATGGCATACACATATCTCAATTGTTATTATTATTATCATTTTCATTATTATTTTAATTAGAAAAACTGAAAAGGAAACAATACTGTCGTTATTAAATGAGGGTAAAAAGGATGGGAGATGAGGTATTGCCTTCCAAACCTTGAGAATTACGAAAAAATATAAATTATATATATGTATATAAACTAAACTTCCCAGTTGGTATAGATATGGGAGAGTATGATTTGAAGTCTTTGGAGATGGAATACTAGGCAAACACTAACTAGATCCCAGAAGGCCTTTATTGTAGTCTCCTCCTTGGAAGATCCTCTTATTTCTTTTGAACCTAAATTTTCAAATAAGAGTCGTCACCACACTTGTCTATGAAACTTTTACAGGGCCTTATAGGTGACACCACTCTGGTACTTGCTAGCAATGATGTTCCTCCAAAGAGCATTGGTCTTTCCTAATGAAACCGCCATCTCCATTTTTCAAGGGGAGCCATGTTTTTTTTTGCTTCATAACCCTCTGCTCCAACCCCTCCTTTGGAAACAGGTTGGGAGGTTACTTTCCAGTTAATTGCAATCAGGTTTTCTTCATGGTCGATTCCCCTGAACACCTTCTTCAACCTCTTCTTTGGTTTCTTGTTCGAAAAAAAGAAAATAAAAATATATATTTTATTTTGTTAAATGAAATGTTTGGTTTCTTGTTGGAAAATAGAAGGGGAAAAAAACTTTTTTGCTCCTAGAGTTTGGTGGGGTATGATTGTTACCTTCACTTTTGGAAGGATCATCGGTGGAGTTCTCAGCATTTTGAGTTTTCTTTACCTAGATTCTTTGAATTGTTTCTTTTCAAGGATGCTTGGGTGGCTGATTGCTACTGCTGGCCCCTTTCCTCGGTGTTTATCTAGAGAAGGAATCAGACAACCACACTTCTGAATGGATCTCTCTCTGAAGATTGTTTTGTCCCTACTGAAAAAAGATTCTCTAAATTTTGAACTATTGGTGCTGAAGGTCTTTAACCATTAAATCTCTGTTTTAGTCTGTTAGGGTCCCATCCACACATTTGTGAAGTAAAATTTTCTTGTCAATTTTGGTGCCTGGAGGTTTAAGAACTCTTAAGCTATCTAGCTTAGTGAATTGAGATGCTTTGTGAAACTTGGTAGGAGAGAAACAGAAGTTTTTTCTCTAGTTAGTGAAAGGGGATTTGCTAACTATTTGCGAGTAGGTATATCATTATTGTCTACATTTTTTTGTCCTTAATTGGTTCTTTGATTTGTACCCAATGGAGGATGTTTTGTTATGTTTAGCTCTTTCAGGTCTTGTGTGTTCATTTCGTGTATGATTGGAAATTGCAACTGTTTTGTGTAAGAAAAATCTTATTCTGGACCTATTATATATGCTGAACTTGTAATTTAAGAGAGAGCATAGATTCTCGTTCTTCATTTTAAGAACTGCAAATAATATACTTGGGAAGTTAATTCTCAATATATAGCACTGACCACTGAGTTCTATAAATAAGCATCTTTATTTCATGTTGAAAGAATTATGTATACACTGCACTCTCCATATGATACCATAAAGTACCATTTTATCCCATTATATGTAGCTAAACTGAAAGTGAAAAATGATGTATTTTAGGGTCAGAACCTCATACTTGGAAATGTTGGTGACTCGAGAGCAGTGCTGGCTACGATAGATGAAGATAACTCTTTGATTCCAATTCAATTAACGGTGGACTTGAAACCTGACCTTCCTGGTAAACTCATCTACTAGTAGAAAATATGCCATCATTTTTAATTTGGTCCTTAATTAAAGTTCAAAAGTTCCATTTTAGTTCTTTGGTTCTTAATAAGTTGTAAATTTAGGGTCCGTTTGGTAACGTTCTCGTTTCCTGTTTCTTGTTCCTTGTTCCTTGTTCCTTGTTCCTTGTTCTCGGTTTCTCGTTCCTTCTTTTTTTAAAACAAGAAACAGGAATGTGTTCGGTAATTGTTTCTATTTCTTGTTTCTTGAAAAATAGAAACAGAAATAGAAAATGTGTTTGATAACTGTTTCTTGTTTCCTGATTTTCTTTGAAATTTTTATTTTATTTTATTCACATTTAATTCAATTAAACACTAAACAAAAATATATGTCATCCATTAAACATACAAAAATTATCAAACCTAGATAGGAAGGTCTTCTTGTAATTTTATGGAGAACAAGATAAAGATTGAGATCTGAAGAACAGAGCCGACGAGAGGAAGACGAAAACCCACGACGAAGAGGAGGACTGAAACCCACGAAAAAGAGGAAGACAAAAACTCAAAGCTAAAACACATATCTGACAAAAACCCGCAAATTCGGCGAAAACCCACAACGAAAAAATAATTCATGTAAAGAGGAAGAGAAAAACCCACAGCGAAAAAATAATTCACGTAAAGAGGAAGAGGAAAACCCAGATCCAGCGAAGAGGAAGACGTCGTGTAGAGGGAAGGCGATGATGGGCGAAGAGGAAGACGATGAGAGGCGAAGAGAAAGACAACGAATGAGAGGAAGAGGAAGATGATGGTTATTTGGAAAAGACGAAGAAAAAGGAAACCACGTGGCGACTGGTTATTTGGGGAAGAAAATGGAAATAAGAGGAAGATAAAGGAAATCACAAGAAGAAAATGAAAAAGGAAAATGAAATAGAAAAAGAATTGAAAAGAAGGAAAGGGAAACCAATAAAAAGAATTGAGAAAAAAGAAAAGGAAATCAATAAAAAGAATTGAGAAAAAAGAAAAGGAAACCAATGGAAACAATTGAGAAAAAGAAAAAGGAAACCAATCGAAACAATTGAGAAAAAGAAAAAATAAACCAATAAAAATAATTGAGAAACAGGAACGGGAGAAACTACTTTTTTTTGTTTCCAATAATTCCTTATAAAATGAGAAACGTTTCTACTTTTTTTGAGAACGAGAAACAGGGAACGTTACCAAACACCCCGTTTCTTGAAAAATGAAAACAGAAACAGGAAACAGGAAACGAGAACGTTACCAAACGGGCCCTTAGCAAACCCATTAAAGCCTTTAATGAAAAACTGACATTAGTAACCTATTTTTATGCTGTTCTACACTTTGGGGCCCTTTGGGGCCCAACTACAAGTGGGTGTAGCCCACTCTATATTTAGGATTCATACTATAGTAACCTAGTGTTTTTCATGGTAAATACTTTTGTAAAGCCTTCTTCTATAGTTTTCACTATTTTTCCACTCAAGCTCTTCGCTACAATTCTCCTTCTCATTTGTCTGCTTTCCCACAAACTCTATCTTTCGTAACTCTCATCTCCACTTCTCCTCATTAGGGTTTCTCGGATGATTTTGATCTCATGCACTTCACCTTCTTTGGGGTTTTGTCTTCTCTACTTCTCTTCTACTCATTTGTTTGATCTTTCCTCTCTCTCGTTACTTCTCTTTCACAAGTTCTCTTTGTGGCAGTTTGTGGGTTATAATAGTTTGTTTTTGGTATGCAGACTACTATAGTCTTGATTAATAGTTGTGTTTGGAATTCATATTGTTTTAGTTAGTGTTTAGGCTTTTTCCTATTATGTTTTCATCAGAGGAGTATACATGAAATTTCATATTTTAAAATTATAAATAAAACCATTTCTTCCACCACTTTATTCAAAATGCGAATGGAATTTAAGTTAACATTCATCCATTTTGGTCATTTTGGGTGTACCAATATTGGTGAACATGCAAAAAATATATTAGATTAGGCTATAATGAATGATATGAATTATAGCCTTATCTAATGTATTCTTTTTGCATGTTCACCACTATTGGTACATCCTAAAATGGACCGATGTCAACACAATTTAAACTCCAAACATATTTTATATAAATTGGTGGGACAAATGGTTTTATTTATATTTTCAAAGTATGATATTTCAGGTAAAATTACTACTATGATGATTGATGAAAAAAATAGTAGAAAAAAATTTAAAAGACAGACTAAATAACATGCACTTAATACACTAAGTATTATAAGACTATAATAATTTGTATCTCAAACATAGACGATCATAACCCACCCACTCTTGCAAACGCCCCCTTAGATTTTCAAAATTTTCCTGCAAAGATTTTCCTTAATGCTCCTTTTTTTCTCCTCTGACTATTGAAAAGGCTTTTTAACTTTTTATTTTTTTCAAACGATCAATTCTATATTTATCGTGA
Organism: Cucumis hystrix; assembly: GCA_025688845.1. Classification (NCBI taxonomy): domain Eukaryota; kingdom Viridiplantae; phylum Streptophyta; class Magnoliopsida; order Cucurbitales; family Cucurbitaceae; genus Cucumis; species Cucumis hystrix. The sequence goes on from CM046888.1 coordinate 23,632,190, forward strand.
ATTAGTAATATAGCATTTTAGACTTGTGTCTAAGTTGAGGTTGACGTTAGAGACAAAAACTAGTCACAAAACTATATATTTTAACCCTAACCTTATATTGTTCAAGTTATGTAAATCTGAGCCGGCAGTATGGACATTCTCAAACTTTTCTTTTTGTAATCTAGGTGAAGCTGCTAGGATCCAGCAATGCAAAGGAAGGGTCTTTGCTTTGCAGGATGAGCCCGAGGTTGCACGAGTCTGGTTGCCAAATAATGATTCACCTGGTTTGGCGATGGCAAGAGCTTTTGGAGATTTTTGTCTGAAGGATTTCGGTCTTATTTCTGTTCCCGATGTTTATTATCGTCACCTTACCGCAAGAGATCAGTTCGTAATTCTGGCCACTGACGGGGTATATTTTTTCTTCTTTCATCACTTTTCTGATCAAGCTATAAAGAATCTTCTAATTTTTCATATTTGTAGTTTTCTATTTGTATGGAAGAAGGGTGCGTTTTCTTTTCGCTAGGTAAGTTTGTCCCCAGGATATCAAAATCCTCGGCATCGTGCTAGTATATGGTTCATTAGAGTATTTCTTCTGGTATCTTTAAACCAGAATTAAGATTTCAGTTGGAAGTAACAGGCTTTCGGATAAAAATGTGTTCAATACAATCATTCTACTACGTGACACAGGTTTGGGATGTTCTTTCAAATAAAGAAGCTATCGAGATTGTTGCGTCAGCCCCTTCTCGTGAAACAGCAGCCAGAGCTCTTGTCGACTGTGCTGTTCGTTCATGGAGACTGAAATATCCCACATCCAAGAATGATGATTGTGCTGTTGTATGCCTCTTTCTCGAGTATGAGCCTGAAGTAGATGAAAACACGGAAACTTGTGCAATGCCAGTGGAAGAGGTTCTGGCCACACCAAGCAACGACGCAAAAGACATCAAAGTTGACTTAGATGATCGTAGAACAACTGTTGTCGAGCAGTCAGGCACTGTACAAAGCTGTAATGAGATTGTACCTATCTCCGACTCAACGGATGAGAAGGTTGTAGCTGGAGGGCGAAACCGGTCAAAGAGAAGCTTAGCTGAGTGCATTTCAAATGAAGAGGAGGAATGGTCTGCATTGGAGGGTATTACCAGAGTGAATAGTTTGCTAAGCCTTCCAAGGTTCCTTTCTGGTGACAAAAGATCAGGCAGTTGGAGGAAGTGGCTATGAAGTTTCTCTTTTTCAAGTGTCATTTTTATTGTTTGTCAGTTTGGAGGCAGAAAGTTCATATTTCTTGTGGATATAAATATCTTCATTTTCAATGCTCTGATCTTGCAAATAAAAGAAAATTTGTGTGGTAATTATTTCTCTTATATTTGGAACAAGATAAACATAGTGTTGTTTATATAATCTCAATTATATTAAGCATAACATAAAAGACGATTGTATATCTTAGAGTTAGGGATATATGGTATGGTCTTTCTAATTTTGTTTATATGATGTCTTGAACTCCTATCTTTAATCTTGCATCTTGAATCTAATATCTGATGGTTTGTTAGTCAATGGTAGATTAGCAAGTTAGAAGAGAAATGGATCTTCACTCCCTTACCTTGTATGTAGAGGCTGAAGAAAGTGAAGATTGATTGAGGTTGAGCCATAGCTCAAGTTGAAGGCATTGCGATTCTAATTAGAATATCAAATTGGGCAAAGTTTGGGTCCTGTTAAGGTCAAGTTTAGAGGCATCCACTATTCTGTTTGGTTCAGTTAGGTGGTTGAATTGAAGTTTTCAATTTTGGATATATACCAAATTGAATCAAACTACAAATATTTGATTTTCATGTATATATACACATATGTATATATATGGTTTTGTACAATTTGGCTTTGGATTCAATTTCTAAATCCAAAATTGCATTGAATCAAAAATCAAATTTTTCGTTTGATTTGAGTCGGTCGGTTTTAGTATTCACCCAACTATAATGATTGAAGTAGAGAAATGAAAGAGTCACTCAATCAGCTTCCTGCCTTAAAAGATTTGGAAAAAACATGCTATATTAACTTTTGTTTGAATAACTATTAAATTAGACGTAACACCTTGAACCTAGATTTGAAGAAACTAACACATCAAGTAACTATTGTAATAACTAACAACCACTCTATTCAATTGTTTATAAATACCAATAAATTTTCAAATTTCAATATATAAACCCTTTTGGGGCACTTATTAATTATTGCTTGAATTCAATCCTATTTGTATATTTTTTTCATAAAATAAAAAGTATTTCTTACAACTAGAATCTAAAGTCCCTTTCATTTATGTGATAATACCAAAATGATAAAATGCAAGTAAGAAAGAGAAATAGAGATTATACACAATTTTTTTCATTCCAAGTTAGGGCTATAGATTTCACCAAAATTTAGGAACATTAAAACTACTTATTCACATGACTCTAAAAAGTATTATCTTGTCTAAAAATAAATCATTTAAAACACTTTCAAACAATCCCTTCAATCATTCATTTACATTTCCCCCCCCCAAAAAAAAAACACTCTTTCATTCAAGATATAAAATGTGATGTAGATAGAAGTTTCGAGATTTTAATTTTGTGAAAATAGTAAAATGTAAATATTTTTTAAAGAACTTTAAAAATGCTTAAATTAATAAGCAAATATTCGACACTTGTCAAAAATACTTTAAAAGGTTGTGTGTTTTCAAATATATAGCAAAATGAGTTAGACATGTTTATCGTTGATGTCTATCATGAACTATTTGATAAACAATAACATTATTTTACTATATTTGAAAATATTTATTCTAATTACTCTAAAAAGATCATAATTATTTATATTTAATTTGTATTAGAGATAATTCGTCGTTTATGTGTTATATATCATATATTATTTTATAATATAATAGTAAATTGATTTACACCTCATGTCAATATCGAACTGTATATATACACGTGGAGACATAAACACATACAAGTAAAGGTAGACATATTGACAAAAGTTTAAAAGCCAAGGATTAATCAATGGTATGGAAGACCCATTAAACAAGAATCTAAAACAATGTTAAAGAAAAAAAATAAAAGAAAGTAAGTAGGCAGAATATATAAGATAAGCATGGCAGCAACATGAAGGAAGTATTTTATAATATAATTAATGAAGTAAACAAACTGTAGAAGAGGGTGAATGATTGAAATGTAAAATTTTGGAAGATCAGAAATGTCAAATCCAAAGGAATTGATTTGAAAAGAGAAAAGAAAGCATATTGAAGTGAAGAAAATAACTCAGCTTTTTAAAGCTTGCACTCCACAATTTTATTTTGTAGGGTAAAAAACATGAACATGTAGGGTTTATGAAGATGACTGGGTGCAGTACATTGCCAAGGCATTTTATAAGTAAACAACCCCAATTAAGACCTACTGTTTATATATATAAACAGTGTGATTATGAGATTATGAAGTGTAAAAATAGTGAAAACGATGGTTAAATTGAAAATTGTCGAAATATATAGATCAAAAAGAATTGTTTTGTATTACAAGTTATGTCTAAAACGCTTAATTCAAACGTGGGTTTTTTACATTACATCTAGAGCTAAAGCATAGGTTGTTTGGTAGGAGTATAAGGAGTGTGCGAGGCATTGAGCTGTTGGTTATTATAAAATTGATGGTTATTATAGGTTGTGATTCATAATCGTTTATATTTGAGTCAATGTATAAAGTATTTTAGTTTAGATTATAAGGGTTAGTGTTTGAGTTGCTACTATTTTAATTTAGATAGAAAATGGTAAACACTTAGAGAGGAGAATGAATAGGAAATAGTAAATAACAATGTGACAAAAATAGTAAATATCCTAACAAAAACGGATTTGGAAATAGTGGATGAAACAATATTATAGTTAGAGCTTCAAAGATGGGGTGAGTTATAATAGTCCCCTGTCAATTTAAAGTTGAGGCCAAAAAACCCTAAGAGCATAAATATCTAGATTATATAGCCCCATTATATTATCTCAGGATGCCCTATATTCTAGAGGTATAATTTTGGGTGTCGTTTTAAATCATACATTCTTGAGATTCTCATTTGTTTTAGTGCATTATATAATTATGGTGACATTCATACACATTTATTTCTTCAAAAAAACCAACCACGTTATACTTGTATAAATTATGTGCTTGGCCATCCATAATATTTTAGGTTTTTTAAATTTTGGTAATCTAGATTATTTAATTTTTTTAAAAAAAATAAGTAAAAAAATATAAAACAATCAATCAACTCTTAATTTCTTTCAACATAATATCAACATGCCCTACATTGAAAAAAAACCTTTTGTAAGTGCAAAAACATCACCCAAAGCTTTAAAAAAAAAACTCGCTACTAAAAGTATATATTAACAATATATGCCCTTGAAATGCTTGTCGTATAAATGTAGTTATAATTAATTTTAGCGACGATGTATCATATCGTTGAACTAAGAGGAGAATTGATTAAAGAATATATCAACTTAGCTGGTTAAAGCATATATATGTATGTGTATGTATGTGTTATATATATGTATATACACACACGGAAAGATTTTGTTCAAATCTTACACCAACATTGTATTGTTGAGCTTGAAAACGTTGCATGAATTTGGATGTTAATTAAATTTTAATTTAAATGATTTGAAGTTCTTCATTTTTTACAACCTTTGTATGCATACAACAAGTTTTCTTTGAGATATAGAATAACTGTTAAATGAAATCAACTAGTACGTAAAAAATGTAAAAGAATAGAAAAGATTGACATATTGTTAGCTACATACATGAAACATAAATTAAAGGGAAGAACAATTTATTAAAAGTAATGTTTTCAGAATAAAAATGATGTCGCTAGACTGATTAGAAAATTTATAAAGTACACTTCTCTAAACCCTAATGTCATAATTGTAATAACCATATAATTTAATTATTAAATATGTTGAATACAATATTTTAATAGGTATGAAGCATTGCTCCCAAACTACCCACCGAAACGCATCACACCTAGACTTTATTATATTTGGTTGTTCGTAATATCATATAACAAATTCAAGATATTCCATCCATTCATATCGTTGAACCAAGAGAATAATCTAAAAAATGGTCAGATGGGTGTTTTGTGTCGAATAGGTGAATACTTTGCTTAACCCTACCAGCAAACCCTATTAAGAGGTAGGGCTTAAAAAAAAGTTAACAAAAATCACCAAATTCAAAATCTGCAGGCACCAGTACACACCTTATTAATCATTACAAATACAAATGAGAACTTCTACTTTCAAATAACCTAATCTAATTGTTCAAAACAATTAATAATTAAATAAATAACCTAATCTAATGATTAACAATTCTACTAAAGACTTTCAATTATTACTCAAACCACACCTTGCATTGGCCTCAATCATCCTACCTTAACTCAAAAGTTAAGTACAGGATCAGAGAATACAATCTGATAAAAGAATGAGCATAAAATGTAAAACAATAGATAATCGATACACAACAATTTACATAGTTTATAAACAATGTATTAGCTATGCGAATGGACGAGGAGATAATAAAATTATAAACTATATTGTCATGAGAGTTGTTGATGATTCATGCATATAAATATATATAAAAACTCCTGTTGAAATATCTGACAATTAACATGAGACAATTAATGTTTTTATTTTCAAATATGTTTCAGAATGTTTCATATATTAATTATTAGGACTTCCATTGAAGAAGGGAAAGCTATAGCTAAGACTTTTTCATCACTGAAGCTGTCCTCAGAAGCTTTGTAATTTTATCACTAAGATCATTAGCAAAGAAAAAGCACAAAAATGAGGTATTGATTTTGACATATCGAAGTTGTTGTGATGCAAAAGCTAAAAACATTTATAGTCTATGTCTGATTCTCTCTCTTTTTCTCTCACACAATGACAAGAACCTACGAGGATTCAGACAGAAACATTAAGCTGACTCTTTTTTTAATATAAAAGAATATAAATAACATTTTTTAATTCACCGAAGAGAAAAGAAAGTTTTTAATAAACTAAAATATTTATAAATTATAGTAAAATTTTAAATTCTATTCTTCGATCGATAGATACTTATAGTTTGCTAGATTTTGTAAATATTTTTACAAGTTTTTCATTCATCATCATTTTCAGATAAAAGTCTATTTAAAATAAGCTTTAAAAAGTTTTATCAAAAAAGGTTAAATTTGCTGCTATCTATCACACTTCAAAGTTTTAGAGCAAATGTGAAGAAGCAGACAAAAGTCCTAAAAAGAGAGAGAAAGAATAAATATGAAGAAAGCTACAAAAGACTAAAATGTGATAATTAAGTTGTGCAATAGACTCAACATATCATACCTATGAAAGAGTGGATAATTAAATTAATACTAGCTAGTTTAAGATATATATATATATATATATATATCAAGTTAAAAAAATATCTATTAGAGACAATGATCTTCAAAAATTCTTTTGATAAATCATGGTTTCATTATTTGGATCAAAGTCTCACATGAACAGAGACATGTATATTATCCGTGTAAGAACCTTCATCTCCATCTTTTCGAATAATTTCTCGTTCGTGATAGAATCAAGTTTTGGAGAAGAAGAGAGATATAAGAGAGAACGGAAAAACCCTAAAGATTGAGGAAAATGATAGTGTGAGGAGGGAAAGGCATTGGGGAGTGTCAGTGTTAAGCGAAGAATTGGGGGTTAAGTTTTGCTGCAAAAAAATGTACATAAAAAGTAAAAACCTTTAACTTCTTCACTTTGCGTGTGGCTTTTCTACTTTGATCTAAAATAATGATTTTTAGATACATTTGTATGTTCTTTTTCTCTATTTCCGATCTTGATTATATATATTGTTTTTTATTTTAACTTTTCTATATATAGTTCACTAGGGTTTCTTCTTTGAATTCAATATCCCAACCAATTTCATTCCACTAACTTTGATAAATATATATTTGCTTTCTATTACATTTTATTTTGATTACGACGTTTAGGGTACTTGATTGGTTACTAGTATGTGAGTTATGGTAGTATGTATTTTGAGTGCATGTTATTTTAATCGCTCTCATAATAATTTTATGTTTAGAGTGTAAACTATTTTAGTTTAATACAAAATTAATAGTGTAAGCATTGTGACAAATAGAGAGGGAGAGAGGATGAGTAGAAAAATAGTAAACAAGGTAACAAAAAGAAATTTGAAAGGAGAAAGTTCAAGAATATATAATATTATTGTTTTCCAAATTATTGAAAAAAATATTGAAAAGATTAAACAAAAATAAGGTTGAAGCTCGAACTATTGACAAAAATAATGTAGTTTTGGTTTGGAACAAAGGTACATGATTTTCCTTAATCGAGTAACACACTCTATAATAGAAAATGAATTTAAGTAGAGTTAGCACCATAAGCTTAAAGTGTTTGTCTAGTTGAGAAAATTGAAAATTAAATGCATAGTCTCCTTTTATAGTCTATGACTTTTCTAAATCTTTGTAACGTAGAACAAACTCATGACTTTCCTAAACTCTTTTAATGTAAGGCAAGTCCATGATTTTCGTAAACCTTTTTTATGTTGGCTGACCAACTATACTTTTAATATTTTGCCAAAATGAATACAGTTCAACTAACATAGTGGTGCTATTAAGCTAAAAATTATAAATTTGAGTCTCCACCACCCAACACATATAGTCAAAGAAGAGAGAAAAAATGTATAACATAGAATATAATGGACTAATTACTTTGGAATGTTTCATTCTACTCTTCGATTCAAGGGCATAGCTTAATTTCAATTTTTTCAATCAATTTAGAATATCTTTAGTGTGGTTAATTACACCGCGCTATGTCACCATCATATATAGTCAAGGTTACAAATGTTGACGTTGAGCACACAAATGTTTGTTGTAGCCAAATTCTCCCAATGGGGTGGAATCACTTTGATTGATTATTATGTTTTGTGATATTGATGTGTGGAAATGATTCTCTTTTGTCTACAATTACTTTTAATTTATATATTTTCATACCTTGTCATAATCCATTGTTTTGGAATTTATTTTTATTACTATACTAACTTTTCCTCAAAGCTTGCAGCTCCTCATAGCTATCGTTCGTCTTTCCTCTGTGTGCTCCTTTTATATTGTTAGTCATTTAGTCCATTTCGTACATACTTTGGTCCAAGAAGATCACCTTATTGCTTCTGGTTTAGCTTCATTTTGTTTAAAACATATAGGTTTGATATAACTAATGTGTATTTTTTTTTTCTTGGTTTGGCATGTATAGTGGTCGACCTTGACAAGGTTTGGCTTTGGCCATTTTTGAAGGCATGCATAACATCCAAAGGAGCTTCTTTATTTGAGAAGCCTAGAAACAAAGGGGCATAAAGTACCGCAAGGGCAGGTCCCTAATTGATGTGACCTATATCCTACTAAAAGGACCATGTTGCTAATCAGTCTCACCAATTTCCTTCATGCCCAACTCTAATGGCCCGTCAACAATCACTTAGGCTTCATGGTGTTCCAAACCCCTAATAGGGAGGGCGCTCTTATTCTTGACTTCAACCAATTACTCTTCTTGAGAAGTTAGTCACTTCAAGGGGTGACAAGTGGGAGTTCGTTGCTTTTAGCCTTGAACTATGGTAAGGTATATCCAAGAACCTACCCGACCCAAAGATTGGTTATATTGATCTTATCACTATATTTTAGATTATCATCACGTGGGTGCTCGTTTTTTAACTCATACTCGACTCAACTCAAACACCTATTATTCTATATATAATTAATTTTCTCTTTTTTCTTGTTTCAAACATTTAATGTGAATTTCGATCTCAGTTCTAAGTTTAAACAACATAATTAATAAGTTGATGACAAATTATGTTTCTCAAGGAAAAATTAACTCAACTCAAACTCAAAATTATTTGTGCCAATAGTCTTTTATCCAAATTCAAAAGGTTGGAGTAGAGTCTTTTTAATGATAATATAGGGTGAGAGTGTGCAATTAGGTAGCCAAGGCTTGATAAAGCTTAAGCTCTCTTCTATGATTGCTACTCATTTGGAAGCAAAGTTTTATGAGACTGAGTATTATTCCACACTAAGCTTTATAGAAAATAATCATCTACTATATTTTGTTTCAAAAGAAAAAAAAAATAATAATAACATTTTATTTATTAGATAAATGATGGGTCTAGACTTAGAAGCCAATTTTGTACTATAATTAACACTAATTCACTTTATTTGCAAGTAATTCTAAACTATTTTGTAATCTTAAAGTAATTTTGTATGTCTAAAAATGCTTTTTCTTTTTTTTTCTTGTAAAGATTTTTTTATTACTACTCCTCTACGAGTAAGTAAGCAACTTTTGACTCCTTCATTTTTAGTTTTTTAAAAATAAATTTCATTGTTTTTTAGTTATTCTTTAGAAAAAATATATTTGTTAAATTTTGAAAACAAAAATAGAATTTAAAAACTACCTTTCTCCAAGTTTTCAAAGTCTAATTTAGGCTTTGAAAACCACATAAAAAAAATACCTAACAAAATTTTTTTAAAAATCAAATATTGAAAAAAGAAATGACTATCAAACATATCTTTGGATAATCCATCCAACTTCTACGAATTAGCAACATGAAGTGATTAGATGGGGATAAATCTTTCCTATTAATCAACATCTCTCAACACACAACATTTCCCTTTTAAGTTGCACTTCTTAGATCACTCTCTAATATAAGGGCTTCCCATTGTCCCAAACTCCTTTTTTTGGGCCTTGGCTGACCACTCTTTCATACATAGGTTATAACTCTATAGCTACCTAGGCTTAGCTCAAACATGAGTTGACATCTCTCTCAAAGAAAGGAAAAAAAACTTCCATATATACATTGCATTGTGATTCTCACTTTACACCTTAATCTTCCATAGGTTGGCAAAGCACAACTTGAACCCACAAATCTTCCTAAGTGGAAGAGTTTGTCTGAGTATTTAGAGTAGTAATAGGACATAAAATTAACATTTTTTAGTTATGAACTCCTTGTAACACCATATATAGATGGAAAGTCTGTGTTTTTGGAGTCTAGAGTTGTGAAGATAGAGTTTCTCAATAAACGTGTAAATTTAGCATCTATGGAGTTGAGTCATTATTTAACTATGGCTGAGTGAAATTTGTGAACAAACACTACTTAAATTTTATACAAAGACATCAAAATCTTGTATAAAGCCTAAACTAGGGGAATGGTTTTTTTAAGTATTCTTTTGTCTGTGTAATATGAAGGGTATAGTAGAGAGAGGAAAGAAAATTCAAAACCTTTAACTTTGTGGTATAGTTTTTTAGAAAAGCAGGAAGATTTTGTACAACCCATCATGAAGATATAGTTCAAAGAGTGGAATAAAGAAAGACTTTATTTTCTTTCAAATAATAAATGCATGTATAAAGCTTAGTAGTGGATAGATAGAGCTAATCCTCTTTCATCCTCACCCAAAATTTAATTTTTGTTGAAAACCACTAAAAATCTAATTCCAAAATCAAAAGAATCTCTTTCCTCTTTCTAACTTCTCAAAAAACCTTACAAGTAATTGTCCTCCTCCCTTCACTTGGATTTATTGAGATGTCATATTAAAAAAAATTGTGAGTTACTCATTTTCTTATTAATTAGTTTTAAAATAGAATCTAATGTAAATAAATACAGTATCGAAGATCATGAAATGATCTAAACAAACATTCAGTCCTAAAATACAAAAAAAAAAAAAAAAAAAAAAAAAAAAACTATTTTATGAGTGAAAAAAAAAAAAAAACAATATCTTTAAAAAGTATATATATATATATATATATATATATATATATATAAAAGATTCCACATTGGAGAAATAAAACGACTTTACAATCATAATTCACAAATTACTCCTATCATTTATTAACTACCGCTAAAGTAAAACCAATTTATTTGATATGATATCATAACCCACAAACTCAAACAAGCATTCAATACAAAGCACACACAAAATCAATTAGATTCCACCCAAGAATATAATTAGTGAATAACCCAAAGAATCACTACATGTTGAGAGATTCTACATTCAAAGAACCAAAGAACGTCATTCACAATCTTTAACAAAAAAAAAAAAAAAAACACCAGGCACTCCTCTCATTACAGGTTAATATTTAAACATAGAACCTAATGTTATTTCTCAACGAGGTTAAGAGTCAGCTCAGTTCCATCTTCTTTTTTTTTTAGGGTAAGGGTTTGACTTTGCTAGTCACAAATGAATGTTGCATCCCTCCATTTTTACCCTCCTTTATATATAAAAACAATGACTTGAAAAAGTTAAAGAACCAAAGCATCAAAAGTAAAGAAGAAGAAAAAAAAGCAAGAAAAAAAGTACAGTGCTTCTTACTGTTACTAACTACTACAAGTTTCAGATTCATGAGAGAAAGAGAGAGAGATATAATAATGATGTGGCTCTACTTTTCTTCATATTATGTCATCAAAAAAAAAAAAACGAAAATTTTTTCATTTTCCCTTTCCATTTATATCCCTTCCAACCCAACAAAAAAACAAAAAACAAAAAACAAAAAATCCTCACACACCATTTTTAAATTTTTGGTTCATAATAATAATGCTTATGGACCCTTCTTTCAATTCCTCTCATCAAGAACATCAACAAGAACCAGAACAACAGGAAGATCATTGTTTACAAATGCGTCAATTACTTATCCGTTGTGCTCATTTTATTTCTCAATCTGATTTCATTTCAGCTCATCATCTTCTTTCAATTCTCTCTTCAAATTCCTCTCCTTATGGTGATTCAAATCAAAGATTACTCCATTATTTCTCTTCTTCTCTTTCTCATCTCCTCCCTTCATCAAATTATAATTCATCTTTTCATCATCATCATCATGATATTGAAAAGATTCAATCTTGTTACTTATCATTGAATCAAATCACACCCTTTATTAGATTCACTCATTTAACTGCAAATCAAGCCATTTTAGAAGGTATTGAAGAAAGTGGTATGATTCATGTTTTGGATTTCGATATTATGCATGGTGTTCAATGGCCTCCTCTTATGCAAGCTTTGGCTGATCGTTTTCCTTCTCCTATGCTTCGTATTACTGCCACTGGTCTTGATCTTAATTTCCTTCATAAGACTGGTGATAGACTCTCAAAATTTGCCCAATCACTTGGTTTGAGGTTTCAGTTTCACCCTTTGCTTCTTCTTCATGATCGTGATCATCATCGCGTTATCCCTGCCGCTCTTACCCTCTTCCCTGATGAAGCTCTCGCCGTTAACTGCGTACTCTACTTGCACAGGTACGGTATACTTTAAATCATTTATTGACTTAAAAGTTTTACACCTCTGTATAGAAAGTTGGTGTAGATGGTATAAACGGATCGAGGTTATTAGATTTGTTGCCTTGAGTTTGAAAGGTAGAGAAATTTTTCATGGAAAATCATACGTTTCTAGTTACATGAGTTATTAAGTTAACCCATGTATAAACTTTAATAATGTTAATTAGTACGAAGTTCGAGAGCATGAATGAGATAATACAAATTCATTGATGAAGAAACATCTTATGATCTCATGTTTCGAACTACTACTAAACTCAAAGCTTAAGTTTACACGAGAAATGTAGATTTGTAGACTGTTTGAGTTTGAATGGTGGGGGGTTTTCTTGGAAAATCGTATTTTTAGCCAAGAATGTGTATAAGTTCCAAAGTTAATTCAATGTTAAAACATTAATGTTAGTTGGAAAGGAAATGATGTCATCAATGTAACAAATGGATTGAGGAAGAATAATGTTTTTGAACCACCACTAAACTCAAGAGCTTAAATTTACTCAACTTTATAGATTTTTCTTAGCATGCACTAGCCTTTAGGTGGTGGATATTAGTATAAGGTCAAATGAGTGGTTTATGGTAGAGTTAGATTTGGAGTATTTGACTTAATTAACCATTAATGAAGCTGATAGGTTACGATAAATTTACAGGTTAATGAAGGACGATGTTCGAGTATTGCTCAATAAAATCAAGGCTTTGAATCCAAAAGTGGTGACAATAGCTGAAAAGGAAGCAAATTTCAACCATCCATTATTCATGCAAAGATTTGTAGAGGCATTGAATCATTACACTTTATTATTTGATTCATTAGAAGCAACTTTACCTCCAAACAGTAGGGAGAGATTGGCAGTGGAGCAAGTTTGGTTTGGGAGGGAAATAAGCGACATCGTTTCAGGAGAAGTGAATAAGAAAAAACAACACTATGCTGATAGGTATGAATCATGGGAAACAATGCTTAAAAGTTTAGGATTTTCTAATATTCCTTTAAGCCCTTTTGCTCTTTCACAAGCTAAACTCCTTCTAAGACTTCATTATCCTTCTGAAGGTTATCATCTCCAAATCCTTCATGATTCCCTTTTTCTTGGTTGGCAAAATCAACCCCTCTTTTCAGTCTCTTCATGGCATTGAAAAAAAAAAAAACCCAAATAATTAAAAATTAGGTTTGATTTTGAAACCCAGTCAAGAAAAATGGAGGAATTGACAAACTTTCATGTCCACTTGAGGAAGGTGCTAAGAATATATCAACCTAGCTAGTTAAGATGTTTAGATGCATCTGCTAATCTCTTAAGTAAAATTAGCAAGAAGAATATCGAGGGTTTGCATGAAAAAGGAAGTATTAGTACTCGTCTTTGAAATTAGCATGCAAATGAATAACATGTCTGACTTAATTGAGATGTTCAGGCTCTATTGAACTAGTCGAAGGTTGGTTTGTTAGCCTATGTAATTTGGCATATCATCATACTGGCTAACTTTGCTTAATTAAATGTGTAAAAGCTTAGATTCTTTTCAGGTGTTCTTTCAAAGAGGGGAAAGGGTGAAACCGACAAATATTGAAAATGTATTATTATTTTTTGTTATTGTACTAAATAAAATCTCTGTTTTATTTTTTTTTTCCACTCCTTGTCCACCTATGGAAATATATATGTATTTATTAGGACATAAACCACATTAGCAAATTTGATTATATATATATATAAAACATTATCTTCATTAACATGGTCACTTGTCTCCTTAATGCATAAATGCTTTGCTTTTTTTATGGTTAATGACAATGACTAATGAGGCATATTAATTAAGGCTGCTCTTTTTTCTACTCATGAGGTTAAAATCTCATTTTAATGCTTTTAGTTTCATACCTATTTAACCTTAGTCCATATGCTTTCCACAAAATCTTAAATTTAGTTTCTCTTATTAACTTATTGTTGACTTTTTTTATTATTTATTAACATTTTTAATCACTTTCAAGAAAATATATTTATTTTTTAATAAAATTAAATTTTTAAGATTTATCAAGAATAGATGAACTAAAATCGAGCATTTAAAATGACATATATGGGTAGAAATGTGAAATCGAATAAACCTCATTCCTATTAAAATGTTAATTTAACCAATATAATATATAAATACAATGGTTGATTTGTTCCCTTACATTCCCATTTGTTGCATCAATATTATGGTGTGTGTAGCTTCGAGAAGGGAATCCATGAGGGTTCTTGTTCTTTGCACTTTTTGTATAACCATTATTATTATATTTATAATAATAAAGTCATGTAGTAATATATAATTATTGATTATTAATTTATTTTGGGTGGGGATTTGTTTATTTAAAAATAAAAAAATAAAAAACCAGAAATTGTGCCTTATGTCCCCTCAACAAAACCATAAAAGTTCTCAAAATGGAGTTTTTAGTGCTTCCCTTTGGCACCCTCTAGGGCTTCTTTTAAATTAATTAAAAAGCTAAGGTGTTAGAGATCCAAAAGGGTATCCCTTAACTCTCATGTCCTATGGATGTTGGAGGAACAATTTTTTTAGGGACACTTGATCCCTTCTTCTTGCCTTTTAAAGAGGGAATATATAATATATTATATATATATACTTTGTCTTTTTCTTCAAACTATATATTAAAGTATATTCCTTCTTATCCTTTTCTTTATTATATATATACCTTAAACTATTGGCTGGTTCTCTGCTTACTAGTGATTTAGCATTATTGTTTATTATTAAAGTAGGTGTGTGCTTTTTTTTTTTGTTTGTGTGTTTAAACTCATGGGTTTTATTTGGCTATTTTCTTACCTTTCAAATGAGGTAGAGTGTTAAATACATTCTTTAATGAAAGAAAGCTAAGGAAAATAGCAAAATAAAATAGAGCAATTCAATCAGATTTTCTAGTTGCTAGTTGCTGATATATTTGTATATTAGTTGAGATATACTCACCCTTTAAGATAAAGTTTGTTTAGTTTTCAAAATTTTAAATACATGGGTTTATCAAAACAAAGCCAAATGAGTTCAATCCCTTGAGTCAAAATTTTCTTTTGATCTTTGGTACACTTTGATAAGTCCTTTGTGAGATGACAACTGAGGAAGCCACTATAAAAGAACAACAACTTATTTCACAAATATTTTGTAATCACGAATTCAAATTGTTTTTCTTTGTTTAAAAAAAAAAAAAAAACTATTATTGTACTATTCAAACCCTAAAACACATTGTTCTTTTTTTCCTTCATTAAATTTAAGTCCTAACTTTCAACTCCCAAATAATTTAGTTCCATTAAATTCAGAAAGAGATTTAAAAGTAAAGTTATGATCCATCTCATATTACTTTAAATTAGAACGCTTTTCTTTAATGTCAACAATATACCATGTGCCATTGATGTGGAGTATGATGAAAATGCTAACAATGTATCTCTATTGATCTTGAGATCTGATGAAGATACTACTAATTAAGGTGTGAAACCTAGTTAAAAAAAATTGTCTACTGGTCTCTTCCTCTTGTATATCTTGTTAGAAAATGCTAACAACAATAATGTATCAACCTAGTTAAGATATTCGAAACACTTATACTGATGATCCCATTAATATTGTTTGTTTAGAGTTGGAATGACCAGAGAGAAATGAATATACATAATGTGAGAGCTAGGGAAATGAGATAATAAAGGAATAAAAGTTGTTGAAAACCAAAGAGAGAGATTGATTGTGAGATGAAGAAAATGAAAAAGGGTAAAAAGAAAGGAATGATATAATAATAATATTAAGTGAAGTGAAGAAGGTTTGCGTGTGGAAAAAAAAGAAAAGTGATGAGTGAAGGGGTAAAAGAGTTGTTGGTGCACGCATGGCAATATGGCATGCCACAGACATTTCCATCCATCCATCTTTCAATCTGATTTTGACCTTACCTTTTGAATTATTCTTTTTTTTTTTCTTTTTCCATTTTCATCATCTCTTTTAATATCAATTTCATATATATAGATACATATTCTCCAATACAAAAATAGATTGTCATGTCAATCATTGATGAGTTAAGCTCGCTTCGACCTTAGAAATAGATATTATATATTTTGAAAGTTCAAGAATCATGATAAGCTTAAGATAAATCTTATTTTATGTAAGTTGCACATTTAGGTCTAAGTATTAGTAGAATGAAAACTTCTTTTTTGTCGATGTGAGTCAAACTATGTTTCCTTTTCAATAAAATATTGAGAGTTCACTCTACTTGAATTTGAGTGATATAATCTTATATATACAATTATTTTAACACTAACATAGACACAACTCAAATATATAGGTCACGTTGTAATTTGTATTATTGCTGAAAAAAAAGCACTTTCTATCTTTCACTACATCTATGGTGAATTTTTTCTTTCAAAAAATTATTTCATGTATTTTAGTCTAAACTTCAAAATTACATTACGATATTATTAATTCGTCGCCTCTCGAAGAATCTCGTGCTAATTTTTAGATCTAAGTAACTTAATTAATTACAAAAGATGATTAAGATGATGGTAGAAATAAGATTAGGGTTTTGAGATTGGAATCTTTTCTTTCTTTGTTTTAAATTTGATTCTCTATTTGATGCTGTCTTTCTCTTGACCCTCAAATGGCAATATCATTACAGAATTGTATGGCTTTTCTGTTTGACTGTTTCCTGTGTACGCACGTGTAGAGAATCACTACTTCAATGAGAGAGAGAAAAATAAATAAATAAATAAGAGGAAAACTATTAAAAACTATTAAAAAATAAATAAAGAATTTGTTTTATTATTTTGAATATTTAGGTATGGGATCTTTATAAACGTCGACGCTGGATCGGCTGCCATGAATGAAGGTGCTGAAAGTTTGTAAGTCTAATGGAAGAAGGAATAGTATGTGTCGTTACTCAATTATTATTCCAATACTTCCTCTCCCCTATTTAATTCCTAACTTTTCTCTTTCATTTTAACTTAATTTATAAGATAAATTGTTTTTGTTGAAGATATTTATAAATATAATAAATTATCATTCTAATAATAGACCACAATAAATTGATAATAGTCCATATATTGTGATATTTTGTTATTGTTTTTGTTTGTTTTGTTATATTTGAATAAACAATCAATTTTTTTTATTTTATTATTATTATTGTTATTTTTAATGATATATGGAGTTACAAGAAGATACTAATGGCAGCACACATACATAGCAACCAAAGAGTAATGAAAAAATGGGAAATAATATAGTTTGTTAATTAGGGTCCCCATGAGAATTTATGTAACACATGAAGAAATAACAATTATTATTATTATTATAGTATATATAGAGAAAAGTTGATGAAGTTACGATGGATATGTTATTTATTATTTAAAAAAACTCTTAAGAAAAGAAAAAAAAAATGGTTGGTGTCATTATATATATTTATTATAGATATATGCATGGGAAAAGTTTTAACACAAAGTAGTTAGGAATATGCAGTCTAAATATGGAATATAAATACACACTCCAATTATTATTTCTTAATGGAAAAATGGTATTTATTTTGCAATAAATAGTAGAGATTTTGTGATGTAATATTCAAGGACAATTGGTAGCCAACTAAGAAACACACAAAAATTTAAGAAGTTTTTAAGTTTGGTCTTTTAAGATCACAAAAAATAAAGGTAGATGCAAAATCTAGTATTATTTGATCACATTATTATAAATTTGATTTTAAAAAATAGAGAATATTAGTATAGGTAAAAATAGAAAAAAAAATTAATGAAGTACGAAAATTGGGTGGGTTCCTCTTACACTAAATGGTAGATGGGTGGATTCCATATTCTAAAAAAAAAAATTAGATTCGAAAATATGAATCTAACTTTAATAATAATCACTCCAAATAAAAATGTACCGAAAAAGTTTTAATTATTATAATGAATTGAGCATTAAATGTCGTCTTTGAAATTGGTTTTCTAGTTCCATTAAGTATCAATTAAAGATCAACCTAAATAAAAAGATGAGTGTTTTCATGTTAACATTTAATTTTCTAGCTCTAGTTAACACTATTACAATGTATGAATTGAAGTTTTTTAGGTAGCGTCATTTGATTGAGGTTCAAGCTTTCAAACAATTTAAACATTCTTAGTATAATATGGCTAATGGTATATGTAGCTCAATGACTTGTTTTTCTTTTTGGTAAGGATAAGATCAATGATATAACGTCGTTTGTTTATTTTTTTCCAACTAAATATAAAAGTATAACTATATAGAATTAGGGGAGACATCTTACTTCATCAATTAGACTATATTATATATAACCATAAAATACACTCTCTTTACAACTTTGAGATTAATTTTTGTTAAATTAATAAAATCCAAATTAATGGGATATAGACTTGTCTTTGTGTGTTATATATTCTAAATAGTCAATATATAGATACGTAAGTCTATAAAAATATGCATATTTATGTATATATCGTTCAATTATTTATATATATATTTTTAGTACAATTATTTCTTATATTTTAGCTTCACGTACATACTAAAAAAATATTGATTTTGATCCAATGTCTGATCATGATGGACAATCAAAAGTGTACAACATAGACAAAAAAAAATTTTGATTTTTTAATATTACTATCTATTGAAAATTGGATATGCATTGTGTGGATCCAATTGATTCAAATAATATTTGACAATTGATTGTTTAGTGAAATTGATATCAATTGATACACCAAGTTATAGTACTTTCAATTCCTAACAAAAGTGTTGATTTCAAACACACTTGTTTCTAATTAGCATAAACTTTAAATATTAGATTTAAGCACATAGGAATACATTTGTATTTTAAAGCTCTAATTGTCACACGATAGGGAATATTGAACAAATTCATAGTATAATAAGTGTGATACATTTTAAAATTTCTACCTTCAAAATCAATTTAATGCCAATTTAATGTCTTTTGAAGTCACTTCCAATTAAATAAAATACTAAATACTATTAAGAATTTAGATTAGAAAACACGAAAGCCGTTAACACATGTGTCAATTAAATTATGCTCGCTTTGACGAAAAGCTTTAGCTTTAGTATTTTTGTATGATCTATACAATTATTGTTATTATTGCATGTAGTTAGATTCAATGACTCATCAAATATTGTATGTAGATGGATGAACACTTATTACCACAAAATTAATTGTCAAAGTGAATTATTCAAAGTCATGAGATTACGTTGGTTCTTATTCTTTACTTTCCAACAAAACACAATAAAATAATATTGGTAAACTTTGATCTCATTAGAAATGTCACTATTAAATGTATATTCAAAATATTTACAAATGATATAATTCATCTATTATATTAGTTTCTAAAATAGACTTTAAACGAAATTTAAGAGTACATATTATCACTAAATGTAGAAGGAGGGTGACATCTCTGTTTCTTATTTTTATAAATACTTTGTATTTTATGATTAAGAACGATGATCATAACCCGTTTTGTAACATGAATAAGAACGATGTTTATATGTTATTGTAAACATACATATGTAATGACTAACTATATGTATGTTCAAGGATATTTATGCAATTTGTTAGTTATTTGATCGAAAGTTTGGGTTGATTATTCAAGAAACTTAAATAGTTCGATTGATGGAAAGCTTAAATTCTTGCCTATGTGTTGTCTGAGTTGATCATGTTATATATCATTGTTAGACTTCAAAGCAGGTACAATATAATTATATATGTATTTCAAATTGTACAATTTTTCATTCGAAAAAAAAAATCTTGACATGCAAAACGTGTCAATAATTAAATATTCGTATTCTTGACACTGAATTACTTGACGTAATAAGTGTCAAGATTAAATATTTTTGACAAATAATACATGCATGTCAAGAATAAACAAATTCTTGACACGTAAAAAATGTCAACTGATCTCATATACTTGACGTTTATAAAGTGTCGAGTACATTTTATCTCGACGCTTAAAAAATTGTCAA
This sequence comes from Cucumis hystrix, assembly GCA_025688845.1. NCBI lineage: Eukaryota > Viridiplantae > Streptophyta > Magnoliopsida > Cucurbitales > Cucurbitaceae > Cucumis > Cucumis hystrix. Next base: position 23,652,436 of record CM046888.1, read on the forward strand.
AAAAAAAGTCTCATTCTTCACACTGGATTATTTGATGAATTTAAAAACATCAAGTAAACAAATTCTTACAGATAAAATGCATCAAGTAAGGCTATTTTGGTAGTAGTGTTCTCATCACACCTAAAAATAGAGTTATTTTAGTACTATAAATGAGTAAAATACATAGAGTTAGATCTTTTAAAAAGAGAAAATAAATCTTAAACCATTGTTTGAAATTTCTCCAACACTTTAAATTCAACCCTTTTGAGGATAAATGGAATCAAAACTAATTCATTTTGACATTTATTTTGTTGAAAAGATCACGGCAACAATTTACAAATCATAGTTTTATTTGTCAATAATTGAGTAGAGAGTTTAAGTGCTTCCATACATATAAATGAACAATACAATTAACAAACAATACTCTATTATTCAACAGCAATATATAGAAATTATTGTCATACATATAAAAAATGTATATCTTCTCTCTTTTATTTTCTTTTTTTCTTTAGTTAAAAACGTTTGCACAAATTTGTGAATGTTTGAATCACTAATGATATATGTGGGTTAGAGTTAAGTTGATAATTATTGTATAAAAAATATTTAAATGTGTTAATCTCATGAAATTTTCAAACGAAGTTAGCAATAAAAATTTTAAATATAGCAAAATAAACTAAAATATCGTAGTCTAACTAGGATGGATCACGATAGACCAAAGTAAACTACTATTTACATTGATATGTATCATAATAGTCATAGATAGTCATCTATTTTAATCTATCGTGATCCTATCACAAATAGATTGTGATATTTTTTATTATTTGTAAATAATTTTAGAAGTTTTTTCATTTAACATATTTTTTCTAAAATTAATATATATAGAAAGCTAACAATAAAATAAAGAGATATTATTTTAGACGATTTCCCTTTTTTAAATATATTATCGAAAGCCAACAAATATTGATAAGAAAAATTATAAAATATACTTTTGAGTATTTAGGTCTAATCAATAATATGTCAATTGAACTATAGATAATTAAAAAAAAATGTTTTAAATCGAAACTTAAAAATGAATTAGGATTTTTCTTTTTTTTATAGTTTGGAGGGAAGATTGTAAGAGAGACTATTAATTATTCTCAAATCATAGGAAGAAGAGGAAAAAAGAAAACTCACTTTTTTGCTTCTCTTTTATCAAAAAGTTTGTTGTAATGGAGAGGATCTTCTTTTAAGTAAGAATCTCTCCTCCCTATGCTCCACAAAAATTAAAAAGGTAAAAGGTAAAAATTATAAAGGAAAAATGAGAGTGAATATTCTCATTTATTTGATGGCTTTACTAAATTTGTGGAATGGAATCAATTAGAATAAAAACATCATGTACTTTTGGAATCATCTCTTCATTTTCTATTGCAAAATTTATGAAAAACATCATCCCAACATCTGTTCATACTATACAAATCAACATCTAAATAACTAAACTAATTTGTTCATAATGCAAAGCTTTACTTATGGCATTGGACTTTGACCTCCCTATCACGAGTGATAGTTCATGGTAAATATCATTAAAAAGTGAAATTCACATTAGATCATGTCTATCAAGTTAAGAATCATCCATCGTCGAGCTGAGAAATTCAACTCGACCATGATGTCTGCGTTTTAAATTATAACGTAAATAAAATGTTAGATAGCGTATGTTCATAAGGGATAAGTAAATAAACATAAATGCACTATACAAAAACCTCAATCATTTCTATAAGTTAATAATAATACTCGTATTAGAATTCCCCGTACAAAAACATATCAAAATTTCAACACTTTTTAAAGTCCAAAGTTAAGAACCACAACATTTTGACAACTTAATGTACAATTTTTCTTTTCTTTCTTGCACATGTTATAGTTCTACTGCCAAACATGTTGTTGAAGTCAAGATTCTTGAATATTTTTATAGTACCTTTTGAACGGACTTTGCAATGTTCTTTATGTAAGGACCATTTTTATATTATATAGTTTGAAAAAATGAGAAACATGAAAACGAAATCTTCGGAAGCCAAATTAATAGATTTCATACACATTCGAAAACTGATTTATTATTTATGTATTTTGTGACTAAAAAGATTTTAGTATAATCTCCTTTGAAATATGGAAATCAATTGCTATAACCAAAATGCTTGCATCTTAAATTGTATAAAAATTGCATTATGTTCACAAATACCCAATCCTATGCACTTGAAAGCCTCCATTCGTTCATACAAACAATCTCGATGTTCGTTTATATCAAACAATCTCAATCACCATAACGGAATCAAGATTATTGAAAATCTAATTACAAAAGAATTTTTTATCTAAAATCAAGATTACAAGGTTAACGTTCGCATTAGTTAAAATTTGCATTTTGAGTGCAAAATTGGATTGATCCAATCGTCTATAATTGTGTATGAATTGCAATTGAAGTTATTATTATTATTGTTCGACTGTTTTTCTATTAAATCTCTTGCATATTACCACGATAATATATTTGAACGTGCACAATTTCTAATAAAATTTTAATTCGACCTAAAATATTTACCACAATATCAAATAATTTTCTGCCCTAATAAAATTTAGAAATAGATAATACTTTAACAGTAATGGATCATATTGCTAACAAGAGTAAACAGTAACATACGATACCACTATTAAAAGTCTTCGAATCAACGGTAAAATTTATCATCAATAGATTTTTGTCACATCTGCAATTATTTAAATTATTTATATATACTTAACTATGAACCCTAAAAATGCTGCATATGGTAGGTAGAGAGCTACCACCACCACACCACAAGAACATTTCTCAATAATAAATTCAAACACACACAAATTGATTGCCAATACACACTACAAGATACCTCAAACATCCAAAATAATCACACATTTAGTGCAAGTTCCTTAAAAGGGAAAAGGAGATCATGGAGGCATTATAAGGAAATAATACCACAAACAAGAGTAGAAAGAAAAAAAGAAGCAACACAAAAGAATCATCAAAAAAGCCAATCTTATTAAGTTAAAAACTGAGTAGCATATGGCATAGCCAATAGCCAACAGCCATGTCATGTGATAATTTCAGGATTCATAAGAGAGAGAAGAAGAAATGAAAATAATAAATGTGAAAAGAGTAGAGTAGAGAGTAGGGGTATGCAAACTGAGTATTTGTAGGGACATGTCAAAAGGCTGTATGGAAAGGAAAACGGGGGCGTGTGCAACAAGTAAGTAAAAAAAATGGCAGAGAAAAGAGAGCAGAAGCAAAGATGGGGTAAACAGATATTTATTTATTTAATAATTTTCATAGTAGATCGTACCAATCTTTCTATCAGAACCACTGCATTATCCTACCTAAATCATTGTTCTATGGAGTGTACAAGTTGTGTTTCTGTTGTGTTTTGATACAAAGACAGTGAGAAAAAAACATACATAATCGACACTGTGAAAGCTTCCCCCTTTTTTCTATCTTCCTGGCTTAAAAATATCCCTAACTTTCATTAAAGTATATATTTAGAACACATTTAAATTGACTTTTCAAGTGTATTAAATGAAAAAAAGTAAGTAAATATTTAGAAAGTCAATTCAAACAAATAATTAGTATCTAAACTTTACTATATAACAATTTATTATTTATACTTTGAAATTTGTAACAATTTCATGCATAGCATAGAAATAGAGGTAATATTTAGTGAGATTTCTTGTAAAAGTAAACTAATAAACTAATTAGATGCTCAATATATTTTTATAAAATGCATACTTTTATATAGGAACTAAATCGTTACAAGTTTAAAAGTATTACAAACTAAATTGCAAATCTATCAAAATGGAATGTGATGAAAGACTAAATTGTTATTTCTTGAAGGTTTAAGGATAAAAAGTGTTATTTAACTTTTCTTTGTTTTCCTTTCTTTTCTTTTCTCTCTTACACAAGTGATGACAGAAATTTTCAGTGTGTAGCTTTTAAACTTATCAGGATCTACAATAAGAAAGAGAAGAGCCAAGTTTAGGTATTTACCACAGCGTAGAAGTAGGCATGGAGAATCACTTCACCATTTCTGCAAGTTTTCCAGTTTCTTCATCAATCCCACAACCAAAGCTCCATCACTTTCACTGTATTTTTAATCAATGACCAACTAATAAGATGAATAAAGAGAAAAAGGAAAGAAAATGTGTGATGGAAATTAAATATCATCAGAAGCTGATATATTCTTTCTGTTTATTGAAAACTAAACAAGAAGATTCGTACATGAGCTATGTATATATTTATATACAGTCATTATTGGTGTGTAGTAATACACAAACTAGCCAAAAGATGCAATTATTCCTGAAAGAATACATTGATTTGTGTAGAGTAAAATTACTATCATATTTGAATCATAATTAATACAAGGGGAAAGCTAATTTCGTTTTAACTTCTTCACCAGCTAGCAAATGGTGAGTTACGCTAAGACCGACGCTTAGGATATTAATATTCCTCTTCCAACAGTACCGGCAGCATATTTTCTTGTTGAACTGTGGTGGAATATTAACACACCCTTCTTCCCCAAACCCCCAACAAATTTTTGAAAAAAAAAAAAAAGAAAGAAAAAAGACTAACAGTCCTAAGCTGCAGCAAGTATTTTGACGGTAACCTCCTCCAATTTAACAGAGATGTAGCTCTTTTGTCAAAGTTTATTCATTCAAACGCTTGTGAATAATTCATAATGGGAACTCCTTTTGAAGGGCATCAAGATTGCGGGAATCACAGGCTTCCAGCATGTCATTCCTTGATGCACAGCTGCAAAACAGAGAAATTCTATGATTTCATATTTGCATTAAAGGGTAAGTGATGCAAGAATAAAATCTCTCCAAATCATATACCTTAGTGAAATTCTTAAATATTGCCACGCATTGTCTGCCTTTGGATTCATGCTAAGTGACCTCACATAGTACTTAATTGATTCCTCATAGAGCCCCTAAAAGTGCAGAAAAAAAGAGAATCAATTAATATTTCCATACAATTTTATTACTTAACTGTAGATGAAAGATCCCTCCTAGAAACTAGTTATGATCGGTTAAAAACCTGAAGAAAATGTTGGAGAAAGACTTTCAACTTTTTGATAATTTACTGGACAGGAAAAAGGAGAAATAATTAAGCATAGGACATACCTGATTGGCATAACTGATTCCCATATTGGCCCAGGCACGTACATAATTAGGCTTCAAATCAAGTGCCTAAGAGACAAATTATGTCAGTTAATACTCTCGGCAGACAAGGCCAAATAAATCAGAGTAAACATGCAACTATTTTCGCAGAATGCATTATTTACACAATTTGCGATAAGGATAAGGCAAGTTGTTCACGGCCTAACAAAGTTCAGTTTCACATGGTGACCAGCAAAGAACATTGGCTCCAATGAGATCATGACCATACACATGAAAAATTCAAAAAAATGTCTCCAACCATATAGTGAATGACGAGGGACGCATAAATTGAAAAAACAGTTCAAACTTGAGTTCACAGCTTCACCACGTGTTTCTACAACCATAGTGTAGAAACATTCAACTCTTTCTTCAAAGTTCAAACCTTAAAGTTGGGAGATTATTGTCACCCTGATTATGTGACTACCTGCTTCAGTGTTTTATATCATTCACAAATTTGAATGCAAAAGAACTCTCGTGAAATCATCTATTAAAATACATGTATACATATCTGCACTACCATAATGAAGATAAGACAGTGTCCTCCCTTCCCCTACAGTCCACTTTTTTTCTTCCTTTTAACTTATACAGAACTTACAGACAGGTTATCTAACTTCCTCTAACTTATCAACTTCCACCTTTTTCCCAATTTCTTCCAGGTTAATCACCATTTCCAACCCTAGTCTGAGCTCGTTTTAGTTTCCTCCCTACCTAAAATTTTGAAAGTTTCCAATTTGATCCTATGGTCTGCTATAATCTCCTAAGCTACCCTACCATTACTGAATGCAAATAGTTTCCTTAGTGACATTTTTGCACTGTAACAAGAAAATGAGTTAGATGTAGGGGACGTGTGTGTGTGAAAGGTAAAAAGATCAACTGTATTAGGTTAATCGTATTATTGTTTGAATTGGGTAAATGGTAGATGGACGGAAGAGTTAAATCACCGAAACCCTCCGACAATGGAAGCCCTAAACCAACAAAATAAATAGACAATTGGAATTCTATCTACATTGTTAACCTTGACTACTTAGAAGTGGGTAAAATAGTTAGATTGTTGAACAAAGCATGGCTATAATACATCCACATATTTATTTTATCCTCTCCTTGAACTATATATAGTTGTCCACACTGGCCATCCTTAAACTGTCTTACAATGCCTGTAGTTGAGATATAGCAGCAACTTAATGACAAGGATGCAATATCAACTAAGTTGAAGTTCATCTGAAATGGGTACACGTCAGTCAACAATGGATACGGCCAATAATAAGAATCGTGATGTTCAACTATTTGTAGGAGATAAGATATAAATGCCACTTAAGCTGAATCCTTGTTCATAAAGAAAAGAACTTCAGCTAAACATTCAAATGTAGACCTTCCTCAATGGTTTGTTGGGTTTTCCAGATACTGATTGAATTGGTGGTGTAGCCAATAGATTCATCAGAAACGATAATATTGTTAGAACTGCTTATTCCATCCATTTGAACTAACATTGCAGATTAATAGAACTCCTCCCCCTTGTTAAAGATTTTCTCCAACCATAACAGTCACAATCTCTTGTTTGCCCAAAGAATCTGTTGTCTTTGGGGCTCTTCAAGAGGACCTAACATTTTTCATTCCAAAAGGCAGTAGCTAGTTGGATGCAAATCAATCCCACAACTATTCCTCTATTCGCTGCTTTTGTTCCTCCTCCAAACACTCACCTATGGAGTATCCTAAAGAATTCAGACTCCATATTCAATACCCTATATGAATACTGCCAGCTTTTTAGTGACCTATCTCACCTTCCCTCACTCTCGCTCAATTCCAATGTTGCTTGTTTGCAACTTGTTGAATAACTATATATCTCCCTTCTTCAACTATTTTGAGACTTAAGACCGATTATTTATCATTGGATTTTGTTTTTATCTAAAAAAATGTCAACCACCAAAGACACATTGTAGAGAGAGAAAAACAGGGCTGATTACCTGTTGATAAGCTAATATAGCATCAGCGCTTTGGATACTGTTAGCTTGTGTAGCACCTAGCTTGTTCCAAAGAGAGTAATCTTGCGGCTTTAATTTCAAGGCTGTTTGAAAGGATGCAATTGCTTTGTCAAATTCTCTGGACAAATTATAAAGGACACCAAGTACTATGTGCACATCAGCATCATCAGGAAACATTTGTGCAGCTTCGTTAAATAAGCCGGCTACCTATACAGAAAGAAGAATGATGCATAGTTTTAGACCAAAGAGAGAAATGTGCTTGATGACTATCATCTTAAGTTCCATACTAAACACTCCTAATGCTAATAAAAGTTGTTCATCAGAATTATTGTTATGAAAACCCAAACTTTAATTTTATTTTTTTAAATATCAAGAAAAAGTGAAATACAAGGGCAATAAAAAAAATAAAGCCAATAAATAAAGAGCCAGGAACAAAAAGCAAAGCTTAATCTAAACAACATATTAAACAAATTGCTTCTTCAAATCTATTTTTCCCCCCATTGAATTTCCAAAGAGTAACAGAATGAACACTTTAGGGGTGCAACTGCGCAGGGGAAAACTGAAAAAGTTAAATAAATGCTTGAACCAACCAAAACTAAAACCAGTTCAGTTCAACAGTTCACTTAGCATAAAAGAAAAACTGATTAATTTGGCCGGGTTACCCAACTCATCTGCTGTTAAACTATCTCTAAATTCACCCAGTATTCTCTTCTGTAAGTGTTTGAACCCTGTGGATCCCACTTTTTTGCAGGCAGAACTCTCTTTCACCCTAAAGATTCTATTATCTCTGCCCCCACAAACAGTTGAAACCCCAACCCAGCACAAAAACCGGTCTCTCATAAAAAGTTGGACGGAGGAGAAGTTCCTCAATCAACTCCCAACAAAACTAAGAGCTAAAGCAAATATTCAACTTCTGCTGTTCGAACTTCAGGCCCCTTAGACAAGAATAATGGCATTTTGATAAGAAGAAGAAAACGGCCGTTATAACATGTCTGAATAGTTTGCTATTTGCTACAACACCCAAGTCCAAATTCGTTTTTTTATAGCAGTTAGCACACTGCAGAAATCATTAAAGTAAATGCCAAAACTTAAAACCATGGACTTGAAATTAATTTTAGCACATCAATGAATCAGATAACTGGATTTAATCGGAAATGTTATACATTCACCTAGGTTTCTAAGCCTTCACAAGATCATCCTAAAGCAATAAACTACAGATAGGCACATTTTCTAATAATAAATTTCCCAAGATTTCTAAGTTTGTAATAAAAGCTGAAAGAAGAATGAACACAAATAGCATGGTGCTTACATCAGCGTAATACAATGAATCAGAAAGCTCTGGTTTTGCAAGCGTTCCGTACTTTGGGTGATTCTGTAACCATCCATACAAGTATCTTAATGCAGCAGCTTGCTCTAATTCTGCAGAAATTATTTTAGTCATCGATCAATTTACTTATTTAAGAAACACTCATTAAATGTTGAAAAATTAGAAAGGGAGGACAAGGGTTCTTGAACAAAAAGAGAAGACCACAAAGATTAAGGTCTTTCCGATTGGTGGACAAATCCAATCTCACACATCACTCCACTCTCTTCATTTTCCCTTAGAAAACATAACATCAGTTGAGATGTGAGGCCAGGCTGAATCATTTGGATAGAAATCCCTCTCTTCTCTTCATATTGCATGCTTTATTTAATTTCATTGTTCAACCATTTGAACCTATATATTTGATACTACTAGAGAACTTGAACAATATTCAATATGCGAGGTGGTAAGACACCTACGTTTGAACCCAAAACTTAGGTTTTTGTTTGATAAGCAAATCACCTAGCCAAACCATGGTGGTTAGGATCATTCAATGTTTGACACCAGAGAGTTCTCTGAGAATCTAATCTTACGATATTTAACCAAAAAAAAGTTCACTTTCTGACCACTACCAAACCCATATGTAAATTAAAGTCTCTAGCGAAGCTATATATAATCTATATGCGAACTCACAACAAAAACCCAGCCCTAATAACAACTGTCATTCAGCCAAGATAATTAGAAAAATTGCTTTTAGTGAAATATAAATCATATACAGCATGTAATTAGATAAGGAAGCAACTACTGACCATTTGTGTGACTCACACCAAGCGCAAGAAGCACCTCTAAGTTTGTAGGGTCAACGTCCAGTGCCCGCTTCATTGCAGCAATAGCCTGCACATATCAATTTATATTATATTTATTTGTACAAACAATAATTAGAAATCAGAAATTAAACATGAGATGGTACACCACAATACCAGAAGTATACTTGCCATGAAAAGGGATCACCTAAACTAATAGAATCAGAAGAATTAGCATTATGAAGTCAGAAAAGTATTGGCAGTAAAAACAACAGGTCTTTAGAAAATGGTTGACATGTAATACAACTTGAGCAAGCCCTTTTGAAAATTTTAAGATTTCACATACAAACATAGTCTACAACTACTTCCCAAGGTTTTGGAAACTCTGAGTCCAAGTTCATCTCATCATAAGAAATTAGTAAACTAATAGTTTTTTGTTGCCTTATGACTGCCATAATCAAGTGATTTCATAAGAGGAATTGACAAGTTTACCAAAAATGGTGAATAAAAACAACATTGACAGAAGAGGTAGTGCTTTCAATTAATAATTTAGTTCACAATCCGGAAGAAACATAGAAGTTCCAGCAAAATACTACTAACCGGTATAAGCAAAATTTTATCAAACTAATCATTCTGTTTTGTATAAAATTTATTAAGTTCCTATTTGGTCTTCTATTTCTAGACATTTCACATCCAGAATGTTAAATACCTAATTGGTCTTCTATTTCTAAACATTTCACATCAAGAATTTTAAATACCTACTTGGTGTCCTTTTCAAAAAAAAAATACCTACTTGGTCTTACAAGCCAAAAATCCTACATCAAGAACATATAATACCTGTTGATCATCATCGTTTTCAGCATGTGCAATTCCAAGAAGCCTCCAACCTTCCGAATTTTCAGGGTTTTTCATAACTTCAGCCTCTAAAGCAAGCACTGCCTCACTCAGAAGGCCTTTACGGAACAGATCCTGACCTTCCTTCAAGGGATTAAGATGACCGACATATGGGTTCATATCAGAAAAGACGTATATCCCCTTGGAAGCATCCATTTTTCCTTTGGCAGCTACTTGTTCATTTACGAACCTGTCAGAACGGAAGAGCAGAATGCAGAAAATAATTTATCATAGACAGGTGTTACAGCATTACAATATAGGCGCTTGAAGTGAAACATGAGACTTACTCATCGTATGCATTTGCCCAATTATCGGCTTCTCCAGAAACCCCTTCTCCAACCTGCTGACCAAATTCTTCCACCCAGTCTTGCATATGCAACTTGGAAAATTCATTTACCCATGGATCATCCGACACATTTTGCTTCTCTTCAGCAAACTCATCAGCCCACCGATTAGTTTGATTAGAAACCTGAAACCATTTTTTATTAAAAAGTTTAAATTTTGTAAGAGTGCTAAAATACCATGATACATGGACACAGAGTTAAAATAGACCCTGTTTCATAACGACTTTGTCTTTAGTTTTCAGTTTTTTTACATTTATGCATGTTTTCTCCAAATTTCTCCATTACAAAATTTACCTATCTTAAAGAAACACTTGAACCCTAAACCCTAAAGACGTAGACCATGTTTAGACAAATTCTAAAAACAAAAACAAGATTTTGAAAGCTGTTTTTTAGTGTTCATACTTAGCTTAGTTTTTTAAAACATGAGTAGAAAATGGATGACAAAACATAAGTTCATGGGTAGAAGTAGTGTTTATTAGCTTGATTTTCAAAAACCAAAAACCAAATGGTAATCGAATGGGACCTTAGTGATTTAATTTCAGATATTCTTAATAATTTGGAAAGAGGTAAGAGAATTCTGTAGATAGACTCTGGTAGAGTTTTGGTGGGGCGGTCGGAATAGGAACAAGTCTACTTTTCTAAATCCAGGTGGGTTTCCAATGCTACCTAGAACATTATAAAGGTTCTGGATTTGTCAAAATTTTGGACAATTGGAAGCCTGTAGTATAACTTCCTCTCCTCAAGCAAGCTAGGGTTGCCCCTGAGTTTGCCTTTAAATCAAACAATTTTGACATTTCCATCTAATTTTCTCTCACAAATTTGTATGAGTTGAAAAATTATATATACATATACATATGACACAAATGCCTAACGAAAAGTTTGGCCTCATTAAAAACTTTTGCTTCACCCTTAGTTATGGGAAAATTTTCTAGCACTCGACATTTCATTCTTTCATTTTTATCAATGAACAATGAAAACAGAACAAAAAACAAAACAATATCCAAACAAGAAAATTGTTCATAGAAACACCCACCCACCCAACAGATTGTCAAGATTGTGGGGTGGGGAACAAAGGGAAGGGATACAACTTTTTTCATGACTTACAAATTCATCAGCCCAGGGAAGACCCCCACTATACTGTTGCTGATACTCGGAAGCCCAGTTATCTGTTGGAGATAAAGAGTTTGGCTTGACTTGATTGTCATCAATAATAAGTTCACCCCTACTCATCTTTGAAACAAACTGAAGAAACTTTGAGTTCTGCATCCCAGAAAGTTCAGAGATCAAATATGGTTTTTTTATATAAAAATGGTTATGCATTTTCGAACATTCTTTTAGGAAGACTAATTTTACAACGCAGCCAAGCATAGTTGATCAAACCAACTGTTTGTCAACATTTAATTATGTCTTGGCTGTTGCAATCTTTTATCAAATATGACAGGAAAATGAAAAACATTAGATATGTTTTAGATGAATGAAATACTAAAACATGTTACAAAATATCAACCTGGAATTTAGGGTCATTGTTTTCAGCTAACGTATTTGCAAGCTTGCGAGTCTGCTCCATTGCAGATAAGTTCATCATATTACCACCTGCCATTTTTTGTGCCGATCCTAACTGAAACTTCTCCTGTGGCAATATATCAAGAGAATTACAATTCGCGACCATAAAGTCAAATAGAAGTTATTATAATTGAATGAGAGTCACATTAGGCACTGTGCATATATAACCTATTATTATACTAACCAAGAACGAAGGAATGAGTTTCACATAGAAAGTAAAACGAGGTCGAGTAACTGGTGTAGCCTAAGTAACCTCAAGGAGAAATCCTCCAAAAACCAAGATTGTGGATCTTTTATTAGAATGAATAGTATGCTTCATACAAGAGGAGAAGACTCCTATTTATAGAGTTCTATTACATGTGGGGGGTAAAAAGGGAATTAACCTAGAATATTGCCTAATTAACCAATTAACCCTTAGTCTTCTTACATCAGTAAAACAAAGGCCATAGTGTGTAGTTGATGGTGGTAAATCAAGATTTTTTTATCAAAACAACTTTCATTGAATAAAGATGAAATATTACAATGGCTAACAAAACATCCTCAATAGACCTCCCACTAAAGGAAGGATTCCAGCCCAGAAAGATGTTTGCTGGCCAATAATTACAAAAAATCTTCAACACCGAAGCCCAAAGAGAGACATGAAATCTCATCAAGGACCACACCTCACGAGGGTCCTTTTCCTTTCCTCTAAAAACTTTGTCATTCCTCTCCCCCCACATATCCCACATAATTGCACACACCCCAGCAAGCCACAGAAAACGACTCTCTCTCTAAAAGGTGGATGGCGAAGGAACTCCTCGACTGTGGCTCAAATGTCTCTCCCACCGATGCTAACACTGAATTCCTGCAAGAAAGAACTCCACACTGTCTTTGTATCCTGGCAATCCCAAAAAAAGATGATTCATGTCCTCTTCCACCTTCTGACACAGAATGTAACAAAACGGTCCCACAAGTGTAGTTCTTCTCCCAACTAGCCTATCACAAGTGTTCACACAACTGAGCAATTCTTGCCAAAAAAAAAACCTAACTATCTTAGGGATCTTAATCCTTCAAATAATATCAAACAAGAACATCCCAAGAGAGGAAGGATCTAATAACAGTCTGAAGAAGGATTTACAAGAAAACCCCTCCGTGGGATTTGGATTCCAAATGCAAACATCTCCTCTCTCCTCCCTAAAAGAGTACCCCTCCAATACAGAAAGCAAAGAGGCAACCTCCATTGTTTCCCTATTGGACAAATTATGACAGAATCCAAAAGAAAAAGAAACAGAGTTCTTAGATCAAACCAAAAAATCAGAGATGGGACAGTTTATAAGGGAAGAAAGGTGATACAGATGAGGAAAAGCTGTAGAAAGAGTACCATCTCCCACCCACTGATCCTCCCAGAAATATGTATCCCTACCATTTCCCACAGCACACCTCACAAAATGAGAAAAGGTAGGAAGCTCGAACGACATATCTTTCCAAGGGTTCCGGTGTGTGTCTTTAACCCCTTTCTCCACCCTTTCAAAAGGTGGTTACCATGCTTACTCGCCACAATCAGGGTGGTAAACCAAGATATAAACTGGCCAAAACAACTATTAAGAAGCCTTATCATAGTCTAAACATGAAAAATCAAAAGGCATGGCTTAAATAACTCTGTATGACCAGATTGTCCAAAATGCTAAAATAACTCTGTTAACCAAGTCTACAGGCTAAACTTCACAATTGATCCAACAGACACTTATGTTTCTAATTGAATAACTACCAAGGATTATAAGCTTACGATGTGATGCCTACCTAATGACAGATTGACAGTTTCATGATTATCATTAAAAAAATGCATTGTCATTTTTCTATCTTTTCCTTTTGAGTAAGAAATATTTCAGTTGATCACTCAAATTCAAAGAATGAATTATAAAATGATTATTAGAAAGCTAATAAACACAGCCACAGATCATGTAGTATGGATAAATCATATGAAGATCAGTATAGTTGCAACTTGTAGAACAAGCTGCAGCTCCTTACCTGCTCAAACTCAGAGGCCCAGCCATTGGCACCATATTGTTGTTCAAAGGATTGAGCCCAAGCGTCATGATCAGCAAACTTTTCCCTGTTTATGCTATATTCAGAAGCCCACCCATCCGCAACATGACCACCAGGTCTCTGGAGAGCTTGAGATTCATTCCAATAATCCTCCATCTCGCGGAACCTACCAGGTTGAGGCCCCCCAACCTGTTTACTGGTGTCGATGTCCAAGGAAGATAGAAGTGCATTTAACTGAAGGAATTGAAATCAAAGAAACTCACATAAGTTTTCATTTGCAATTTACCAATTGAATTAACAGAAAGTTGATATGTGGATCCTTCTCTTTGCAACACAATTGGAAGAATCATAAAAAGGTCTACAATCTCTTTTCTTGAGACTATAGCTCTTCTTACGAACACAATTAGAGGATGACATTTTTAATACATTTCGTTTCTAGGGCCAATGACTCCCCCTTTTCACATACTTCTTTTTCCATTAATGAATTGTCTCTTAACTAAAAAATCATAAATATTTCGAGCAACAATAATTTTTCAAGATCTGTAGCTCATTCTTTCAAGATAAACGGAATTAGTGTTTCTTAACCCACAAAAAAATAAATCTGTAAGAAATATAAAATAAAATGAAAACATGGAGTTGAACAAAATGGGAAAAGTTGAGAGCTAAACATGAGACAAGGGCACGAGACATGAAGATGGTGAAATCCTATTGCACTTTAAACTAGTGCTTGGATAATGCTTGGAAATTTGGTATGGTCCGTATGGAAAAATTAACGACATGCTTTCTCATGAATAGGTACCAAAGATAAAATTCTCAAAACCTGTGCATTTATGAAGTCTTCGCTCTTATCTGCAAAAAAATGTCGAGCCATTATGCTACTACGATCCCGTATACATTGTTTATCACCCTCAGATAGTCCCAATAAAGGCAGAGGGGTTGGATGAAAAGGCACTCCGCCACGGCTACTCTCTACAAATGAGTGCAAAAAGGTTGACAGCACTCTCTGTGGTGGCCCTGGTTTCAGTAAAGGTGAAGATAAATATTAAATTCAAGCTGTAACACAAATAGGTGTCATGTCACATAGTCAAGGTTAAATGTTAGAACTTTGTGATGAACTAAAAAAATCCTCTATTCTTCCAAGTCAATAGTGGTTGAAAATTCTGCATATTTCATAGCATTATTTAGGTTTGCACAAAACCCAGCCCACTGACACAAATTTAATTAGGATTTAGTCTCTGAATGAAAATTTTAGATAATTCAAAATGAAATTCAGAGATTGGAAATTGAACAGTTGAGACAACTGTTGTTGATTCTGGCAATAATACCTATGAATTAAAATTTCAAGTCTATGATCTGGAAGTTCTTCGATTCAATATACTACACCGATGAGGTATTGCATCAACTAGTATATACGCAAGTATGAAGTATCTTCACAAGCCAAGTTATGAATGAAAGGCCTTCCAGGTCAAAAACCTGGAACTCCATGTCTCTAGCTAAACTAAATCTTCCCATGCATTGAACTACAACTTGGGGTTCCCTTAATTTACTTATGGCTTTAAGTAGTTGAGTTCATGTCCTGAATGGGGAACCCTGAATTAATGGACAACGAATGTTGCTGAACTAAAATTTTGTTGTCAACACCAGTCCTTTGAACAAGGTTTCACAACAACACAAAAGGCACTGCCAACGATGTCAACCATCCAGAATCTTAAAGAAAGCCTAAAGAGGAAACTTAGAAGTACCATCCAAAACCGGCTGATGCTGAGAACCAGGTACTTGGTCATAAATTCGATCAAATTCAGCAAGACTTGGTTGCATTTCCCTCAAGTGGGCAGGAGGAGGACCAGCCTGAACCTCATTCCATGCAGAGGCCAGACCAGGATCAGCAGCCGAGTGAAAGGCATTCAAAAAATTTGACGCCTGACATTAAGCAAAGCAGAAAAAATCAGATAAGTTCAAAATTCCATGAGAATTCTTTAAAAAAAACAAAAAAAAAAACAAAGAGAACCTGCTGATTGGGTTGAAGCGGTGGGTGATCAAACTCAGACCCAGGAAGTTGCCCATGAGTCTCAAGGGCAAAAGGCCTTTCAGGACCTGTGAGCTGCGATGTAGGAATTTCCCGTAACCTTTCCTGCTCAGAATATAGTTGAAAACATAAGATGAAAAACCAATCTGATTCCACGAGGCACAAAAAAAGACAGGGAATTCATGAATTAACATATCAATATACTGAAAAAGAAAAAAAGAAAAAAAAAAACACAATCCCAAAGAACCCCAGATAATAGAAAGCAACAAAAATATCAAATTGAAACCCAACCTGGGTCTTGGAAGAGGAGCCAATTAGAGCGTTGGCAAGAGCACCGAGTGGATTAGAAGAAGAAGAACCAGGAACAGCACAATCAGCTCCACCGGTAACCAAGTCACGCATCGCCATATCTATCGATTTGAATTTTCCGTTAGCTGTTTCAAATTGGTCCCCTTTCCCAAGAACTGGAATCGATTACGTAAGTAGAGGATGTGTTTTGAGGTGAAATTGCAGGGAAAGGCGATAACGGGATGGGCTCTGGGTGTGTTCTGTTTGAACACTTAGAGCCACAATTGTTAATTGCGAACCTTCCCTCCCTGTAGACTGGAGCCGAGTCCACCAAAATTAAATTAAAAAATGATCATCTTTCTTTATTTCTTTCACCGCCATAGTTAAGAAGTTCCAAGAACATCCATCCAATCCCTAAACCAAAATGGTCTATGATTATGTGTTTTAATCTCGGATTAGGAATCTAATCAAACATTTTCCTCCTTCTAAATTATTAAATCCTACGTTTCTTGGTTTAGATATTAAATAATGTAAAATATATCATTTAAGTTATTATATAAAATTTCTTTAAAGAATTTGAAGAATTAGAAAAAAAATTAAATAGAGAGTCATAAAATTAACTAAAAATATAAAAGAGTATTACGATAATGATTACAAATTTCATTTCCATGAAAAATAAACAAACACGTGAGGATTTTACAATTCCAACCCATTTTCTTTTCCTTTTTAGTATTTATTAAATAAAATGTACTTTAAAACTTGACATGTTTGTCTCTGGTCTGCCCCTCTTTCAATCTCTTTCTTTTCTTTTCTCTAATAAAACCTAAAAGATGAATATTCAAATAATTGCAAAAATGTCATTGAGGCATAATTAAATTATAAAATTTAAATTCAAATTGTTATTAAAAATATATATTCAAATTCAAATTTAAATTGTTATTAAAAATATATATTATGTATTATTTAATAAATTGTTAATAAATGGTTTAAAATATAACAAATTTGAAAATATTGTATATAATAAAATATAATAAATTGTTTGAAATATAAAAAATTAAAATTAAAATGAGTGATTGTCGTTATTTTAGGGATTAGATTGAGGAATGGTTGAAAATCCCCCAATTTTTTAGAATTCTAGGCATATATTTAGGAGACATTGGGGAAATTTTGCCACAGTGTATTTGTGCAGCGTAAAATAATGAAATATAACACATAATTACGATTACATTGTATTTGCATATCATTCAATTTTATAATAATATTAAATAGATATTTATGTTTAGGATTGATCTCATTTAACCAATACATGCTAGATTCATGCCTTCAATTTATAACAGATTATCGGATTTGTACACTTCAAATCAAATGCTTAACAAATTATTTTTAATAATATCTATTTATTTCACACTATTTAATTCACACCATAAAATCATTGATAAATTATTCCTTCAGGTACGTTTCATAACCTTTGCTTAATTCTTAATAACATGTTATTACATCTTATAAATACGTAATTTTTCATATAACGATTCATTATATAATTTATTCATGGTACATTCCTTAAGGTTTGGTTAATTCTTATTAATATCTAAACACATCATACAAATTTATAATTTTTCATATTTATCTTTAATTATTTTTGGATTATTTATTATAATTATTTTTGGATTATATATATTATAATTTTTCATATAGTTGTTGGTTCTGCACCTTCTAGGTCGGTCAGAAATACACCATGTTTGAACAATGAAGTAAATATACAGCAACTTACCCACAATGTATAAGAATTCTTTTTACCAGTTTATACCATTTATGTAGAATTATAGGTGTTTTACATATACAGTGTATTTGCATGCAAATAATGAGACCAAATATCACATATAGTGTATTTGCAAACTACAATCAGTTTTGGAAAATATTAACTATGATATTTTCGGGATTGACAAAATTTTTCCAATATCGCCTAAATATATGCCTATAATTTATAATAATTTTTTGTATTTTTAGTATTTAAATCAAATTACTTAATATTTATTTATTTAATTCATAAAATATGTTTAATAAAGATTTTCCTAAAAAATTGCTAAATTTTTAACCGTTCCTTATTCATTAGATTTCATAATATTTTGAATTCATATTTTACACACTAAGTTTTACTTAATTCAAATAATGGATAGTTTTATTATTGAATTTCTTTTAAAAAATAGAAAAAGAAAAAAATAATTTAAAAAACAATTACTAAAAACAAAATTCATTACACCTAAAAACTTTTAACAAAGTGTAAATACTTTATTATTTTCTACTTTCTTTTTTTTTTTTGACAATTTTTGGTCTTCTTTTCAATCTTTTTATTATTTTTTATTTTAAATGAATACAAATTGTACATAATCGAAATACGAAAATCGAAAAATATAATATTAAAATAATAATATATAATATATATAAATAAGAAATTAAGAAAAATATAAAATCTAAAAATTTCTCCATTTTCTTCTTCTCTCATGGAATTCTCACCAATGTATATACATCTTATAATTCTATCAAATGCCACTATTTATAGACAAAGATGTGACATTATATGACCAGACTATGTTTGCTTGATTATAATATATAAATTATTATAATAATTTTAGTTTATTAATTTTTTTTAGAAAGAACTTTTATATATTATATAAAATGTGTATAGAGACAAATTTGAAAAGGTTGAAAATTTTCAATATTCATGTAATATTGTGTCCAACTTTAGGCTATTTAGTATGTATATAGAAACCCCTTCGGTTAAAGGGCTACATTTGGACTATTAGAAGTTGGGTTAATAACTTGCCCATATGGGCTTTCGTCTCTTATTTTTTAGATATTGTACACTCCAATGTATCAATTTATACCTCTTAATATCGATTTAAATCATAAATAAATAAATTATATTAATTTAAATTTTAAACTTATAGTTGTATCAATTTAGCCATTAAACTTTTTTAAATGTATCAATTTAAACTCTTAACTAATTTCATACATGTATCAACTTAAACATAAATGTATCACAGAAAAATATAATTGAGGATTTAAATTTATGCATTTATATAAGTTTAGAGTCTAAATTGACACATTTATAAAAATTTAGAGTTTAAATTAATGCAAATTACAAGTTTGGAGTTTAAATTGATACAACTTCTAAAGTTTAAGATATAAATTGATACAATTACTAATTTGAGGTTAAATTAACACAAACACAAAGCTTAGGAGTACGAATTGAAAACTCTTCAATTTTATTTAATTACATGTAAGGGTATTTGGTAAGATAAAAAGTTTAATAAAACCTAAAGAAATATTTTAAATAATTGTAGAAGAAAAAGAGAAAAAAAAATGATAAAAAAAATTGGAGAGGAAGAAGAGAAGAAAGACATGAAAAAGAAAAAACAAACTTATAATATTTTTAAAGAAATGGCTAGTTTCATGGATTTTTCATCTGGTTACTCGAGCCATAAATATTTTACTAGTGGCTTATATTTATGAAAATTAATCTTTATAATGTTATTTTTATTTTAAAATCATAATCCATTACCAAAAAAATTATAGTTGACTCAAATATATACGGTAAGTATTTGAAGAAGAAATGAAATAGTAATTTATGAAAATCGAAAGGAATTGTAATATTTCGTATATATGATATGATATAAAGAGATATCCATTTACAAAAGGATACAATACTTTGTTGTGTAACGAAAAAATAAGCTTATTAATTAACAGTGATGATTCAGTTACATCATTGTTTTGTTTGAAAAGTTAGGATATTAATTGGGATATGAATATACTATATTACAAAATGTTATGATAGATATTGACTATTAAAATTAAAAAATTACTATATTTTATAAATATTTGATTCATTTTGTTATTTGAAAATGTCTCTTATATTTACCTCTTTATATTTACTCGAATATACAAACATATGTGTTATATTTACATCTTTATATTTACTCGAATTTGAATATACAAACATATATGTTGTATGTGTTGTATACGTTAATTTTTTTTTTTTATTATTTTTTTTTTACTTTTTCAAGTTTTTTAATTATATTTTTATGAAAGGGGGAAAATAGAATAACATTAAATTAAGGAGAACAATTTTAATCTCAAGAAAATAAAATGATTTTCACTGGTTTATCAAATTATTGAATACTCATTTAAATAGGACATTTGCAAAAGTAGAAAAAAATTTATAATAATAAAATTTATATCATTATATTTTCTAAATTACAAAAGTAGCAAATTCATATCACTATAGCTTATACTAAGTCAATGTTAAAAGACATTATTTTATAGGAGTGATAAAAATTCTAACAAAAGTATCATGCATATTGGTTATTATGATGCCTTAATAGGTAATTCGCAAAATTTAAACTATACTCTCAACCTTGTTTTTCTTCTTCTTCTTAAATTTGAATGGATATGCGTTAATTTTTCTTTTTTATTTATTTATTTACAAACATCGTATAAATTAAACTATACTCATTTTGATAATAAATAAATCTTTATCATAGTCACGATATTGATAAAACAAACCTAATTTTGTTATTATTTTTTAGAATCACCCTCGGTAATTTTAACTGTAATTTATAAAACCAACGACATGACACGATGTAACTCAATAGTAATTATCACATTTTTTTTCTTTAAAATTAATTTAGCTTCAAAATCTCCCCTACTCCATATTTATTTTATTATACTAAACAAAAACGAGTATATATATATATATATATATATAATTTTTAAAGACAACATTTATATATAAAACCCTACATATCAAGGGAGGGTTATTGGAAAGGTGAGAATAAGTTTCCAAAATGCATGAACTTAAACAAAGTTTTTTTTTTCTTGGTTTCAATAAATGAGACAATTGGGGTTTTTAAAACTATATAGACCCAACTTGGAGGTTTATTATATATCAAGGGAATATTACTTTTACGAATATATATTGTCATGGATGACCTCATTTTTGCCCCCCTTTGCTTTATCTTCATGTTTTAGAGAGACTTCCCATTGTGTTCATTGAACAAATGCTCATAAACATAAATAACTTGGTTTTGCTTCTATACGTTTGTTTAGTTGAATTAGAAAGAAAACTTGGTTGCCACTTTATTTTCTTTTTATGAGGGTTAGTCAAAATAATATAATAAAGCAAATAAGCAAAATCTTGTGTTTAAGATCTATTTAAGAAAGGTTTGTTTGAATTTTTTTTCTAAAAGAAACAACCATTTGATTTATGATATCTTTTGAGTGATTTCCACCCTTCAAAACTATATGTGCCATTTTGGTAATAGTTTTTTTTTTTAAATAATAATGAAGTAAAATATTCTTTTTACCTTTGGTATACCATTTCCAAAATTTTTATAATACATTACTAATGATTTTAATTAACAAATAGAGAACCAAAAAGAAAATATTATTGTTACTAAAACAATGTTTGTTGCATTGGAGATCATACTTATTTATTTAAAAAGGTTTACTCTATGTTTTAACTTGCTATTAACTTCTACATAAATGTTTAGAAATACTTAATCTATATATATGAAAAGTGGACAAACTTTTTATAAGATGATATATATCTTAACATGTTCGAACAAATCTAACAATGTTTTTGTGCTAAAGAAAAATTATTAGCATTTCTACTCATGCATGTGGTTAATATCATGCCACTAATGTCCTTAATTAAGTTAGGGTGTAAGTACCCTCCCTTAGTTTATTGAAAAAAGCAGTAGCTAGCCTTATTGCAACCAATTACATTTTTCCTTATCTTATTACAATCTAAATCACAATAGATAATTTCAATTGGCCATGCATGCTAATGGGTATCACATAGGCAAATATAATTAATTATCTAAAGTTTTTTACTTGACAACGATCAAATAATTATAGATATAGAAGTGAAATGGAGTAGAGTAGAATGGAATTGACATAATATGATAGAGAAGAATGCCCTAATAATTCACCTAAAAAAAATTAATACAATAGGGTTGGAACAATTGAGCATTTCTAGGCTGTGTAATTTTAGAAAGTGGGGGAGAAAGCTTCACATATAATTAAAGATGTGTGGCCTTTTTGAAAGGTCAAATAACAAAAAGTTAGAAACTTTTTCCTTGGGTAAACTTTTTCCTTGGGTATTGAACAACTATAATTTAGGGACTCAAGATCATTTTATTCCTTTCATTAGCTTATCCTTCATATTTCAATTTGTATGGATAAAGTATTAAAAAAGTGTTGATATAATTAAACTTATCGTAATATGTAGATGAAAAAGATAATAAATGTGATTGGTCCGATCAACAAAGATGACGATGATGATGACCCTTGCTGGAGAAGGAAAAACAGAAAAGGAAGAAAATAAAAGAGAGAATTGTTTGGAAGAAATAAATTAATAACCACACAAGTTAGACTAGTTTTTAAAAAGTGTAATTTGCAATTGGTACGTAGCAATCTCTATAGATTTTTATTAGTGATATAGTCTATTGTTGATACACTCCAAGAATTAGATCTAAAATTTTAGTAAAATTCTTTTGCATTATACTATAATAATAATAACAATAATACTTTCAGCCTAGTTGTGTAACATCCCAAGCCTAGAATTCGAAATTCGGATCCCCGACATTCCTATGTGTATCCCTTACGACTTGGTAACATCATCCTTACTTGTCTTAAAGGCTTATTAGAGTGAAAGTCGTCTCCCCACAAACCAACACGAGTTCTTTCAGTATGCTTTGTTCTTCACTCACATGCGTTCGAGGAAAATTTCCAGAAAATTACTAGAAGGTCACTTAACATAAAATTGTTCTGAGCTAAGCACGCTTAACTTTGGAGTTTTTATGATCGAGCCACTGAAAATGAAGATGCACTTTGTTGGTATAGATAGTAAACTTTTAATTCTTTTAAGTCTTTCTTAACTTTAGCTTACTTTCATGTTCTCAGGATTCCTCTCACATTTATATGTGATATAGGTTCATTCATGTCATTTCCTAAACTCTGGGAGTTACACCCACAGGTCGCAGGGGAATGTCGGGATCCGAATTTTGAATCCTAAGCCTGAGGTGTTATATATTGTTATATTTGCGATTGTCTCTAAAAAACCTAATCAAAGGTTAATTATGCACATCCTTTAACATACCGCATAACATTTTCATGAGTCAACTAACGATCGACTTAACATAAACCAACTTTTAAAACTTGAGGAATAACAAAATAGACACATATTTCAAACATTTTATTTTAGTTAAACATTATATACAATAGAAGTTAAAAGAGGTTCAAACCTCTAATTTCATAATGGAGAGTAGATGCATGTTTTAGTCAAATTTAGCTATGTTTGATTGTTGAACCCTAGTTGAATGTTCAAACCCTATAAAATAAAAAGTATAGATATGTTTGTGATTAATTAATGAATAAGTTAGGGTTAGGTGATTAGTTAATTAAAAATAAGAATATTCCCACAAAGCGCACGGAAGAGACAAGAAACAACAACTTTCTCCTTAATCATCGCTTTTTGCTTACTCAATTCACTACATCACTATCATTGTCATTAAAATCCTTAATCACTTTCTTTAATTACAATTTACTTTTTTTTTTCAGTCAAACTAAAATATCACTTTTGATTTGATCTTTTGTTTTTATTGTTATTTTACTCTTTTAAAATTTAGACTTAGATGCTTTTAAATTACTTAATTATCATACCCTTTTGGTTGCCATTTGTCACATTCTATATATTAGTTTATGCATAGTTTATTATTTATTTGTTATGTTTGCTTCTTACTTCATTTTTTTGTTTCTTTGAAATGTCTCTCCCATGTTCAAATTGATATATAGTTCTAAAAGCTAACAATTATTAGGGCTTTTAGTTAAATTATAAGGTTAATTTTGTTGGAGGATTTAGTGTCATGTAATTCTCTTTTAAGAATTATTTCAATTCTCCCTATGTTTATTTGGTTTTAGGTTTAAGAACCATTATCAACGAGATCAACTAAAAATCATCTACATGTATAGTTATTGTATGTTATAAAACAATTGTTGTTATTGTATTCCACTAATAATCTAAGTACGTATATGAGGAAAATTTTATTTACAAGTATTTTAATATATATTGATTACATTTTCTTATTTCACATATGGTGTAAAATGTGAACTTTTTTATGATTGTTTATTTTCAATTTGTTATTAATTTTAGTTTACGTTCTATGTTCTATATATATTTGTGGTGTATTCTAATTTTTCACATTACATTATATTTTGAGAGATTATCAATCAATTAGCTAAGCATGATATATATATATATAAAACAATCAACACATTCAATGAATCACTAATTACATGCAATACGTTGATGTATTCACTAAATAAACTACTACATACCCATAATGTCAATTAATTTTACGTTTCAAGGAATCATGGAGCAATTAAATCCTAAAGGAACTAGTTATTTGAAGGAGAATTTGGTCTAAATATATACCAATAGCTATATTCTCTCTTACTGATGAATAGCCTACATTTAGGTATTGACCATTAAGTATATGGTTTTCTTGAGAATATTGACTAGTGATAATGTTAAGTGTGTCAAAGCTTGGACATTGACCCACATGCAAAACAAGTAAAGAGATTATCGAGACTATATCAAACTTCATCTCTAATTAAATTTACTCTTTATTTTTTTTCACAAATTTAGCTTCTCAAAATTAGTCACTTCAATCCGCTTTTCGATCGTAGATAACTAGTTAGTTGTTTGGTCTCACTTGACTTGACAAATCCAAGTGATGATTAATCTTATATTATTGTCTTGAAGTGTTAAATCTAGGTGAGACTAAATGACTTCATAAGTGTAATTGTTAACATGAGTTGTAGTGCAAAAGTTAAAGACATTCATAACACGTTCGAGTGTGATTCTAAAACAGTCAAAATCTTTTTTGTCATTTCCAAAACCACTCAAAAAGAATATTATTCACCATTTTAAATCACTTAATATTATGAACAATACATTTAAAAGTGTGAAATAAAACATTAAATCAATTTAAGTAATTAAATGTATGTTTTAGAGTAATTCATATAAATGTTCCGTTGAATTAAGCTCTAACTTTTGTTGTATTTAAGAAGAAAAAACTTAAAAATACATAATTTATGGTTTTAATTTCTACATACCAACATTAGTATTATCAAAGTTCATAATCTATTTATACATATTAAAATGCTATATATTTTGTATTAGATTTAATGCTGTATCTAATCATCTATTACTTCAAATTTGATTTTAATTAGTTTGTTTATATATAATTCCAAAATTTGATACTAAATATTTTACTTTTAATTAAAAAAACATAACTCTAATAATGAAATATTGCCATACAATATAAAGCAGTTCCTGAGCCATATGTTTAGTCAATTAAATTAAAATGAGGACAAACTAAATTATTGAAAAATAATTTTCGAATATTTTATATACAATTTTTTTTAAAAATCCAATTAATATTAGTTAGCTTTTTTATAATATAAATATATATATATAAAGATAATAAAATTGAATTAAATTTGTGCATATTTGGGGGATCGTGCTTCATTAAAAAAATGAAAATTAAAAATAATATTTGAACCGACCTTCACGAATTTTATTGCTGTAGAAGCGTCAATTGGCAGCTGGAATGACGGGTTGTGATCTAGACACGTGGCAGACATCCAAAGGTGGTTAACAAATAATGGAGAACCAATCATATTTTTTCTACTCCTTAGGTCAACTTGATGGCTGATTCTTGACCGTTTGATTGAAATCTTAGAAGATCATCAGAAACAAAAAAAAAAAAAAAAAGTCATTGGAAGCAATTGATACACAAGATCTTCTCCATTATCTCTAACCACCCTTCTAATTCTTGGTAGTTATAAGTGGTTTTTTTTCTATTTTTCTCTCTCTCTTTTTCTTTTTAATTTTTTAAAATTAGTTGAAATATCGATATTGATAATTCTTTTAATTATTTTTTTCTTCTAAATATTTAGAATGGTTGACTTTATTGATAAACTATCGTATACTTGTAAATATTTTGATTTATTTTATTATATTTAAAAATAACACTTAAATTTAATTTATGTTTAGTTTGAAAATGTTATAATTTAATTTTTCAATACTTTAAGTCCTACTTTAAAATGTTTCCTTTTTAAAATCTTGAGTTTTATGTTTTTATTTAGTCCATAAATTTTAAAATTTACTCTTTTGTTTATATTCAATTTTGATGTTATTGTCTATATTAGTTAATTTAAAATAACTATGAAGTAAAATTTTTTAAATTAATTTTAATAGGGATGAAATAATATTGAAACAAATGAATCTTAATAGGGATGAAATAATATTGAAACTCAAAGCAATTAGAATTATTTTTTAAGGAAAGTTATAAAAAATAGAATATTCAATAAAATATTTTTCATTTTATAGAAAAATCAAATGTAATAAATTTTATATTTTAGTGGTTGTGTTTTATGGGGTGTAAATGATTTGTTAATTTTTTTCTATTTTTGAAAAAACTTTTTTTTTTAAATTAATTATTAATAGACAAAATGTTTAAATAAAATTTTAAAACTTTGTAACCTATAGCCTAAATTGAAAATCACTCTTAAAATTTAAGAACCAATTAAACTACACTTTAAAACGGAGGGATTATATGAAAACTAAACTTTAATTTTATGAATGAAGAAGGTAATTTTTTTTTAAAGAAATGACAAAATGGACAAACTATTTACACTTTATTTTTTATTTTTCTTTGTGAAATGTTATTATTTCAAAAATCAATTGCATGTAGTAGACTAATTTTGGTTGTTTGATATCTTTTCAAGTCCTCCTAAGAATTCATGTTCTTTTTAAAAAAATATCCTCCTAATAATTTCTAAAAGGGGCACTTGTAAAAATAACAAAAAAAAAAAAATTACGATAATAGGACTCATGTCTCTACATTTTCTAAATTGTAAAAGTAACAAATTTAAAAGTCAATAACCCTCCGATAACTTTCTAATAACCGTATGATATCACTAATTATTTGTCATATTTACTATATTTGTAATATGAAGAGAGAGAAAAAATGTAATGAGCTGTTTTTTTCTAAATATTTTTGTTATCTGATGCAATTTTCTTTTCTAAAAAGTTGATATGAAAAATACCAGTTAAATCATGGATTAAATTACTCCTATGATTTATTTTTAAAAAAAAAACCCTCAAAAGTTGTTGAGTTATATCAAAGCGAGAAAAAACCTAAAAAAGTAATAATAAAGTCTCATTTTTAAATATAGTAAAATAAACAAAAATATTTAAAAGATATAAAAAGATTTTAGATTATATCAAAGATATACTTTTAAATAGATCGATTGAATCTGAAATTTTACTATATTTTATAAATATTTTAAATAGTTTGGAATGTACAATAATTTACGTATAATAAAATCAAATAATAGTACCTAGGAGAGAGATGTTAAAGTACAATTAAGTACTATGTATGGTTTAAATTATTCTTTACCAAATCAAATGATTATGTATATATTATGATAGAGACTAAACTGTTGTGGAAAAGGTTTGGAGAGAGAAAAAAAGAGCATATTTTCATGCATGGTTTTTTTTTCTCATAAATGTTTTTTTATTAATATTTTTTAAAGAAGGAAATGATAAGAAAGAAACAAAATATTTTTAATCATTTAAAATAATTCTAAAAACTATACTAAATTCATTTTTATATATAGATTATTTGATTTTTTTTCTTACAAAATTTGACTTGATTTTAAAAGATATAGATAACAAAACAAAGTAAGGATAATGTTTGTGAACTTAATTCTAAACCCAAAAAATAAAATGGATATAAAAAGACGTTTTGTTTTCTCTCAATTTCTGTACAAAGTATTTCTTAAAATATCATTTGAATTTTTAGTCAAATTTTAAAATAAATTAAGATTTTATTTTAATTTTGTTTATTTTTTAAAAGTTTTCAAAACAGTGGCTTAGATTTTAAAACCATTTGTGAAGACTAAACAACAAAACAAAGAAAATCATGGGTAGAATTTAGAAGGAGTGTTTAGAAGCTTATTTTTCAAAATAAAAAACAAATTATTAAGGCCTTAGTTTTGTGGGTTTTTTTTTTTTTTTTTTTTTTTTTTTTTTTTTTTAAATTTTTTTTT